>JAGDQO010001477.1:0-536473 GCA_018342035.1 Solanum appendiculatum
CTAATGGTAAGAAAAGCTATACATAATCTGCAAAGTATTTGGAACTTATGTTAGTTTTGGTGATACCAGTGTAGCAAAGGAAGAACAAATAAACAAAAAGGAAACAACTGTACCTGTACAGATTGGGAGCCTCAGAAGAAGACGAGTGCCCCCCAAAGATCCAAACATTGCCAACAACAAACCACACAGCAAAGAAGCAATCCAAGGCCATCTTGAAATGATCTACCAGTGAACCAAGTCTGGGAAAAGCAAGCATCAATGCACGGTGAATAATACTATCAATGATATAAGACAGATTCCAAGATCATGGTACTGAAGCGTAGGGGTGGCAAATTTAGTCCATTAAAATATGACCCGCCCATTTACTACTCAGCCCATCTCGAATTCCCCAAGTTCAGTCCATCTAAAGATTGGGCTGATATGGGCCAAGTATGCAGGCCAAATTGACCCATGAGATACCTTGTCAAAATATTTAAATTAATTTTCTTTCCTTGATATGTTATATATAGCTAAAAGAAAGAAAAAGGTCTATTAGTTTGTTTGGTTTTAAACAAATTATAAGAAAATAAAATTAAAACTTGGTGAGAGTTGGGTGAGTTGGATTCTGAACTCATTATTTAGCCCATCTTTGACCCAACCCCCATCTCAGCCCAAGTATCTTTTGGCCAGGGTTGGACAATGACCCATTTATTGATTCAGCTTATTTAGACTCGTCCAAATTCAGCCCAAACCGCTCATTTGCCACCCATATTGAGGAGATACTAACTACATTTCCATGAGAATCTCCACAGGTCTGTGCAAGGATTTGGAAACAGAAAAACTGAAGTATTCTTGGATACACTTTTTATGACATAAAATTAAAGGAATTGGAGAAAGGTTAAAAACCTTCGAATGAAAAACGCTAAAATTTCAAGTTACTCATGAAGCAGTTGTACCTAAAAAGTCATCTGGTCAAAAGTCGTTCAAGCTTAGCTAAGATTCTTAAGGCAACAAATTACTAAACATGCTTAGTTGCCTTTTGGATTAGTTGTGCCCAACAACAAAAAAGATAAAGAAGAAAACACATGGAAGAGAGTAATGTGCATATATTACCTTGCATTGCTTTGCCTGGTCCAAATGTCCGTAGGTGTGGTCCTTCCATCTTCCTCATCCGAGGACCGAGTTAATGAGATAGTAATATAAGAATTTGGCTCTGCAGTGGAATTGACTTGGGGTGAATCTTGACGCAGTTGAGCTGATCTCTGACCGATGGTTTGGTAACGGAGAAGATAACGCCAGTACAGTAAAGGAAGGCTTGCTGCACATCCAGTTGCATAACCCACAATCCAAGCAAATAATGGAGTTTCTGGGTTTTCCTCTTTTGACAAGGATAAAACAACAACGGCTGCAACAATCTGTCCTAAGGTGAATATTAGCTCAATGGAAAGCCACAATAGAGTATTAAATGGGCTCCAACGACGATCAGAACCTTCAGCTCTCCTAGCGGTAGAAGGGCTATGAGAATCTGATTCATTGGATGAAGAGGAGGAGGAATGTCGATTTGATGGTCTATTTTCATGGTTGGGTATTTCCAATTCACGAGGAGAATCACTATCAGATGAACCTGATGATGAGGGGCCACTTCCTTGTTCTACATCAATAACATGTTCATTCCTCTTACGACTTTCTGCTTGCTCCATGAGCAAAGGAAATCTGTCAGTTGGGTTCTCTTGAGTAAGTTCTTCCGAGGTAACAGCCATTCAATCATAAATCTCAAGGACAATATTGCTACTGGTTCAGCTACCACCTTATACTCAAAAGCAAAGCTTACCTGATGACTTTATTTTAAGAAAGAAAGAATACAGGCTGGGTAAGAAATGAGAAAGCTTACTCCTTTACTGAGGAAGGATCACTTGCAGAAAAAAGTATAGTTGTATTGATGTAATCATATAAGTTAAGAGGTGGGGAAAGTTTACACACATTCATAAATATAACAAGTGGGAGGAGTTAAGAGCGGTATTCAAGAGCATACAGTTACCCACAAATTAGCATGTACCTTTCATCAATAACTTTATTGGTGCTGCATTTTGTCACATGTGTAAAATATGTACAAGTTTGTAATAGTGTCCACATCAGAATAATGCGCCATTTGTAATGTATAGAGTGTAGGACATAAAATATGTCTTCCTTCTTCCCATTCTTCTTTTTTTCTTTCAGAGATATCCCTTCAATAGGGTCTATCAGAATCAGCCTCTTTACCTTCAAGGTAGGGGCAAGGTCTGCGTACACTCTACCCTCCTCAAACTCCATTTTGTGGGATTACACTTGGTATGATGTTGTTTCTTCGAAAAATTATTTCTTCCAAATTCTTCTCCAACATCTCACATATTACAAGAACAACATGGGATGAATCACTCCATTGGATTTGATGGTCAAGCTTCTCAACAAGGAAGGGTTCTAGCGATTCTAGCATACTTATAAGGTTGGTTGGCAGGTGAAACAAACGTACTGCGACTTAAACTAATATTGCCTTTCCTATGAACATCAAGAGTTAATTTTGAAATATCCATGTGATGCTTATTGAAATGTGGTAGTTTGCATTCTTAGATACATAAAATCAGCTGATTAGCAAAAGCGCCATTTTATGAGGGCATGTGCATTGCTTATTTCTCTATAAATACAGGTTGCGCAAGATCACCATGTGTGATAGACATCTATCTCAAGGTATTGTGCTCTTGATCGGGAGAATCTTGTGAATGGATGACCGAGAGATAAAATTGAGTAACAGGATTTAGCACCAAAGTTGAACATCATCTTTTGAACTCTTATGGACCAAGCTACTCCAAGATATGAAATCAGAAACCTAAAATCAGATGATTCTCATTTATGATAACTAAGTTGCACTTTGTAACAACATATCCAGTGTAGTTCCACAACGTGGTGTTTGGGGAGGGAAGAGTGTACAAAAACCTTACCTCTACCTCAGAGGTGAGGTAGAGTGGTTGTTTCGATAGACCCTCAGCTCAAGACAAAAACAATCTAAAAAAAGACATAATGGAAGTACAACAGATAATAGATAGTAACAAAAATAACAGATAGTACCAGAACAGTACTACAATTGAACTACTAAACAATAGATAGTAATAAAATTCGAAGAACATGAAACTACAAGAATAGTCCTACGACTACTAGTAAGGGCAACAAGATAAAGTACTCCTAACTACTAACCTGCTACCCTAATTCATGTTCTCCACACCTTCCTATCTAAGGTCATGTCCTCGGTCAGCTGCAACTATGTCATGTCCTGTCTAATTACTTCTCCCCAATACTTCTTCGATCTACCTCTACCTCTCCTGAATCCATCCATAGCCAACTCATACTTCACAAAAAAAGACACTTCCAAAATTCATGGTCACTGAATATGCGACATCATTATCAACTTGCAAACATATTTACCATGCTTGTCATTCCTCAAACTAGTTTCACATGCAACAAGCTCGCTACATGCCTACATACAACATACATGCATCAAATTGAGGAGAGTGTTGAGTTCAGTCACATCCGTAGATAGATTATATATTGGTAAAGGTATTCCACATCGTAAAAGACTGTAGTTTTATGATCTAGAACAAAGTTCACAAATGTAAGACATAATACTTATACATTTTGTCCAATTTCCTCACATCATACACTTGGTATATTTTCAAACATATGGACTCACACCAAACACACAAGGCTCCAGATCCCAAGAAAGAAATCTTTTAAAACATTAACAAGACTTATAAATATATATGATTAATGCTAATGATACTGCATCGTCTGAGAAGGGGGGCAACTCTTTTCTCCTTTGCTTGCTCAATCTTCCTTTTCTGATTGAAAGTAGCAAGAACTAAATTCTTGGAGAAAAAAATCATGTTCTGCTTTCCCTCTGTTCTATATGAATACTGACCAACATAAACTTCACAGACCAATCGAGCTCCTCAATCCCTAAATCTAATCAAACCATGATCCCTTCACATCCTTTAAAATAAGGACAAGAAATTGCATGAGGTACACAAGCTAGGGAACTTAAACCACTTTTTTACAAGGAAAAAATCTGGACCATTTCTTGATTTTCACGCGTCATCCTTGCACAAGGGCCATGCTAATCTTCTCAGCCTCAAAATGCCATCTTTTCTAGATAAATCCTCAAATTTACCCATTAATCCATTCATAAAAGTTAAATCTTGAAACCAATATCTAAATTACACGAACCCCACAACAACAACAACGTCTTGATCCCAAACTAGTTAAGCAATCTCTATATGAATCCTCCTATATCCATTCAACTCTATTTGTGCACATTTAACTACTCCATCGCTGAAATATCCAAACCCCCAATATACCTTCACAAATCAAATTTCAGCTCAAAATGCTTCTTTTCTAGATAAATCCTCAAATTTACCCATTAATCCATTCATAAAAGTTAAATCTTGAAACCAATATCTAAATTAGACGAACCCCACAACAACAACAACAACAACAACGTCTTAATCCTAAACTAGTTAAGCAATCTCTATATGAATCCTCTTATATCCATTCAACTCTTTTTGTGCACATTTAACTACTCTATTGCCGAAATATCCAAACCCCCAATATACCTTCACAAATCAAATTTCAGCTCAAAATACCATCTTTTCTAGATAAATCCTCAAATTTACCCATTAATCCATTCATAAAAGTTAAATCTTGAAACCAATATCTAAATTAGTCGAACCCACAACAGCAACAACATCTTGATCCCAAACTAATTAACCAATCTCTATAGAAATCCTCTTATATCCATTCAACTCTATTTGTGCACATTTAACATTTCTATCGCCAAGAAATCCCCCACCCCCAACAAAAAAATATACCTTCATGAAGCAAAATTCAGCTCAAAATTCAACATAAACGCTCTACAATCAAATTCTCCACGAAACCCACAACATAAATCCTAAAATTAACCCATTAATCCATTCAAAAAATCAATGTAGATATCAGATAAATCGAAACATAAAAATGAATTAAAAAAATCGTAAAATTTACCAGCGATTGTATTTGATGATCGATAAACTTCTGCAGTATGAAATTAGGGCTTCGATTTTTAACTTTTTTTTGCGAAAAAGGGCAAAATTTTGTCAGCTCCCATAATTGCTCCACCGACTCCTTCTATTAATTCTTTTGTATATGTATGAGATAATTTTATTATTACTTTATATTATATGTATCTATTTTATTTTATTTTTAGAAAATGACATTTTGACATAATTATCTATCATTAAAGATTCAAAATAATAGCATGCAAATGTATATTTTTTATTTTGTCTAAATCGGTTCATATTTACTTGTTCAATATTGACTTGAAATATTTCACTCTTGATTTTTTAAATTCGACAAATAAATATGTACATTTATTTTTAATATAGAGGATAAGTGTAAATATATATAATAGTTTTTTTTCTCAAGAAGCTTTGTCGTGTTTCTCTTTAGCATTTTATCTTCAAATTGTTTTGTTATGTTTGTTCTTAAGATGAGTAGGTGAATAGGAAACAACCTCTTTACCTCTCTCAAGGTAGAAATAAAATTTTTATATACATTATCCTCTTTATACTCCACGTATAAAAATATATCGAATATATTATTATTATTAAATATAATTTCTCTATATGTGACTAGTGAATATAATTATTTTTTTCTTTTACAAGCCAAATATATCACTTGTCCTTTTTTTGCTATTCAGTTTTCTTCTAGTATATTGTTTTTCTAATTCTTTTTTCTTCTTTTTTTATTTACTTTTTTAACACGTTATACTTTATACTTAAGATAAGTAGTATTTGAGCATATACATAATTTGGTGCTCACACAATGTGCTAGGAATAGACAATGCATCTGTTTTGTATTTATTTATTTAAGCAAAGAACATAGAGAAAAAGCTCAATTGACAACCATTAAAAATCTTGAACCTTTGAATTCAAAAATTGGATTTTGTAAAATTGTTATTTGTTTAGATTAAATATTATTGCAAACGATCAAGAATATTCTTTAAAAATTTAATGTCAATTTTGATGTCGTTTGAAAAAGATTAGAGCTAATTTTGATTGGAATATCATATTGAAACTCGAAGATCAAGAAGAAGAAGAAGAATTCACATACGTGATTTCAACTTTGAGCTAGCATATCTAAAGTTTTTTGAGATGGCTAAACTCTAAAAACTTTATAAATTTTAACTATTTCTATAAATAGAGATTCTAAAAACAACTACTTTTGCACTTGAACCCTAATACAACTTTCAAAGCCCATTGATGTTATCCATCAAATAAGCCCAACATATCAGCATATCTGGGCTGGCCTGGGCTTCATTATCAAATTAGTGCCTTGTCCAGCTTTATTCATTATGGATTTTCTAGTTCTTCACAAATTATTACAATTAAAAATTAAAAAGATACTAGATGTTTCTTAGAAAATATTTGATAGTTGTACTTCGAAAATGGTGAGACTGTACGTACTGCTCTCCCAACTCCTACGGAGGGTTCCATAAAAGTTTCGCAAAGAAATCGTTCGAAAGCCATATCACAAAAATCTTCATGAGCAAAACACACACAAAAAATTGAGAAAATCACATAATTTCTGAAAATTGACCCCTAAATGCCAAAAATGGACTCTAAAAATGGTGAGACTGTACGTACTGCTCCTCCAACTCTTTACGAAGGGTTCCGTAAAGGTTTCGCAAAGAAATCGTGTGGAAGCCATATCACCAAAATATTCATGGGCTAACATACAAAAAAAACTAAGAAAATCGTCTACTTCCTCTAAATTGCCCCCTAAATGCCCAAAATGGAATCTAACAATGGTGAGATTGTACGTACTGCTCCCCCAACTCCCTACGGAGAGTTCCACCAAGGTTTCACAAAGAAATTGTCCGGAAGTCATATCACCAAAATATTCATGGGCTAACACACACAAAAATTGAGAAAATCACCTAATTCATGTAAATTGCCCCCTAAATGCCCAAAATGGACTTCGAAAATGGTGAGACTGTACGTATTGCTCCCCCAACTCCCTACAGAGGGTTTCATAAAGGTTTCGCAAAGAAATCATTTGGAAGCCATATCACCAAAATATTCATGGGCTAACACACACAAAAAACTAAGAAAATTGCTTAATTTCTGTAAATTGGCCCCTTAATACCCAAAATAGACACTGAAAATGGTGAAAATGTACGTACTGCTCCCCCAACTCCCTACGGAGGGTTTAGTAGAAGTTTCACAAATAAATCATCCGGAAGTCATAGCACCAAAATTGAGAAAATCGTCAAATTCCTATAAATTCCCCCTAAATACCCAAAATGGACTCCAAAAATGGTGAGACTGTACGTACTGCTCCCTCAACTCCCTACGGAGGGTTCCATAAAGATTTCACAAATAAATCATCCAGAAGCCATATCACCAAAATATTCATGGGCTAACACACACAAAAAATTGAGAAAATCGTTTAATTCCTATAAATTGTCCCCTAAATACCCAAAATGGACTCCAAAAATGGTGAGACTATATTTACTGCTCCCCCAACTCCCTACGGAGGGTTCCATAAAGGTTTCGCAAATAAATCGTCCAGAAACCATATCACCATAATATTCATGGGCTAACACACACAAAAAATTGAAAAAATCACATAATTCCTATAAATTGCCCCCTAAATGTTCAAAATGGACTCTAAAAATAGTGAGACTGTACGTACGACTACCCCCAACTCCCTATGGAGGGTTCCGTAATGGTTTCACAAAGAAATCGTCCGAAAATCATATCACAAAAATATTCATGGGCGAACACACAAAAAAAATTGAGAAATTCGCCTAGATCCTGTAAATTTCCCACTAAATGACAAAAATTGACTCTGAAATGGCAAGACTGTACGTACTGCTCCCCCAACTCCCTAAAGAGAGTTCCATAGAGATTTCATAAAAAAATCGTCTAGAAGTCATATCACCAAAATATTCATGGGCGTTACACACGAAAAATTGAGAAAATCACCTAATTTTCGTAAATCCCCCCCCCCCCTTAATGCCAAAAATGGACTCTGAAAATGGTGAGACTGTACGTACTTCTCCCCCAACTCCCTATGGAGGATGCCATAAAGGTTTCGCAAAGAAATTGTTCGAAAGCCATATCACCAAAATATGCATAGACTAACACACAAAAAAAATTGAAAAAATCGCCTAATTTCTGTAAATTGCCCCTTAAATAACCAAAATGGACTCTAAAAATAGTGAGTCCCTTGAACTCCGAAAATGATGAGACTGTACGTACTGCTCCCCTAACTCCCTACCAAGGATTCCGTAAAGCTTTTGCAAAGAAATTGTCCAAAATCAATACCACAAAAATATTCTTGGGTTAACATACAAAAGAAAACTGAGAAAATCACTTAAGTCTTTTAAATTGCCCCTAAATGATCAAAATGGACTCTAAAATGGTGAGACTATATGTACTGCCCCCCCAACTCCCTACGGAGGGTTCCGAAAAGGTTTCGCAAAGAAATCGTCCGAAAGCCATATCACCAAAATATTCATAGGCTAACACACAAAAAAAATTGAGAAAATCGCCTAATTCCTATAAATTGCTCCTAAATATCAAAAATGGACTCTGAAAATGGTGAGACTGTGCGTACTAATCCCCCAACTCCCTAAGCAAGGTTCCATGAAGGTTTCGAAAAAAAATTATCCGGAAGCCATATCACCAAAATATTCATGATCTAACACACACGAAAAATTGAGAAAATATTGCCTAATTCTTGTAAATTACCTCCTAAATATCCAAAATAGACTTCGATAATGAGAGACTGTACGTACTGTTTCCCCAACTCCCTACGGAGGGTACCATAAAGATTTCACAAAGAAATCATTAGGAAGTCATATCACCAATATATTTATGGGCTAACACAAACACACAAAAACTGAGAAAATCGTCTAATTCCTGTAAATTGACCCCAAAATAGCCAAAATGAAATGTGAAAAAAGTGAGATTGTACGTACTGTTCCCTTAATTCCCTACGAAGGATACCATAAATGTTTCGCAAAAATATCATCCGAAAGCCATATCATCAAAATATTCATGGGCTAACGCACACAAGAAATTGAGAAAATTGCCTAATTCCTTTAAATAGGCCCCTAAATACCCAAAATGGACTTCAAAAATGGTGAGACTGTACATACTGCTCTCCCAACTCCCTACGGAGGATTCCATAAAGATTTCGCAAATAAATTATACGAAAGGCATATCACCAAAATATTCATGGGCTAATACACACAAAAAATTAAGAAAATCGCTTAATTCTTGTAAATTGCCCCCTAAATACCAAAAATGGACTCCGAAAATTGTGAGATTGTAGTACTGCTCCCCCAACTCCCTACGGAGGGTTCCATCAAGGTTTTGCAAAGAAATCGTCTGAAAGCCATATCACCAAAATATTAATGGGATAACACACAAAAAAAACTTTAAAAAATCACCTAATTCCTATAAATTGACTCTTAAATACCCAAAATGGACTCCGAAAATGGTGAGATTGTACGTACTGCTCCCCTAACTCCCTACGGAGGATTCCGTAATGGTTTTTCAAATAAATCATCCAGAATCAATACCACTATAATATTCATGGTTTAACATACACAAAAAAACTGAGAAAATCACTAATTCTTGTAAATTGCCCCCTAAATGCCCAAAATTGACTCTGAAAATGTGAGACTGTATACAATGCTCCCCCAACTCCCTACGGAGGGTTCCATAAAGGTTTCACAAAAAATCGTTCGGAAGCCATATCACCAAAATATTCATAGTCTAACACACACAAAAAATTGAGAAAATCGTCTAATTCCTATAAATTGCCACTTAAATGCCTCAAATGGACTCGAAAATGGTGAGATTGTACGTACTACTCCCCCAACTCCCTACGAGGGTACCATAAAGGTTTCACAAAGAAATCGTCCGAAAGCAAAATCACCAAAATATTCATGGGTAGTTTACACACGAAAAATCTAGAAAATCGCCTAATTCTTGTAAATTGCCCCCTAAATATCCAAAATTGACTCCGAAATTGGTGAGACTTTACATACTTCTAACCCAACTCCCCATAGAGGGTTCCATAAAGGTTTCGCAAAGAAATCATATAGAAGTCATATTACCAAAATATTCTTGTGCCAAAATGCACAAAAAGCTGAGAAAACCACCTAATTCCTGTAAATAAGCCCCTAAATACCCAAAATAGACTCTGAGAATGGTGAGACTGTACGTACTTCTCCCCTAACTCCCTATGGAGGCTTACATAATGGTTTAACAAAGAAATCGTCTGGAAGCCATATCACCAAAATATTAATGGGCAAACACGCACGAAAAATTGTGAAAATCGCCTAATTATTGTAAATTGCCTCCTAAATACCCAAAATTGACTCTAAAAATGGTGAGACTGTAAGTAATACTCCCCCAACTCCCTACGAAGGGTTCCATAAAGTTTTTCCTAAGAATTCGTCCGAAAGTCATATCACCAAATCATTCATGGACTAACACACAAAAAATTGAGAAAATCGCCTAATTTCTATAAATTAGCCCCTAAATACCCAAAATTGACTACAAAAATGGTGAGACTGTATGTACTGCTTCCTCAACTTCCTACGGAGGGATCCATAAAGGTTTCGCAGACAAATCGTCCTGAAGACATACCACCAAAATATTCAATGGGCTAACACACAAAAAAATTGAGAAAATTTCCTAATCCTATAAATTGCCTTCTAAATGCCCAAAATGCACTCTAAAAATGGTAAGACTCTACATACTGCTCCCCCAACTCCCTACAGAGGGTTCCGTAAAGTGTTCGCAAAAAAATCATCCGGAAGCCATTGTCACGATCCAAGGTACTCCCTAGATGTGACATGACATACAAGACCTCGAGAGGCCTCATACAAGCCACTTAGCATATAGAATACAAGATCATAGAATTTAATGAGTTTAAAAATACAATTCCATATCAAAAGAGTTTAAGGAAATAACAGAAGTCTACATATAATCTCAAAGCCATCTAAAACTCATAGAATGAAACGTTGGGACGTAACCCACACAAGTCTTTAAAGAAAGTAAATGACATGAAAGTTAATGTGGCTACGTCCTCAAACATATGAGGACTCACCAAGTCTTCAAGGTCTTTAATATCACGAACTAGCCACGGAAAGATGGAGATGAGCCGGATCCTACACTTATAAGAAAATGTAGGCAAGAGTATGCGTTAGTACAAAAATGTACCAAGTATGATAACCATGCATAAAAGCATCCTTTAGTCATGCTAAAAGGGAACATTACCATAACGTGCAAGGACCAAGCTAAAACATGAGATAAAAAGGGTTAGAAATCGTAAGTCATAAAATCATGGTCAATGCAATGCTAAACATATTTAAAATGCTTGTGAAATACCTTGAAAGTCACTTTAGTTCATTATTGTGGGAAGTAGTCTTAACCGACATGTAAGACCATGTGAGCTATCAACATGGAATCTGGTGTCCTCCCTACACCAATAGGGCCATCCTACTTGCCAAGGTAGGACCCTTAAACTTCTAGCTTATGTGGATCCACTAGCTAATGTCTATCTAGACAATCATCCTATGGTGGCACATAGTTTAGGGATAAGGACATTGCTACTAGAAACCCGACCTCTACATGCGGGAGAGCTTCCATCTCGATATTCACTCAGTGCTAAGCTTAAATCCCACGGAATAGTCATTTAATCATAATTCATACTTTATCATCATCATTAGTAGACATAGGTAATCGCCTCTTGTCTATCATTAGAATAGCTCCTTAATCTTTGAGTCAACTTTAGTTGAGAAAACCTTTCAACATGTTATGAATCTTTTATGTGAGAAAAATTCTTCCACATTCATGGTTTGAGTAATATGGGAGAAACCCTTTCACAACTCAACAACAACATCATTCATGCTTCAATCTCAAAGCAAATCATAAATCATCATAATTTTCATAATTGAACATGCATACTTTCATAAAACTCATCTTTTGATCATTCATAATTCATCATAAAATCATAGCTTTTAGAAGTCATAAATCATACATGGGTTCATATATGATTCACCTGCTGCTCCCCCGGGTACTTAAGGTGGGTCCCCAAAAGGTTTCAGAAAAAAATTGACCGGAAGTCATATCACCAAAATATTCATGGGCTAACACACACGAAAAATGAGAAAAATCGTCTAATTCGTATTAAATGCCTCGTAAATGCCCCAAAACGCCGTGAAAATTCTTGAGGCTTCGCATGCTGCTCCCTCGGGTACTTATGAAGGGTCCCCAAAAGGCTTCAAAAAAAATTGACCGGAAGTCATATCATCAAAATATTCATGGGCTAACACACACGAAAAATGAGAAAATCGCCTAATTCCTATTAAATGCCTCGTATATGCAAAAAAACACCATGAAAATTCCCGAGACATCACCTGCTACTCCCTCGGGTACTTACAAAGGGTTCCCAAAAGGTTTCGAAAAAAAATTGACCGGAAGCCATATCACCAAAATATTCTTGGGCTAACACACACGAAAAATGAGAAAAATCGCCTAATTCCTATTAAATGTCTCGTAAATGCACAAAAAAACCATGAAAATTCCAGAGTCTACACCAGCTGCTCCCCTTGGTACATACGAAGGGTCTCAAAAAGGTTTCGAAAAATAATTGACTGGAATTCATATCTCCAAAATATTCATGGGTAAACACACACGAAAAATGAGAAAAATTATCTAATTCCTATTAAATGCCTCATAAATTTCTAAAAACCCCAAAAAAATTCCTAAGGATTCACCTACTGCTCCCCCGGGTACTTACGGAGGGTCCCCAATAATTTTCAGAAAAAAATTGACCGAAAGTCATATCACCAACATATTCATGAGCTAAACACACGAAAAATGAAAAAAAATCACCTAAATGCCTCGTAAATGCCCAAAAACGCCGTGAAAGTTTCCTAGACTTCACCTGCTGCTCTCCTAAGTACTTAGGAGGGTCCCCAAAAAGTATCGAAAAAAAATTGGTCGAAAGCTATATCACAAAAATATTCATGGGCTAACACACACGAAAAATGAGTAAAATCGACTAATTCCTATTAAATGCCTCGTAAATGCCAAAAACGCCGTGAAATTTCTGAGGCTTTACCTGCTGCTCCCTCGGGTACTTAAGGAGGATCCCAAAAAGGTTTCGAAAAAAATTAACCGGAAGCCATACCATAAAAATATTCATTAGCTAACACACACGAAAATTGGAAAAAATCGAGTAATTCCTATTAAATGCCTCGTAAATGTCCAAAAATGATGTGAAAATTCACGAGACTTCACTTGCTACTCCGCCGGGTACTTACAGAGAGATTCAAAAAGGCTTCGGAAAAATATCGACCGAAAGCCATATCACCAAAATATTCATGGACTAACACACACGAAAAATGAGAAAAATCGCCTAATTCCTATTAAATACCTTGTAAATGCCCAAAATCGCCGTGAAAATTTCCGAGACTTCACATGCTGCTCCTCCGGGTACTTATGGAGGGTCCCCAAAAGGTTTCGGAACAAATTGAATGAAAGTCATATCACAATAATATTCATAGGCTAAAACAAACGAAAAATGAGAAAACTCGCCTAATTCCTATTAAATACCTTGTAAATGCCCAAAATCGCCGTGAAAATTTCCGAGACTTCATCTGCTGCTCCCTGGATACTTACGGAGGGTCCTCAAAAGGTTTCGTAAAAAAATTGACCGTAAGCGATATCACTAAAATATTCATGGGCTAACACACACTCAACATGAGAAAAGTCGCTTAAATCCTATTAAATCCATGTATATGCCCAAAAACGCTGTGAAAAATTCAGAGACTTCACCTGCTGCTCCTCCGGGTACTTACGGAAGGTCTCCAAAAGGTTTTGGAAAAAATTGATCAGAGCCGTATCACCAAAATATTCATGGGCTAACACACACGAAAAATGAGAAAAATCATCTAATTCCTCTTAAATGCCTCGTAAATGCCCAAAAACGCCGTGAAAATACCTGAGACCAAACCTGATGCTACCCTGGTATTTATGGAGAGTCCCCGAAAGGTTTCGAAAAAAATTGACTGGAAGCCATTTCACCAAAATATTTATGGGTTAACACCACGAAAAATGACAAAAATTGATTAATTCCATTTAGTTTCCTCGTAAATGACCAAAAATGCCGTGAAAATTCTGAGTCTTCACCTGCATCTCCCCCGAGCACTAACGGAGGGTCCCCAAAAGGCTTCGGAAAAAAATTGATCGGAAGTCATATCATAAAATTATTCATGGGCTAACACACGAAAAATGAGAAAAATCGCCTAATTACTATTAAATGCCTAGTAAAGGCCCAAAAACACAGTGAAAATTCCCGAGGCTTCTCCTAGTTCTCCCCCGGGTACTTACGGAGGATCCCCAAAAGGCTTCAGAAAAATATTGACTGGAACCTATATCTCCAAAATATTCATGGCTAACACACACGAAAAATTAGAAAAATCACCTAATTTCTATTAAATACCTCGTAAATGCCCAAAAATGTCGTGAAAATTCTCGAGGCATCACCTGCTACTCCCCCGGGTACTTCCGGAGGGTCCCCAAAAGGTTTCAGAAAAAATTGACCGGAAGCCATATCACCAAAATATTCATTGACTAACACAACGAAAATTGAGAAAATTGGCTTAATTCCTATTAAATGCCTCGTAAATGCCCAAAAACATCGTGAAAACCCCGAGACTTCACCTGATGCTCCCCTGGGTACTTACGGAGGGTCCCCAAAAGGTTTTAGAAAAAAATTAATCGGAAGACATATCATCAAAATGTTTGTGGGCTAACACACACGAAAAATGAGAAAAATTGCTTAATTCCTATAAAATGCCTCGTAAGTACCCAAAAACACCGTGAAAATTCCGAGTCTTCACCTGCTGCTCCCACCGAGTACTTAAAGAAGGTCCCTATAAGGTTTCGAAAAAAATTGACCGAAAGCCATATCACCAAAATATACATGGGCTTAACACACACGAAAAATGAGAAAAATCGTCTAATTCCTATTAAATGCCTCGTAATGCCCAAAAATGGTGTGAAAATTCCCGAGGCTTCACCTGATGCTTCCCCGGGTACTTAAGAAGGGTCCTCAAAAGGCTTCGAAAAAAATATCGACCGGAAGCCATATCACCAAAATATTTATGGCCTAACACACACGAAAAATGAGAAATATTGTCTAATTCCTATTAAATGCCTCGTAAATTGCCAAAAACAACGTGAAAATTCTCGAAGCTTCACATGTTGCTCCCCCCGGTACTTACAGTGGGTCCCAAAAGATTTCAAAAAAAAATTGACCCGAAGTTAGATCATCAAAATATTTATTGGCTAACACACAAAAAAAATTAGAAAAATCGTCTAATTCCTATTAAATGCCTCGTAAATGCACAAAAACAACGTAAAAATTCCGAGGATTCACCTGCTGCTCCCTCGGGTACTTACGGAGGGTTCCAAAAAGGTTTCGAAAAAGAATTGACCGGAAGCCATATCACCAAGATATTCATGGGGTAACACACACGAAAAATGAGAAAAATCGCCTAATTCCTATTAAATGCCTCGTAAATGCCAAAAAATGCCGTGAAAATTCCCAAGGCTTCACCTGATGCCCTCCCGGGTACTTACAGAGGTTGCTCAAAAGGCTTCAAGAAAAAATTGACTGGAAGTCATATTACTAAAATATTCATTGGCTAACACACACTAAAAATGAAAAAAATCGCCTAATTCCTATTAAATGCCTCGAAAATGCCCAAAAACGCCGTCAAAATTCTGGAGTCTTCACCTGCTGCTCCACTGGGTACTTACAGAGGGTCCCCAAAAGGCTTCGAAATTTTTTTACCCAAAATAATATCACCAAAATATTCATGGGCTAACACACACACGAAATATGAGAAAAATCGCCTAATTATTATTAAATGCCACGTAAATGCCCGAAAACATCGTGAAAATTTCCGAGGATTCACCTACTGCTCCCCACGATACTTAAGGAGGGTCCCTAAAAAGTTTCGGAAAAAAATTGACCTTAAGCCATATCACAAAAATATTAATGGGCTAACACACAAGAAAAATGATAAAAATCGTCTTATTCCTATTGAAATCCTCTTAAATACTCAAAAACTTCGTGAAAATTTCCAAGGCCTCACCTGCTGCTCCCTCAGATACTTACGGAGGGTCCCCAAAAGGTTTCGAAAAAAAATTGACCGGAAGCATATCATCAAAATATTCAAGGGCTAACACAAACCAAACATGAAAAAAGTCGCATAATTTATATTAAATGTCTCGTAAATGCCAAAAAATGTCGTGAAAATTTTCGAGCCTTCACCTGCTGCTCCCCCGGATATTAACAGAGGTTCCCCAAAATGTTTCAGAAAAAAATTAACCGAAAACCGTATCACCAAAATATTCATGGTCTAACACACATGAAAAATTAGAAAAATCGTCTCATTCTTATAAAATGCATGTAAATGCTCAAAAATGCCGTGAAAACTTCCGAGGCTTCATCTGCTGCTCCCTCCGGTACTTACGGAGGGTCTCCAAAAGGTTACTGAAAAATATTGACCTGAAGCCATATCACCAAAATATTCAAGGGCTAACACAAACGAAAAATGAGAAAAATCGCCTAATTCCCATTAAATGCCTCGTAAATGCCCAAAAATGCCGTGAATATTCTCGAATCTTCACCTACTGTTCTCTCAGGTACTTATGGAATGTCCCCAAAAGGTTTCGGAAAAAAATTGATCGGAAGCCATATCACCAAAATATTCATTGCTAACACACATGAAAAATGAGAAAAATCACTGAATTCCTATTCAATGCCTCGTAAATGCCCAAGAACGTCGTAACAATTCCCGAGACTTCACCTGCTGCTCCCCCGGGTACTTACGAAGGGTCTCGAAAAGGTTTCAGAAAAAATTTGATCGGAAGCCATAACACCAAAATATACATGGGCTAACTCACATGAAAAATAAGAAAAATTGTCTAATTCATACAAAATGTCTCGTAAATGCCCAAAAACGCCGTAAAATTTTTTGAGGTTGCACCTACTACACCCCCGGGTTCTTACGGATGGTCCCAAAAAGGTTTCGAATATAAATTGACCGGAAGTCATATCACCAAAAAATTCATGAGCTAACACACACGAAAAATGAGAAAAATCGCCTAATTCATATTAAATGGCTCTTAAATGCCCAAAAACGCCGTGAAAATTCACGATGCTTCACCTGCTGCTCCCCCGGATACTTACGGAGGGTCCTCAACAGGTTTCGAAAAAAATTGACCGGACACCATATCACCCAAATATTCATAGGCAAAACAAACACGAAAAATGAGAAAAAATGCCTAATTCCTATTACATGCCTCATAAATGCCCCAAAACGCGGTGAAATTCTCGAGGCTTCACCTGGTTCTCCCCCGGGTACTTACAAAGGGTCCCCAAAAGGTTTCGGAAAAAAATTGATCGAAAGTCATATTACCAAAATATTCATGGGCTAACACACACGAAAAATGAGAAAAATCGCCTAATTCCTCTTAAATGCACAAAAATACCGTGAAAATTGCCGAGGAATCTTCCGGGTACTTGCGGAAGGTCCCCTAAAGGATTTGGAAAATGCCTCGTAAATGCCCAAAAAACGCTGTGAAAATTTTTCGAGACTTCACCTGCTATTCAATCGGGTACTTGCAGAGGGTCCCCAAAAGGTTTCAGAAAAAAATTGACCGGAAGCCATATTACCAAAATATTCATGGGCCAACACATACTAAAAATGAGAAAAATCGCATAATTCCTATTAAATGCCTCGGAAATGCCCAAAAACTCCATGAGAATTCCAGTGACTTCAACTGCTGCTCCCTCGGGTACTTACGGAGGGTCCCCAAAAGATTTCGAAAAAAAATTGATCGGAAGACATATTACCAAAATATTCATGAGCTAACACACGAAAAATGAGAAAAATTGCCTAATTCCTCTTGTATGACTCGTAAATTCCTAAAAATATCGTAAAAATTCACGAGGCTTCACCTGGTGCTCCCCCGGATACTTACGGAGGGTCGACAAAAGGTTTCCAAAAAAAATTGACCGGAAGCCATATCAACAAAATTCCCGAGAATTCACCCCATGCTCCCCCGAGTATTTATCGAGGGTCTCCAAAAGGTTTTCAAAAAACATTGTACAGAAGTTATATCACCAAAATATTCATGGGTTAACACACACGAAAAATGAAAAAAATCGCCTAATTTCTATTAAATGCCTCATAAATTCCTAAAAATGTCGTGAAAATCCCAAGGCTTCACTTGCTGCTCCCCTGGGTACTTACGGAGGGTCCCCAAAAATTTTCAAAAAAATATTCATTAGAAGCCATATCACCAAAATATTCATGGCTAACACACACGAAAAATGAGTAAAATCGTCTAATTCCTATTAAATGTCTCGTAAATGTCCAAAAATGCCGTGAAAATTCCAGAGGCTTCACCTGTTGCTCCCCCGGGTACTTACGGAGGGTCCGCAAAAGGTTTCGAAATATATTGACCGTAAGCCATATCACCAAAATATTAATGGGCGAACACACACAAAAAATGAGAAAAATCGCCTAATTCCTATTAAATGCCTCGTAAATGCAAAAAAATGTCATGAAACTTCCCGAGCCTTCAACTACTGCTCTCCCGGGTATTTACGGAGGGTCTCAAAAATGTTTCGAAAAAAAATTGACCAGAAGCCATATCACCAAAATATTCATGGGCTAACACACAAAAAATGAGAAAAATCGCCTAGTTCCTATTAAATGCCTCGTAAATACCAAAAAATGCCGTGAAAATTCCCAAGGTTTCAATTTCTGCTCCCCCGGGTACTTACGGAGGGCCCGCAAAAGATTTTTGAAAAAGATTGACCAGAAGCCAAATTACCAAAATATTTATGGGCTAACACAAATGAAAAATGAGAAAAATCACCTAATTCTATTAATGAGCTAATCCACACAAAAATATCACCAAAATATTGATGAGCTAATCCACACAAAAAATTGAGAAAATCACCAAATTCTTGTAAATTGGCCCCTAAATATCCAAAATGGACTCCGAAAATGGTGAGACTGTACATACTGTTCCCCTAACTCCCTACCTAGTGTTCTATAAAGGTTTCACAAAGAAATCGTCTATAAGTCATATCACCAAAATATTCATGGGCTAACACACACAAAAATTTGAGAAAATCACATAATTCTTGTAAATTGCACCCAAAATGGACTCTGAAAATGGTGAGACTATACGTACTGCTCCCCCAACTCACTACGGAGGGTTCCGTAAAAGTTTCGCAATGAAATCATTTGGAAGCCATATCTGTAAAATATTCATGGGCTAACACACACAAAAACTGAGAAAATTGCCTAATTCCTGTAAATTGTCCCCTAAATATCCAAAATGGACTTAAAAGATGGTAAGACTGTACGTACTGTTCCTCCAACTCCCTACGAAGGGTTCCATAAAGATTTCACTAAGAAATCGTCTGGAAGTCATATCACCAAAATATTCATGGGCTAACACACACAAAAAACTTAGAAAATCACCTAATTTTTGTAAATTGCTCCTTAAATATCCAAAATGGACTCTGAAAATGGTGAGACTGTACGTACCGCTCCCCTAACTCCCTACGAAAGGTTCCCTAAAGGTTTCGCAAAAAAAAGGTCCGGAAGCCATATCATCAAAATATTCATGGGTTAACACACACAAATAACTGAGAAAATCGTCTAATTCTCGTAAATTGCCCCCTAAATACCCAAAATGGACTCCGAAAATGGTGAGACTGTACGTACTGTTCCCCCAACTACCTATAGAAGGTTCCATAAAGGTTTCCAAAAGAAATCGTGCGGAAGCCATATCACCAAAATATTCATGGGCTAACACACACACAAAAAACTGAGAAAATCGTCTAATTCCTATAAATTGACCTCTAAATACCCAAAATGAACTCCAAAAATAGTGAGATTGTACGTACTGCTCCCCCAACTCGCTATGGAGGGTTTCATATAGTTTTTATAAAAAAATCATCTGTAAGTCATATCACCAAAATATTCATGGGCTAACACACGAAAAAATTGAGAAAATCGTCTAATTTCTATAAATTGCCCCCTAAATGTACAAAATGGATTCTGAAAATGGTGAGACATTACGTACTTCTCCCCCAACTCCCTACGGATGGTTTTGTAAAGGTTTTGCAAAGAAGTCATCCGAAAGCCATATTACCAAAATATACATGAGCTAACACACACAAAAAACTGAGAAAATTGTCTAATTCCTGTAAATTGCTCCTTAAATGCCCTAAAAGGACTCTGAAAATGGTGAGACTGTACGTACTGTTCCCCCAACTCTCTATGAAAGATATCGTAAAGGCAAAATATTCATGGGCTAACTCATACAAAAAAATTGAGAAAATTACCTAATTCCTGTAAATTGCCCCCTCAATTCCCAAAATGGAGAGATTGTATGTACTGCTCCTCCAACTCCCTACGGAGGGTTCCATAAAAGTTTTCACGAAGTAATCGTCCGTAAGCCATATCACCAAAATATTGATGAGCTAATACACACGAAAATTTGAAAAAATCACCTAATTCCTGTAAATTACCCCCTAAATGTCCAAAATGGACTCTAAAAATGATAAGACTGTACGTACTACTCCCAAACTCCATACGGAGGGTTCCATAAAGGCTTCGCAAAGAAATCATCAGGAAGCCATATCACCAAAATATTCATGGTTTAACACATACAAAAAATTGAGAAAATCACCTAATTCTTGTAAATTGTCCCCTAAATGCCCAAAAAGGACTCTGAAAATGGTGAGACTGTACGTACTGCTCCCCCAACTCCCTACGAAGGGTTCCATAAAGGTTTCACAAAGAAATCGTCCGGAAGCCATATCATCAAAATATTCATGGGCTAACCCACACAAAAAATTGAGAAAATCGTCTAATTCCTGTAAATTGTCATCTTACTAAAAGAAAAAGAGTAATAACAAATGTTATAGAATAAGCTGGTTGAAGTGTAGTGATCATACGTCTATAATTTTCATTTTTCTATCTTTTTTTCCGAAAATTGATCACTATTCGTAGCTATTACTTTCCATTCATGCATGCTCATAAAAATATGAAATGCGCGGGTCTTCTCCACTATTTTGGGTCTTCTCCACTATTTTCTTGATATGGAAGTGTATCGACAGGGACACACTCTTATTATTGCTCAATATTAATGTGTGGGTATAATTCATTCAAATCATATATATTTATTAAGATGAATATATACATCAGAAAAAGTAGCATATAGCAAAGTGTCTTAATTAAATATTAAAAAATAAAGAATGCAGTCTGGTGTATTAAGTTTTCGCTATATATAAAATTTGAAAAAGAATCAAAGCATAAAGATATTTATACGTAATCTTACTCTGCATTTTCGTGAGAGGAGTCAAAATAAAACCACCGAATATATGGGCAACAAGTCATTTTTAAAAACTTTATTTTTGATGTTGCTATTTTATGTGATATATATGGTTTAAGTCATGTGGTTTTTAATGCTTTTAGTTTCTCCAAAATGACCAAAACATTGTAGCCACACACATGAACCATTATTTTAATTAGTTTAACACATTATTTTTCAATGACTAATTCAATATTATAGTTGTACTTTATTCCGTTATTGGTATTAAAATTATGTGTTTCGATTTACTTGAGTCCCTCCCAATATTTATTAGTAATTGTTTCCCCTTACCACATTTTTTAAATGTTTTTTAAATTTGGTGCTAGCTTTCAAATTCTAATTATTTTAGATAGTATCGCGTAAGACATATTAAAGGAGAAAACATTTCCTACAAAGGTTATTTCCATTTTGATGGTTAGAACCCGGAATTCTAATAAAGAGTAAAAAGGATTGTATTCATCTTACCACAATCGCTGGCGGTATATACCACAAATAAGTACTAGTAGATGTGTAAATTACTCATATTCGCCAATGTCATGTTTTAATAAATTTGATATCAACAATGGGTTCATGATTTAACTTAATAGATTAGATGCTTAAATGTTTTTAATATTGAACTCATTATGTTTTTAAAATTATAGGTTAAAATGTAATATTTATTGATCTTTTGATGATTTTCTCATACACATATATTTCTTTAAAATTATAAATTCAAATTTTAAATATAAAACACTGAATTAAAATAAACCGATTGTTGATAGCTTACCTACTACCTATGGCTTCTTTCACATCAAACCATGAATAATTGATAGCTAGGCCAAATCAAGTATGCACTTGAAGCTAGAATTAACAATAGATTTGTATATGTAACCACTTTATTAAACATTATATTGTTGATCTTTCTTGTTGAACTAGTTTTTGAGGCTATGATCAAATAATAGCTTAAACACTTAATTTCTATCATTATCAAGATTAACTTCAATTAGGTTTGTAGTTTTTTCTACTTTCATGAGGTGTTACTCTTGCAAGTTATCTATATTGAAAGACATTGAATGAGTGATTCAAACTAATAGAAAATTGTTTTTTCCCACCATTATTTAGACTACAAAAAGATAGACGGATTTTTCTGATTATCATAATAAATTAATAATAATAATAATAGAATTAAACCACTTCAGTAATTAAAGACCACAAGTAACCTTCAATTATCTAAGTTTTAGTCAATTACTTGTGAAGCTATTTCATGAAAGTGTAAACTTTACAATTGGATTTTGCCGTGTTTAGTGTTCTACAAAACTCTAAGATGACAGCTTCTACTTCAATTCTTGACATGGTATGATAATCTTCTTTTAGATCAAATATAGATATTGTTTTCTCAAAAGTCTCGTATCATTAAGAGTATACATATATTTTTTTATGATTCTTTCAGTTTTTTCAACTATTAATGTAGGACTTTATTTACACACCCAACAATCTCATGTCGAACTAATTTCCACATGATCCATCACTATGAACCATGTACGTGTCAACTTTGAGACTCATTGTGTCTCATAACTAATAGGTGTAAGACCCACAAATCGTGAACTTCTTCTTTCCAAAAAAGAATTTTAAAAAGTTAAAAATGGAAAAATCAAAATCCTAATTAGTTTGTGGATAGTGACAAAATTAGTAATAGTAGGAAATGGACCAATATTGCATTTTGCAGACACCACGAAACGACCAAATTAGTCAATTACTAGAGAATTCAACTTGTAGGAACAGTCCACACATTTTTAAATATGTTGCTGACAGGACCACCCCCTCCCCCCCAACCCCACCCCATCCACCCAAAAAAAAACGCAGAAAATAATATTTTATGATAGAAGAAATTCAGAATCGTTATTCAGTATGTACATGGTGAATCTCGCTCCAGTATAATAGCATGTAAACCCTATAGGAAAGGTAAATCGCAATAAGCAAGTCTCAGGCGATAAACTCAATCGAAAAACTATGCAGGAGATTTCGAACCTAAAATCCCACCGATCCCTCCCTATTTAGGGGATATGATCCTCTGCTCAATCAATTCTGTCACAAATGTATTTAAATATTATTTCTGTTTCCTATCACTATCAATTTGATTTAAGTGAAGAAAAATCTGAGTCAATTTTGCAAACCTGCTGGCAAAATAATTAGTGCACCACGTTGCACCGAATAATTAAAGTAAAGTAAGAACTGGGAATCGATCATAATATAAAGTTTTAAAATAAATTTGTATAGTAGTTCAACAAACTCCTACTTACCTTTTGTATAACAACTTTAAGTTATATACATCTTACTAATTATAGGTGTTTTACACTATTAAGTTTATTTTTTTATGATAGATGATTTATTTTATTTTCAAGATTATAAATTTTTTTGACGAATTAATAATATAGTACACAAATAATATATACAACTTAAGTTTATCGTGCAATTGGCATCTTTTTCTCGAATTTATATGACATTGTCTGATTGTGCATGAAATTATTTTTTTTTTTAAATAAATATTTTTAAAATTTGTAATTTGAAATAAGCTTTAGACATTTGTTTGAAATATTTTTATTTTACTTTTTTATGTGTTGAAATTTGAAAATGACAAAAGAGATATATTAAATGAGAAGCTTGCTAAGTTGGTTGTGATTACTTGTCAAATGATTTCTTATCACATAATTTGGGATAGAATTAAATGCTCAAAGAAACAGTTTTTAGATTCTAGTCTTTTTCTCTAGCCACCACTTTACAAATATTTTGAATAGACTATTATAAACCTAATTATCTTCATTCATCATGATGATTATTAAATATCTAAGCATTTAGCCTCCTTTGTTTGTTGTTAATAATCATATAAATAAACTAGCTATGAACTTCATTGCTATATAGTGTGTATGTAGCTAACAAAATTTTAAATTTGTTGTTAAATAAAATAAATAAAATAATGCTTGAATTTTTATTGTTTAGTAACAGACGTTTGTTGTTTTTTGATTTCCATTCGAATTTCGATGAAATCTCACTTTTAGGGATAAAAAAATCCTCTCAATCAAAGACGACTTTGATCCATTTCCATATCAAATCATAACCATGACATTGCTAATTTTTTGAATTTCTTTGTATAAATTTCTGACTCCGCTACTAAACTCCACCATAACAAGAATTTGCTAGATGAAAAAATTAATTAAATGATGGAAGATGGACCCTAGGAAAACACAAATAAATTAAATAGATTAATGAATGATCATTTAATTATTATTATTTTTTATGGGCAGCCATGAAGTGGAAGATTACACTAAATTGGAAAAAAGAAAAAAAGAAAAAAAAAAGAGGTGCTAAAGGAGTCTAACTTTTATTAGATATAATGACATGATGCCAAGTGCCAACCTAACTAATTAAATTGAATTTTGGATTAGATGTATTTAGAGAGATTGGAAGTATGTGGATAATTTCATTATTAGTTGTTTCTTCCAGATAAAACAAGGAAAATGGGAATTCAAAAAAAAAAAAAAAGAGCAGAGATAAAAGGTGTGTTTGACTTAACAGAAAACATTTTTCAAAAAATATTTTTAATTAATTTTTTTTGTTCGATTGATTAAAATTTACTTTTTAGTGGACGTAGAGAAAACAAGAGACATTTATTTTGATTATGTCCTCCCCACTCCAATACAGTTTATCTTCACCACTTCCATGTCTCCCCCATCCCCACCACTCCTATCTTCACTCTCACCTTCCATATTTTCCTTCATACTGAACATGCGAACACATTCGAATTATTGAATTAGTAAGTATTTCTTTTATCCTTTTTCTGGAAGCTTCCATCAATTTGTTTTCTTAATGACTCGAACTCACAACTTTAAAATAGAGGATGTTTGTTGTTAGAATAAGCCCCTTATCCTAAATTAGTATATGTACTAGTGAATTGATTTGGAATCCACATAAATATATTACCACTAATTTGTAAGTGGCTGGGCATAACTAATATTGAACAAGAAGATTTTCTTAAGTAACCTTATCACGAATATAATTAAGAATCCACATAAATATATCCAAAGCGATCATGAAATATGGAATTAAGAATCATATTATACTTAAAATTAACATTATCACGCGATGGCCAATGAATGATATTCGACAAAATAATTATTGAATTCATTTATGCATTAATAATACATGTGTAACTATAATTAGCAATAGAATAGCTTTTTAGTATTCAATATTTACTTTTATGTTCTAGCTAATCGAAATTCACATTCCATAAGGGAAGATGATCCGTATATAGAAAATACTAGATTTTATTTTTCCATTTTTCATATTTGAATTTGTGGCCTATGATTTATTGATTATCACGCGATGGCCAATGAATGATATTCGACAAAATAATTATTGAATTCATTTATGCATTAGTAATACATGTGTAACTATAATTAGCAATAAAATAGCTTTTTAGTATTCAATATTTACTTTTATGTTCTAGCTAATCGAAATTCACATTGCATAAGGGAAGATGATCTGTATATAGAAAATACTAGATTTTATTTTTCCATTTTTCATATTTGAATTTGTGGCCTTTGATTTATTGATATTGAGGCCAGGATATATTTAGTTTCACATCATATCATGCTAGTCAAAGAGAATGAATTTTTTATTTTCAAGATTTTAATACAAAAATTCTAATCAAAAACAAAAAAATCTTATCTATTTCACCACAGTTCTCCGAAACAGTGTGTGGGGGGAGAGGGGGGCTATGATATAAAAACATCTCCTGACTTTTGGTCATTCCCAATATATTATATACAGTCATGAATATTACAAATCCGTCCAAAAATTCTCCTCATTTAAAAAAATTAATTTAAATGTTTCTTAATAAAATTTGAATCACACTTTATTTTATTTATCTAGATGTTACACTATATACTTTATGTTAAATTAATATATTTGACTAAAAAGATAGTTAAAAGCACAATTTTAAGATTTTAAAACATTCCTCACTCTCATTTTCGCTATTAATTATCGACAAAAAAAGATTTCTTCATTCACAACGTAAATTTAAATTAATTAATATTTCAATATGAATATCAGCTGCCTAACGAGAATCTATTAATTGATTGAAAAAATAGGTAAGAGGAAGTGTTTCTAAGGCGTTTTGAATTTTAAAGAGCAAAACGCCAAATTGTACAATTTTGACCCTGGAAATTTCCAAGAGAAAATAGAAAGGAATGTACAATTTTGACCCTTCTAATTAACGGTTAATTACTATTACTTAATTTTTTGGCTCAAGTACTATTTTGCCACTACTCAATTCACAAATAACGACGTTGCCATTACATTTTTATTATATTGTTGGAAAAAATAATCACAAACTGATTAAAAAAATTACTCTTTCGTTTCCAATTTATTTGATACTTTTTTTTAAGCCGATCCAAAAAAACATGCACTTTTATATATTTTGTAATAATTTAATTTTAGACTTCTCATTTTATCTTTGATTTAAATTATTTGTTTGATTTTAATTTGGCATAGACTTTAAGATAGTAAAAAATATTCTTTAATCTTGTGGTCTTAAATATGTCATGTGAAAAGTTAGAATTAAAAAATTATCCAAAAAAATATTTATTTTTAAATAGACTAAAAAGAAAGTAAGACACACATTTCTCTATGACTTCGATTTTCTTTTAAAATATTTTTTGGTGCATCGAATCCACTACCAAAAAATCACTATTCTCCCATTGAAATATATTTTCACAAATATTTTGATTGAATCAGTGAGAAAAAAAATATAATAGTGTTTTCAGACAAAAAAAATTAGGAAGCTTCCCGTATTTTAGTGAGAATCTGTTTTCCACCCTGTGTTTTCTCAGTGATCTGAATCGATGGAAAATCAATAGAAAATCATGTTCTATAATATAAATTTCTATTTATGCATGATTTAAAAAAATTGTTTTTAATGGTGATCAAATATCATTACATAAATTGAAACGCCAGTAATTTGGCAAATGTGCATTGCCATATGAAACACCAAATTACAGGTCAACATAAAATTTGTTTAGTTGCCAACAATCTATCCAATGTGAACTATACTATTATGTTAAATTCATATTATGTATGGTCATACGTAATGTACATTTGACAAATACGATAAACAAAAATTTTGGGTCAACTAACTCAACTCGAACGTAACAAGATGATCACTTTGACGAAGAAAAAAATTGTTGATAGATAGATAATAATATTTGAACCGAATAAAAATGTTATCGTAAAGCATGATTCAGAAGAAAGTCCTTTCAACGACCTAGCTAGCTAACTTGGTCTATTATAAAAGAAAAGGCATGCAAGCTACATTACGTTTCAAGAGTTTGAACACTATCCTACTTCAGTAAAAAAAAATTACCCTGTTATTATTTTTTACTTAAATAATGATAAAAACAAGTTTAGATGACTGATATATATCTTTTATGAGCTATCAACTAATCCAATCACTACCAAACAAAAGGCCAAAAAGGATCAAGAAAACCAACCTTAAATTATTTGAGGAAGTCCACGTTTAGAAATTAAATCACAAATTATTAGTTTAATCAAGTACTTTTTGTTGGTGTAATATACCACAATAAATATAAATTACAGTTGAAAATAAATAAATAAATAAATCTTTAGGCTGAGGCGCGGATATCTCGCTCTTTTTATGGAGATTCAAGCCCACTGCGGCATAATCTACACCGATCCAGCAGTAATACTCTTGACTTGTCCCCTCCAGGATACAACAACCTAACAACGTCGTACAACTCAAACAACTCTAGATTCAGTTAAAGAGTCCAAAGCTCCACAAAAGAACACCTTCATTCAACATATAATTACTCTCTTTTGTATATAGTGAATCTAGTTGAAGACTTAGAATATTATTCTTTGTCTCAACTCTCTCTTTCACTACACTAACTCATTATATACACAATACAATACTTCTCATATTTGGCTAACACTCTATCTCGCATCACCAACACAAAGTAAGACCACACTATTTATAGTGAGGAATTCTTCCTTGCAATGAATAGGAAGATAATAATAGGGTAGTAAATTGGGTAAATGAATAGCCAATAGGTTACATGAGTTACAAGATATAATGAGGTAGAATAATGGGTGGAATTAGTGGTAGATCATGACAATAGTGTTTACAAGAGTTACACCACAATAATGGTCACATTCTTGTCAACTTATACTCACTAACATATACACTTAATATTTTTATTTTAATATTAAAAGGTATAAACACCAACACTTTTCACAATTTAAACTTGTAAACCCTCTATTATTTGTGGTTCTAACATTGAACAAACTATAATGATAAAAGTTTGGTCCAATTATAAGTAAATAGAAAGTTTTGTTATTGGATTTTCTTAATTCAACATGCCTAATTGCCTATTGAGTTTATTATGAATTCTTTTCAATTTCTTTGCTCAATATCCATTAAAAAAAAATTAAAAATTATTAACAATAAAAATAATAAAGATAATCAAAGTAAAAAAAAAACAATAGTAACAAAATTAAATAGTAATAATAGAATTTAAAAAATTCCTAATTTATTCATCATATACAAGATCATGGGTGACTTCAATCTACACCTTTTTCGTGTTTGAAAGAGATTTTAATTTTTAGGACGTGGGTTTATTTCTTTTTTAAATTTCTCATTTCGTATTCGATACTTACTTTGATATTTGATTTATATGAATTCATGTTAGGTAGTTTTACTTAGAAGGTAAAATATTTTTTATTAATGC
Organism: Solanum appendiculatum; assembly: GCA_018342035.1. Lineage (NCBI taxonomy): Eukaryota > Viridiplantae > Streptophyta > Magnoliopsida > Solanales > Solanaceae > Solanum > Solanum appendiculatum. The sequence goes on from JAGDQO010001477.1 coordinate 29,324, forward strand.
AATTCTATTTTTAAAATTCAAATTGAAAAATTTAATTTAATAACAGAAAAGTATTTATGGCTCGATCGCAATTTTTAGCAGTGGGACGTGAGATACATACATCAGTGACTTTAATGTCAACATTTTTAGTTCGTTGATATCTATGGATAGACACATTGATATATCCAAAACGAAAAAATCTATTAAAATATTTTAAGAGTTATATTATGAACTGTGCGTGACATTTTTTAAATTAAAAAATATATTCACCAAAGAATTTATTGACTTATTATATATTTTTGCTATACTCCGGATTGATTATTAATTCATGTATAAGAATAATTCATAATTATTGTGACTTAAGCAGGGTGGTTTAAAATCGAATCAAAATTAATAATTTAAATATAAAAAATATACTATCAATTTATGTGCAACAAGTTATTAATTTAACAATTCAATAATGATAGATTATTTTTCCTATACCGAGTTATCAATTGTGTAAGGTCAGCCTTTTTTTAATGGGATAATCGATAACTCAATGATAATTAATAAATTAGTATAATTACTGCTTGAGTAGTTAATGGTTGGAAGTTCCAACGTAGAGACAAATTTTTATTCAATAAAAAGTTTGATATAAGATTGAGAATTAATTACTAAGATTTTATAAGGAGTACCATTTATCCACTTATTCTTGGGCCCTACTTTTATTTATTTATTAAGTTTTTTATACAGTCAATTTTTTTTTATAACATCATCGTTGATTTTGATATTTTTGACTGTTATAATGATGATTTGTTATATACTTATAATAATAACATTTAATATTTAAATATTATTGCAGGTGAAAAAGATGCATGAGATCTAATTTTTCATTTATTTTAATGTTAGTAATTCTAAACTTAATCACACTTTATATAAGGAAGTAAAATATTTTAATGATGGAAATAGATATTCATATACTGTAATATTCTTTATTATAAATAATGTATTAAAATTTATTTGGTCGAAATCCCTATATGGTAATCTTAAAGATTCTATTTCTATAAAAATGATTAATTATTATATTATGTTTTAGAAAGGTAATTTTATAAAGATTGTACTGTTATAAAGATGATTGTTATTGTTGTAGGTAAAGTATCCAATTATATTATATTATCCAATTAGATCAACTAAAAAGTAATTATAGACGATACTATTTAATAAAATTGATCATAATTTAGAATAAATGGCAAGTTACACATCATAATAAACTAAATTATATTGTTAATTTTTTTATATATAAATTCGTTATGCGTGTGTATAAATTAAATCAATTATGAAACTATAATATAAATATGGCCAACACGTTATGCCATGACATAAAGTTGAAGAAATTAAGATTACACATGGAAGACCATTTTTAGGTGGTAAAGTTAGTCATATAGTTCAACCATAATAATTAATATTGAAGAGGTGATAATTCTAGAAGCAACTTTATCCTTAAAGATTTAGTGGACGTTTGATTCTGAAAATAAAATAAAATTACTTTATTTAAAAATTAAAGTTATATTTAATTATATTTTTTATAACAAATATGAAAATAATGTATTTTTAAAAATATATTAAATATAATTTAAACAGAAAATATAATTCAAATAGAAAGTTATTTTATAAAAATAAATTTTGAGGATTAAAGGTGAAAACAGGATTTAGGTTTTTTTTTTTCCAAATGTTATTTGAGAATTTGGTGACAAAAGAGCCCATCGAAGAACAAAGGTAGAAGCTCATATACAAGTTTAGTCAAATTTAATAATATTTATGTCATATGCAAGTAAAAATTTAATTTTGAATTTCAAATCTTAATATTTTGTTGTTTATCGTGTTTCATAATCAATATTGAAAATGATATATATATATATATATATATTAAGAAATTATTAAAATTAAAACCTGACTTCATATTTTCTCCAAAAAAAAAGTTTTTCTTAAGAAAAAAAATAGAATGTGTATAATTCGTTGTTTTTTTAAGAAGTTTATTTTTGTTTCCTAATTTTTTTTTTAAAAAAAGGTCAATAGAAAATCTCAAGGCAACTTTTGGGGCTTTTTATTTATTATTGATGATGATTTATTCCTAGAATACTATCCTATCAAATTAAATATTGTTGTTATTAATGCAAGCAAAAGATTCACTCCCCTTCTTTTTTTATATATAAAAAATAATAGCTTAATTTCGACATTTGAAAATTTATTTGTTAAAGAGAATTTTCAAAAAAGCCCTTCAAAATTATAGAAGGTAGAAGCTCAGATACAAATTCACTCAAATTCAATTTAATAAAAAACAATAACTTAATTTTGACATTTGAAAATTTATTTGTTAAAGAGAAATGTTCAAAAAAGCCCTTTGAAATTGTAGAAGTTAGAAGCTCAATTACGAATTCATTCAAATTCAATGTAATAAAAAATAATAACTTAATTTCGACATTTGAAAATTTATTTGTTAAAAGAGAAATTTTCAAACGAGCCCTTTGAAATCATCAAAGGTAGAAACTCAAATAGAATTCGTTCACATTCAATCATATTATATATATATATATATACACACAAACAATTACCAATTGTGTTTTGTCAAGGAATTTAGTTTTGTTTCATATTTCCTGTTAAAGAAATTCTCAAGGCATAATATAAGCTTAAATTATTTGGTAACTCTTTTTTTTCCTTCAAAAATTGTTCCAAACGAATAACTTTTTTCCAAAAAAAACAAATTCTACTAAAAAGGTCTTTTGCTTTAGTTGTGTTAAATCCAGAGGTGTGAAATAGGCGGGTCAAAATGAATCGTTGAATTGAGTCAGGTCAAGTTATTAATCTATCTAAAAGTTACTTGAGTTGAAATAAATTAGACTAAAATACAATTTATAATTTAATTCGCATAATTTTTATTAAGTTTTAATTATTATCTATAATTTTTAGTATCAATAAAACTATTTTTTTTCTTTATTATAACTATATATAACATATCAAAATTTAAAAATGTTTTTTTGATAATTTTTTGAAAAGTTTTTTCATAGGTCAATTTGAAGTGCATTTCAATTTAATTTTAATGGGCTGAGCTAATAAATAGACGAATCAATAATTCATTCAAATTTAAACAAATTAAACGTGTCATATTTTCATAAATTAATTTTGCCACCTCTAATTGAATCACAAATTCTCGAATTTATTAAAATGAAATTAAATATCAGGAAAAAAAATTGGGCAAAAGTTTGGGAGAACGATATATGAGAAGAGGTTAATTATTCAATACCCCCACATATTTTGGGTATTGATGGATTTATTTCTTCTAGCTATAGTTTGTGAAAGACCAACACTTTGTTTGGATGATCGTTAGTTGTTACATATCATTTCATAATGTAACATAATATAATATTTAGATAGATTGTATTGTTTTCTATCGTAACATAATAATATTATGCATTAGTAAATTTAAAGATAAACACACAAGAAAAGTAGAGTACGAAATGCTACTAGAGCTATTAATTATACAAATGTTGTGGTGGAGTGATAAGTACTCCTTCATCGTTAATCAGATGTCTCGGGTTCGAGTCTCCCTGGGTACGGAGTCGCCTTTGTTAGGGAGCGCTTTACCCCCAATGTGGAACTTATTTCCCGCGCGAATCCGAATTTAGTCAGGCTCCAAATTCCAATGTGGGTACTAAACACTGGGTGAGAAACCAATAACTTAATTTCGACATTTGAAAATTTATTTGTTAAAGAGAAATTTTCAAAAGAGCCCTTCAAAATCATAGAAGGTAGAAGCTCAGATACAAATTCATTCACGTTCAATCATATATATATAAATATATATATAAAATCTTCTATTAGCTGTGCATTTCTTGTCCTACTATTGTTTCTCTTTGGACATGTATTTGTTAAATGTTCTATACTTCCACAAGTGAGCATTCTAGTCTATTTTTATAGTTCCTGTTATTATTATATTTTCTCACATGTCTATATTTATCTAAATATGGCTTTCTGGCCTCTGATTTTTTTAGGTAATACTTTTCCTTGGATAGTAGTTTTTGGTATTTCTTTTTATGCTTTGTCTCTTTTTTGTGGATAGTCTTGGTCATAGTTTTGTGTGGTGTATATACTTTTATAGAAATTAGTCTCATTTTGTTTTAACTGCTTCTGTATTTGTATTTTTGTACATTTTTCTTGTAATATTGCCATAATGTATTGTATTCTTTGCCCTATAGACCATTTTCCGTCTGGATTTTGTACCACTCCGTCTCGTTTATACCATTTTTCTTCTATCTCCCTTCCTAGGGCTCCAGGCAATTTATTAAAAAGCTTTTTTCCTAGGTTTACGTCGAACGCATTGCCACTGATACTACAGTAATAGAAGTATTCGTTCAGGAATTCTTTTATGCTAAACCAGCTACTTATACTGAATTGTTCTAGTTTTATTAATGCATTCCTTTGTAGTGTTACTAATCCACTATTCAGACTCTTCTATTGCAGTCCAAATTTTATGTTAAACTCTTTTGATTTTGCAAATCATATAAAAATAGGAATCCAGATAAAAGGATATGGAGAAATGATAGGTGGAAACAATTTATTAATATGCGTAGGATTCATAGGAAAAAATGCAACAAACAGTAGTACGAGGCTTAAACTAAAAGTAGAAGACGTAGTAGGATTGATGGGAGATAAATGTATAAAGGTAATGAAACCATTAAAAATAGACTCTGAAGAATATGCATTTAAATAACAAAGAAAGAAGTAATAATAGGTTAGAACTTTGTAAAGATAATAACCTTCAAAAGGAAATACAAGATTTCCAATTACATAACAATGGAAGTTGTCTCTTGACAAGAGATGGAGTAGTCCTATTTAAAAATATTACCCAAACACCGGTAACAACAATACCTATACCCAATAGGTTTCGATACATCAAATTTAATGAACAAAAAAAGGACATTACGAACAAATGTGAAGAAGGAAAGGATTGTAGATGTGAAATCTGCGAAAAAATAAATGAAGAAATAGAAGAAATGTTAGATCCAAAGGAAATAGAAAAAGAATATACCCTGATAGAAATAAATACAGAACTATACAACTTTAAAAAAGGTATGCAAAAAATAGGAATAACATGGTTGCTTCTTTCTTGTAATCTTTAGTTTTTCCTTTTGCGGTGTTACCTCTATTCTTTTTAATTGTACTATAAATTCGTCTATATTCTTATCTTGAATGGCTTGTTTTTCTTCGTTTACCCTTTCTCTAATAATTCTTTCTAGCTTATTATTGATTTATAATAATAACAGTATTATTGTATTATTTTGTTTTATTATTGTACAGTCCGACTTTCCTTGGGGTTGATGACTTGATAGTCCTTCTGTGTTGGTAGATTGCTGGCTTGACATATCTCAGTATGAAGGATTTTTATTTTTTCTTGCAATGCTCTGTTGTGTTCTAATATTTTATCTCTCTCCCGTCGAAGTCGCTCGTTTTTTTGATTTAGTCTTTTAAATGCTTCGGTCATTGTTGAGCAATGATCGCAAAATATTATTTTGTCTGTGTCTTTCTGGATATTATACTGTTGCACATTTTGTGCAGATTGTCTGAGGGTTGGGGTAATGTAATAGTTAGGCCCAATCAAACTTGCTAAATATTTTTCTTCCTTGAATTCTATTTATTAGTTCTGCCTTATCGGGTAACTAATATCCGTCCATTCTTGTGTTGACATTTAGTCTTTTATAGTTTATTACCATTATTGCCTTTCCTCTCACTATTTCACTATGGTTTCTTACCATAAACGCGGCGAATCTATGTTTTGATCTTGACCTTCTTATTACTCATAACTCTAATAATAGCAAGAATATTAAATCCATCTAAATCTATAGCAACCATGAGTCAACAGTTAGAGGTAATAGACGTAGATAAAGACATCCAAATCTTTCAACAGAATATATATATATATATATATATATATATATATATATATGTGTGTGTGTGTGTGTGTGTGTGTGTGTGTGTGTGTGTGTGTGTGTGTGTGTATTTCAGTCCGCATAATTTTTAATTAAGTTTTAATTATTATCTTTAAAATATTATTAATAACTTTTAGTATCAATAAAATTATTTTTTTCTTTATTATGATTATATATAACATATCAATTTTATTTTTTTTAATTTAAAATGTTTTCATAAGATTCCCCATAGGCCAATTTGGACTACATTTCAGCACAAATTTTAATAGGCTAAGCTAATAAATAGACGAATCAATAATCCACTCAAATTTAAACAAACTAAACATGCCATACACTCAAATTTAAACAAATTAAACGTGCCATATTTTTATAAATTAATTTTGCCACCTCTAATTGAATCACAAGTTCTCGAATTCATTAAAACGAAATTAAATATCAAGCAAAAAAATCAGGCAAAAGTTTGAGAGAACAATATATGAGAAGAGGTTAATTATTCAATACCCCCCACATGTAAGACTAGCACTTTGTTTGGATGGTCGTCAGTCGTTACATATCATTTCATAATATATCATACTATATTGTGTTGTATAGTTTTTGATGAATATAATATTTAGATAGATTGTATCATTTCTGGTCGTTACATAATATCATGCATCAACAGTTTGAAGGATAAACCTACCAGAAAAGTAAAGTACAAAATACTAGAGCTATTAATTATAAAAATGCAAGGTAAAAAATAAAATAGGATTATTAGATAATAAGTAAAGACAAACTGAAAGAAAAAAAGGTAACGACATACTACACAATTACACCAAATCAATCGTTACATAAAATGAGACCTTTCATCGCTACTAAACATAATATAGTTTTAACCATAATATATTTTTTGTAAGAATTCATATTCTACTAATAAAATAATTGATTTAGGAAATTATTTTCTTAATAAAGTGTTTATTATTATGCAATTTTTAAAACAATAAAACCTAAATATAGGTTGGCTGATGGTTGCCATGAACTCGTTAGTACCCACACAATATCTTTTTTTTCTTTTTAAAAATAATTTTTATTTATATGTCAATTACGTCTTTTTCTTAAATGATCTTGATGTATTTATTTATTAATATTTAATTCCATATATATAAAAAATAGCATTAGTTGTAACAAAATTCTTCAACCAATTAAGTATGCTTTAAATTAAATGTTGACACTGAATATTTCAAATATAGAATAAACTTTTAGGCCACATAACCACGTGTTAAGTTAATTATATTATTAAAAAAATGAATTATGAAAAAGAAGATAATAATAATAATAATAATAATAATAATAAATAAAAAATAAAAAATTAGGAAGTCCATAATAAAAATTTAGGAAAGGAAGTAAAGTAGAGAACAACCTAGCAAAGTGTAAGAGTAATATAGAAGTTTTTGGAAGATTAATGATATATTATATGCCCACTTTCTTGCATTATTTTCGAAAATGAATATTCTCTTTGTCTCAATTTATTTTGTTATTTTTTTAGTCTTAAAAATTGTTATATTTTAAATATATTTTAATGAAATCATAAATCACAAAAAAAATATTTTAAACTTTTGTTTAAAACTAAAATACCGTCACATAAATTGAATTAAAGGAATTATTTAGGTGTTATATCATAGACAATCAAGCTATATGTAACGACCTTTTATATGTCAACAAGAATTTTGATGAACTTGATAAGTATTCTTTTGAATATTTAATTAGAAATTTTAGATTTGATCCTCGTTGTCTATTGAGTATGCCGTTTGACGCATTAACTAAACACATACACATACTCATACTCCCATTTGTTTTAATTTGCTTGTCTTATGGTTTTTTTAAGAGAAAAAGAAAAATGGTATTTAGGTAAATAAGAGAAAGAATAAGGTCAAAGTAGTGAAGTGAAACGCGAGGTGGATAGTTATAAAAATGGGTTACTAAACACTGTATCGTTACCACCCAGATTCCCTTCTTTCTCTCTCATTTTTATTTTTTTTGGTTTTTTCAAAATTAAAATTAAATTTTATTTTTCTCTCCGCTTTAAAACAAATTTAACAGAGAAAAAAGGACCACTTACAAAGATCACAAACCCTAGAATTTGTTTTGAAAATCTTATATATTTTGATTGGGTTTGCTGATCAAATTTGTAGTCTCTTTTCAACAATATTATTACTTTTTACAACTGTTATACATTTTTAACCAGCTGAAAAAGGTTAGTACTTTTTTTTTGAATTTTTTTGGTTGATCTGGTTGAATTTTTGTTAGATTATGTGTAATGATGGAGGTATAATGTAGTGGGGAAAATGTTTGTAATTTGAGCGGAATGCGAAGGATTAGAGTTTTTTTTTTTAAAAAAAAAAATTACGGTGTTTTGAGGCTCAGATCTGTTGTTGTTATTATAGCTTATGTTTAAATTTTGTTTGTCTGGGTGTTGTAGAGGGTTTTTGTTAGTTTTTGAGGAATTTTTTGTTAGATTATGGTGATTGATATTTACAAATTGTTTGAAATGGTTTTTAGTTTCAATTTGGAATTCAGTGCCTTAATTTCAGCTCTATATGCTTAGAAATTCATAATAATAATCGTAGTATAAAGATTTGTGGTGAAAGATGCAAACTTTGGTGTTATGTATTGGATTAAATGGAGGAGTGACATTTTTTTGAAATTCATTGTGGTGCTGGTTTGGTTGGCTGGGGATGGTGAAAAGATGAGTGGTTTAATATGTAGAGGTGTTGATGATATTTAATTAGTTTCATGAGGATATTGGGTGAGATTTTTAATTGTTATCTGAAACTGTTTTAGTGATTTGGGGGTTATGGTGCATGCCTATGAAAGCCTGTTGTTTCTGTTTAGCTGCAAAAAGTTATTTCTTTAGGACTATTACAAATATTCAAGCTTTTTTTTCATTAGCTACATGAACAAATTTTAGATTCTTGAATTTTGTAGCTATATAGCAGTGATATGTTATCCGGAAACATCCTCTCTACCTCCTCGAGGTAGGGGTAAGGTCCGCGTACGGTGTACGCTCCCCAGACCCTGCTTATGAGACTACAGTGGGTTTGTTGTTGTTGTTGTTAAGTGATATTTTTGCTTACATGGTGTTGCAGGAAGTACGGTGTCAGTCTTTGATCTGTTTTGGTGTTCGTTCGGAATCCATACACAATATAATTGGAACGAAGGGAGACTGACTTGCTAATATACAATATTTTGTTCATGATGGCCACTGCTGCTACTTGTGCATTCTTCCCTGCTGCTAATCCACCTCCTGACTCTGGAGCAAAATCGTCTGGAAATTTAGGAGGAAGTCTTCCTGGAAGTATAGATACACGGGGGCTTAATGTTAAGAAGCCTTCTTTTGGGAGCCTACAAGCTAAGGCCAATGCACAAGCACCACCTAAGGTGAATGGAACAAAGGTAGGCGTTATGGATGGCTTCAAAAACGATGATGAGGTGATTTCTTCACATCACCCAAGGACCTTTATCAACCAGTTACCTGATTGGAGCATGCTCCTCGCTGCCATCACAACAATTTTTTTAGCTGCTGAGAAGCAATGGATGATGCTTGATTGGAAGCCTAAGCGTCCTGATATGCTCGCTGATCCATTCGGATTAGGAAAAATTGTGCAGGATGGCTTTGTTTTCCGTCAAAATTTCAGCATCAGGTCCTATGAAATAGGGGCTGATAGGACTGCGTCTATAGAAACAATGATGAATCATTTACAGGTATGCCAGGCTTTCATTTCCATTTGATAAAGAATTATTGACTTGAGGTTGTAGAAGCATCTTGTTTTGATACCTTTACGAGCTTGAGTTGGTTCTGCAGGAAACTGCTCTTAATCATGTCAAGAGTGCGGGACTCATGCATGGTGGGTTTGGATCAACTCCAGAAATGTCCAAGAGAAATTTGATCTGGGTCGTTACTAAAATGCAGGTTGTGGTGGACCGTTATCCTACTTGGTAAGTTTCTTCTTGTACATGGATGAGATTATGCCTCTGATATATTGTATTAGATAAAGTTCACCAGTTTTTGGAACAATCTTTGTTGATCAATGTTTTAGGCAATTCGAGATTGAGTGTCATACTCCAGAATTTGTTAATGATGTTTAGTAAAAAAATTTTCGAACACACATTGATGTAATGTGCTTAACCTCAAGTCAGTTTTCTTTTCTTACGTAGTCCTATAGCCTGTTTGGCCAAACTTCTAAAATGAGCTTATTTTGAAGAGTGCTTTTGGGAAAAAAAAGAAGCACTTTTGGCCTTCCAAAAGCTTGGCCAAACAGGGTATTAAAGTGTTTTCATAGCGTTTTGCTATTGTGTGATATGGGAATCACTTTGATTAAATTGAATTTAATTTGATTCTCTTATGTTAATATCTGTAAACTCTTTAGGAACATGATCATTTAAATGGGAAAATTTTGTTTTACATAATCAGAAATCTCTCAAGCTCTTTTAGGGGCCAAGTAACCCTCTGTCGTTGATTGTTTTGCTCATTTGCCATCTAGCTCCTAAGCATTTAATTTCCCTGTTGTGAACTACAGTTGTGGACTATTCATAGGAGAAATATTAGGTTTTCTTACATTGTTGTGTAGTTAAAGATTTGAAGCCTATTTCGGATCTGTTGGGGATTATTCTTTATTTTTCCTACTGATCTCTCTATTGATATTTATAATACTGCATGTACAGTTTCTTTGACACGGGAGATGAAGATCCTTTGACTGATTTCTTTTTTCACAGGGGTGATGTTGTTCAAGTAGACACTTGGGTAGCTGCATCGGGGAAAAATGGTATGCGCAGAGATTGGCTCCTCCGCGATAGTAATACAGGGGATATATTGATGAGAGCTTCCAGGTAGGGGCATTATTGTTTAATCTACTTCAGTTTGGTTAATTTTGACACAATGATCAGTTATCTTCAATGTAAAATGATCTTATCATTCCTACTTAGGCTTGTCTCTATGTGGTTGAAACCTTCTCGTTGGATTTGGTTGTTTTATGACCATGTCATAGCTCCTGATCTTTTTTGCTGCATCTTTGGTAGCAAAAAATGAAGCGCTTGATGATATTATTCATTGGTTCATAACTGTGATGTCTTTTGGTTTCCATTTGCTTGCAGCCAATGGGTGATGATGAATAAGGAGACGAGGAGATTATCTAAAATACCAGATGAGGCTCGGGCTGAAATTGAAGGTTTTTTTGTTGATTCACCTCCTGTTATTGAAGAGGACAGCAGGAAGTTACCAAAACTTGATGAGACAACAGCAGACTACACTCGAACTGGTTTAACTGTAAGTTGAAGTATTCATCAATGGTGTCTTTGTCGCATCTAAGGACACTATTTTTAATATATTCTGATTTGTTGAAATTTACAGCCAAGATGGAGTGATTTAGATGTTAACCAGCATGTTAATAATGTCAAGTACATTGGCTGGATTCTTGAGGTAAAATCTCTACCGTTTCCTCCTTTTTTCTAAAATAAAAATTTCTTCCTTGTTATTGCTTGCAATATATTATGGTTTATAATTAGTGTATATTGCATAATAGATGAGTTTAGGTTTCTTCGTGTTCTGAAATTGTGTGGACAGGACAATCCAGAAAGAAAAGGAAAACTAAAGGGTTGTGTGTGCACACACTAACCCAACCAATTTCCGTATTTTGTTGGATTTGTGGTGGTATTAAATATCCTAAGGTTTCAGATAGAGCTGAAATACATCCAGTGATGTGTATATCTGTTAGGAGCCATTTGCATAGTTCATTAAGTTATGAAACACTTATTTGTTGATGTTACTGCTCCTTGCTTGTATGCGCTGTTCTGCTTTTCTATTAGTTGCCATGTTTTCTTCTGTCGTTTTTCCTTTTTATTACTACTTTGATTTGCTTCACTTGAGCCGAGGATCTTTCGGAAACTGCCTCTCTGCCTACATGAGGAGGGGTAAGGTCTGCATACACTCTACCCTCTACCTTCCCCAGACCTCACTTTGTGGGATTTCACTCTGTATGTTGTATTGTGCCACCAATTTAGTGTAAAAAGTGTTCATGTAATTGAGCACAGTAATAAACTTTTTCCTGTCTTCCAGCTGATAAGTAAAAATGTCTAGCTATTTCTTTTATTTTTATTTAACAATAATTAGTTTCAATCCCCCAACCCCATCTTGTTGTCCCTATAAAAATAGTAGTAGTAATCGTTGAGTGGTGTGTGAGCATGAAATCTTTATATCAACCTTAAACAGGAAAGGTGAATGAACTCAAGTGAGCAGTGTGACATGGATTGTACTGAAAAATCCAATGGTCATTGATCTCCAACTTGACCGGCCTTTAGTGTTCATTCTCCTTAAAATTGCATAAAGCATAAATCGTTTGTCATAATAGTAGTAATAATTCTTTTGGGATTTTTAACACACACTGATATTGTTGACTAAAGTGTATAGTAGGTTGCAGAATTCCAAATTTCTCAGGTCTAACTGAGTACATTAATATAAGAAATATTCTCTTAAGTGCTTCATATCTTGTAAACATCATGTAATTTCAGAACGTCTTTGGCTGCAGAGTGCACCCATGCAAATACTAGAGGGTTGTGAGCTTGCTGCCATGACATTGGAGTACCGCAGGGAGTGCAGAAGGGACAGTGTGCTGCAGTCTCTTACCTCTCTACTCGACAAGGGAGTTGGTGACTTCACCGACTTTGGGAATGTCGAGTGTCAACACGTCCTTAAACTTGAAAATGGTGGAGAGGTTGTTAAGGGACGGACTGAGTGGAGGCCGAAATTTGTCAATGGAATTGGTACCCTGGGCGGATTCCCAGCCGACATCGCCTAAGTTCTTGGAGACTTGAAGTAGTGTCAATGGCTCTCCTATATGTCACAATCCTTTGTGAATCCTCCTACTTGTGCTCTTTTGATCTTTATATATATATATTCCCTCTCTCTATATCTATATCTATATATATATATATATATATATATATATATGTTTCCTTCTTATCCCTTTCCCCATTTTTTTCTTCTTATTTCCCCCTTGCCTCTTTTCTTTCCCTTAGATATTATTAGTGAAATTATCAGTGATTGTAAGTATAGTCCTTGTGTCTAATGTCTTTATTTCATTTAGCATTATTCCCTACACTCCAAGAACTTTCTTATCTTTTGTCCCCTTTACCTTGCTGGCAATTAAATTTGTCCTAGAAATGACATTGCTGAACTGGACAGCAAATGGAACATTTTTTTATTTGTGGCAATTCTTTTTTATCTGTAATGCATTATATTTGTTCTCATTGTCATGTGGTCCAATCTCATTTTTGTCATCAATTTAGTGTATGGAAGTTTCCTCGTTGTACTTCCTCTTTCCTCTTTCCCCTGCGGTGTTTGATTGGTCACGAAATTTTTATGAGGTACGCTTTTGGAACATATCAAAAGTTTGTAGACTCGTATTATTTAATTCTTTGTTTGGTTAGATTTTCATCCTACATATAATGGACGTTTATGGTTTCTTTTCATTTGTTCAAACTTTGATAGATAGGATTTACTCGATATTTGTGCTGGTGGAGTGGAGTAGATATTATGTGAAATGCATATACATTGGTAAAGAATTTTTATATACAGAAAGGTATCATTTGGAATGTGTTAAACAAATATAAGTAATAATTTTTAATCAATGATGTTTAAACACGCCCAGTTTTATCTTGGAGAAGAATGATTCTCAATTAATTTCACTTTTACAATTTGAATCTTTTTGCATTTTTGTTGTGTCTTTTAGTGACAAAGGCATCTCTTTTTTGTTGGTGGGTGAGTATCTTTTTATCAATCAAAGTTCAAATTTTTAATAGTAGATAGGGATGTATCATAAAAGTAGAACCAGACAATCAACTTTACAGATAATTTTGGATTTAGAATAAGTTGTGGAAGACATACTTTGATAATTGAAGGATATTTTTCTTTCACTTTTTTAACTTCACCTGCTAGATTATATTGTTGCGATCAAAGCTCATGATATGTATTGTTCGTGGTTTAATTTTGTCCTTTAGGTTATACCATCATTAAGTTCAGAAAGTGTGCGTACCTTATAGACGTCGATCGTCTTAAAATGGTTCCCGCAAAGCTTTCGAAAAGAGGGATAATCTTGTGTGTAAGTATATCATTTATTATCGAACCTGATAAACACATCTTTTCCCTTTTGGGAGGGTACTTCAAGTACGAGATATCTCATAGTGCTACGACACGCCTACCTACAACAATATGCAGAAAGATATGCCCTATAATGTTCTTCACTTTTCTCTTTCACGCAATGGGCGAAGATGTCCTATGTACCCTCTTCTTCAAAAGCTTGCTAGAATAGAAGCCTTTTAGTCCTTCTTTTCGGTCCGCCCTCATCACTTGTTTTTTTTCTTCTAACTTCGACTACATATTTTCCAAACGATTATTAAATATCTTTAGAGATCTTTTTTTCTTCTTCATAATTTAACTTTGTTTTTGTGAGTTCGCTCACGTTATCAATTTTAAGCCCGAATAAAAGAGAAGGGTTGTTAAGAGTCAATCGAAAATAGTCTCTCGATTCCATAAAGACAAGGATAAGATTATATACTTCTAATTTTTCTTAGATTTCACTTATAGAATTCCACAAAATATGTTGTTGTAGTATTTTTTTTTTTTTTACCTTCATAATTTGTTAGTAATTAAGGCTACTAAAGGATCTTAAAGGAACCAAATAAAAAAATATACTTCAACTTTCTCAATCTTGAAATTAAAACCATTTAAAAGAAAGAGGCTTCTTTTGTCAACTAACAAAATACTTTTGCTTAAATTAATTTTGTCTTCAAAACAAAAAGGGGGGATGGAAATAAATGAGTGGTGGAGAAAAAAAGATAAAAAGCCAAAGGCCATGTTCTATATTAATATTATCTTGGTGTTTTTTTTTCCGCTCGATGTCTGGTATCCGCATTAGAGCCTGATCATTTGAATTCGAATTGCGTAGGACCCCATTCGAGGGAAAGTGCTCCTATTAAGAATCTTTCCATACTTAGAGCTCCAACCCAAAATCTTTAATTAAAAAAGAAGCAACCTCATCCACTATACCACAATGTATATAATAAACAAAATAAAGAATCTTGAAGAACAAAATAATGTGTCAACCATGAGACTTTACATGAGTAGGGAACAATTCATTAACTTTGTCTTAATTGTGAAAAAATAATAATAATACAATATCCAAATAACTCTCTTATCACATGCTATTTGCTCTGTTTGGTACATTTGTCACATGCAAAAGTGAGCCAGAGTGGATAGGAATATTAAGAATAAAAAGAATATTGATTAAAAATTAAGATTAGGTCAATCATAGAATTTACTATAATTAATTAGACACAATTTTTTTTAGATTTTACAAGTGACAGTTTTTATCTAGTTTAGTTTATCTGCCAATAATAAATTTATTGTTTTATCTGGTCTTCTTGGATTTCTTATATGGTGCCAATCATATGTTCTTTTTTTTTTAATATAAAAAATAAAAATCTAAACATCAACACTGATGTCTACTTTCCCATATTTATTTTTGTTCCTTATTTTAATTTTTTTTATTGTGATGTTCAAATTAATTTATATTAATCTATCTACTTTCATAAAGAATACTTTATGAAAATTATTTAGTGTTTGGCATTTATTTTAAGGCTTTGATTAATTTGAGTTTGTGCGATGTAATACCCATTGAAAGAAGGGTAAAAAAGTCAAATAGATTTATTATATTGGACGAGTGTGTATATAAATATATCAGATAACTCTAGCTATAAAATTTAGATAGTTGAACATTCTTTCTTTTTTAATCTTTGATGAGATTTTGATCTCTAACCTACTTAAATTTTCACATACTTTATTGATGGCTAAACCACATTCTTAATTACTAATTATCTTGATCATTATTATTTTTACTGAAATTACAACCTTTAATTAGTTGGATTGTTAAATTAGACTAGGATTGCATATATTCTTTTATGTAACTCAAATTTGAGTACTATATAACATTCAAATTAACATAATTAAGCCATGAGGAAGATGACATTATAACAAATTAAAAATTAAGCAATAAGTGGAGTTGTTAATTAATAAGCTTTAGAAATTCTATTTAACAATTTGTTAATTAAACAAATTGACACTCTTAACTCTTGCACTAACTTTAAGGGTGCATTTGACATGAAAATGTTTTTCAATTATTTCATATTTAGTTAGTTAAAATATTTTATTTGAGAAATTAAAATAATCTTCTTAAAAACTAAAAAAATAATTTTTCGATAGAAGTAAGAAAAATAAGTGTCATAAGTGACGTTTCACGTTAATTGTATGCTCTCTATTCTCAATACGCATCACCCGCGACCCACCATCCACCCCTCATCTCCCAACTCCAAACTCCCAACCCTACCCTTACAACATACTATCCCTATTCTGTCTAATGGTTTGTGAAATGATATTTTTTGTTTACTTATCAAATATTAAAATTAAATTTAAAATTTTACTTATTTTTCAAAAAAAAAGTTTTCGTTAATTTCTTTCCCCCCTTCATCCCAAACACACCCTAAATGAAGTTGTTTCTCGATGATTAAAGAAACTAAATAATATTTATCACCGCAAACAAAAAGCAAATTAAAAGCATATAAACCAACTAATTAAATACATGTTTTTTTTAGAAAATAAAACAAAAAAGACACACAAAATTAGGCAAAAATAATGGTATGCAATTGGTCCAACATATAATCCACTAGCTATTATTACACATGATTTAATTTAAGTTGCAATGTATTTGGACTAATTAATTTGGATCTTTTTAACAAAGTAAAAAAATAAAATAAAGTGTATACCGACATAAACATTTGTTTGAAAAAACATTGATGTGACATAATCTTCATTTCATTTATCCACGCTCATATGATTATTCAAGCACACACAATTAGACAAATAAAAATTGATGATAATTTTTTTCTTTTTTTGCAACCAATCACCGTGAATGTACTTAACTTTGGAAAATATTCACAAGATGAAAGTTGCGGAGATATAGAAATTAAGATGAATGTGCGATGATAAATGATCATATTCATTACAAAGGTGCAATAGCACACATTGAGGATAAAATGTGAGAAAGTCGCTTGAGATGGTTTGACATGTTTCGTGTCGATCTATAGATGTACTTCTCTGTAAATGTGAAATATAACAAGTGAAAGTGTAAAAAGTGGGCGAAATAGACCTAAAATCACATAAACAGTCTCAAAGATTTGCAGCGGAATTGCTTGATATCAATACAAACTTAGCTAAAGATATGACATGAGTGAAGAAAACGATTCATATAGGTAATAGTCACTACTTAATAATAGATTTTAGACTCGGATGAATATATTTTTAATTTTTTACTTTTATTCTATTTATTATGATATGATATGAGTGTAAATATTGAAATGAAGATTTATACAATTGATTTCCATTTGTTTGGAACTGAGATGTAATAATTATTATTGTATATCTCAAACACACGAATAGAAAAAGTTAAAAAGAGTGACCACGTGGAACCCGCTAATCGATCAGATTATTTTTCTTTGAAATAAGTTTTACCCAACTTTTTCTTTTTAACTACTACATTGTAATATTTGAGCAAATTCACTTGGTCGCCCCCATGACTACAGAAATTTACATTGATATTGACATATTGTCTAAGAATATGATCTAATAATCGATGAAATTAAAATAGAATCGTGAATGATTTGCCGTTTGAATTTATAAAATCTAAATACTAATAATGATGTGGAAAATAATTGAAAGAGAATGAAGGACACAATCGATTTATAAAACCTAAATACTAATAATAATTTATAGATTGGGTGAGCATAAATATTCATAATTTTTGTGGTTGAACAAAAAGAATAAATAAATAAATTAATAAAGGAAAAAAGGGATATATAGCTAACAAGAATCTTGTGAAATTATATCACGAGCTGAATGTGTCAATACCAAAGTGGTTATCTAAATAGAGATTATAGAGTGAGATTCGAATATATGTTTTTTGATTTTATTTATATATATATATAGCTTGAATTTGGCTAAGTGAATAAAAATTCTAATAGTATACTTTCATTCTTAATAAAAGGTATTGAGTTCAAACTCTTAAAATGAAAATCATCATGATAGAGAACCTTTTCCTTTTAGTAGATTTTTTACTGTATGAATCCAAATTCGAAAAAAAAAAACAGTACTTCTAGATATTCAAGGAAAATCAATAAAGAGCGAGTTAATCATCAAAAATACAGTTTTAAGCAATCACTTTTTTGTTCTTAACTAGTTAACCATCATTGTTTTTCTATCAAAACACACTTGATGTTGAGTTTATCAAATATTCATTTCGAATCAACATAACATATACACATATGTAGATCAACTTAATATCGAAGTATATATTAATATAAATGAATAGTTAAGATAACAAATTCGTAAAATAAGTAGTGATAATTTGTGTGTGTTTTATATCATTAACTCAAAAAAAGGGGAAAAAAATAAAATAAAGTGGTTTTACGGTTGGTGAAAAGAAACAGTATTTGACAAAGTAAATAATGTTAGGAGGAAGAAAGAAAAAATAATTAATATGAGTACATAAGAGTCACCATCTAATGCCGGCAATTTCTGTGAAGATGCCACTGAGTCATTCAAGCTGTGGCACTTGAATCGAGGACAGAAAAAATGGAAGAGAGAGAAGCCATTGTAGTAGTACTAATGCTTAGTTAAGACATGAACACTCAAGAACTTGAAAGAAATTAGTGTGTGTGTGTGTTTTTTTCTTGAATAAAGGTAATCAAGAAAGAAAAAAATAAAATGGGCTCCTCAAAAACCCATCATTGTGTCTTCAATCCCAAGTTAAAAAAGAAAGACATGATGTGATTGCCCCCATTACCTGTTTTTCTTCTTCTTCTTCTTCTTCTTACCTTCTCTCTTTATTAGTATTGTCAAAAAGCTTCAATCTTTATGCAATTTCATCTGAGGAATCTTTTGAGGAAATTGACAAAACCCCAGGTTCTATTTTTCACTATGTATCTCAGATCTTTTGTAGAAATGCTGTGATGTTGCTAAAGTTTGATTCTTTTATGGTTTCTTGAACTGTTGTTGGTGTAGTTTTGGGCAATTTCATAACTTCAGAGCTGATTAGCAGAGCCCCAGGTTCTATTTTCTTACTTTTGTCTGTTAGATCTTTTGAAAAATGCTGTGATGTTGATAAAGTTTGATCCTTTTTATGGTTTCTTGAATAGTTGTTGGAGTAGTTTTGGGCAATTTCATAACTTCAGAGCAGATTAGCAAAACCCCAGGTTCTTTTTTCACTCTATCTGGCAGATCTTTTTGAGAAATGCTGTGATGTTGCTAAAGTTTGATCCTTTTTTTTGTTTCTTGAATAGTTGTTGGTGTAGTTTTGGGCAATTGCTTAACTTCAGAGCTGATTAGCAAAACCCCAGGTTCTATTTTCTTACTTTTGTCTCTTAGATCTTTTGAGAAATGCTGTGATGTTGCTCAAGTTTGATCCTTTTTTGGGTTTTTTGGAAGTTGTTGGAATAGTTAAAGGATTCAACTTTAGCTATTCATAATTTGTTGAACTGATATTGCTCAAGTTTGATCCTTTTCTTCATATTGTTTACTTTTTTGGCCTCTGAATGTAGTGACCTACTATTTAATATTGCTCAGTGTTCTATTTTGTGTTGTGGTGGCCTCTGTGTGAATTCTGTCCCAGATCTGAGATTTATGCAACTGTAAATAGGTGGTATTTGGGAATGAAATTCCGGTTTTGATGAGCTTTTAGATGAAAAAATTGATATGTGAATTTAAGATATGTAATTCTGATAATAATGCTGTTTTCTAAACATTCTGGTTATGTTTGCCACAAGATATGTTATTTTCTTCAAAGTTTTGTGGTCTCCTTGTTTGTTTTCTTATGCCTTTTCCTTTGAAATTTGCATAGGTAGATTATTTTGGAGTGTTGGCTTAGATTTAGTCTTGCTGCAAGTTGGAGCAACGCTACTATGCTTAAGCAAATTCTTGCAAAACTTCCTAGGAAATCATCAAAATGTGATACGTTTGAATCATCAGGAAGCAATTCCTGCAACAACACCTCAAACTTGGGGAATGGAATTCAATTTACCAATAGTTGCACCGTCATAGCAAACAGGCTGAATGTAGTGAAACGGATGTCGACAGCAATTTTTCCTGCGAGTATTGTGGCCGGTGGTGAGTCTGTGGCACCCCATGTGCCCTTTAAAGACGCTTCAAATGCGGAGAAGCAAAGCTTATTTGTAAGCAAGTTGAATCTCTGTTGTACCATTTATGATTTCAATGATCCAGATAAAGGTTCTGCAGAGAAGGACTTGAAACGACAAGTTTTGCTGGAGTTGAATGAGTTTGTTGCTTCAGGATCTGCAAGATTCACGGAATCAGCAATTGCTGCAGTATGTAAAATGTGTGGAGTTAACCTGTTCAGAACTTTTCCTCCCAAGTATTTCTCAGCTCGCGGTGAAAGTGAAGATGAAGAACCAATGTTTGATCCAGCTTGGTGTCATTTACAACTTGTTTATGACTTGTTCCTTAGCGTAATCGGCCAAGGTTCTCTTGATGCAAAGGTTGCTAAGAAATATGTTGACCATTCTTTCATATTGAAACTGCTTGACCTATTTGATTCTGAGGACCCAAGAGAAAGAGAATGCTTGAAATCAATATTGCATCGCCTTTATGGGAAGTTCATGATGCACAGGCCTGCTATCCGAAAGGCTGTAAGCAATATCTTTTATCGTTTCGCTTTTGAGACTGAAAGACATAATGGGATTGCAGAGCTTCTGGAGGTTTTCGGAAGTGTAATTAGTGGTTTTGCTTTACCATTAAAGGAAGAGCATAGATTATTCTTCTCAAGGGCCTTGCTACCTCTACACAAGCCAAAATCTTTGGGTATCTATCATCAACAATTAGCATATTGTGTTGTACAGTTCATAGAAAAGGAACAAAATCTGGCTAGCATAGTGATAACAAGATTGTTGAGGTATTGGCCAGTGACAAGTAGCCAGAAACAATTGATGTTCATCAGTGAGTTGGAAGAGATTTTAGAAATGATCAGTATTGCAGAGTTTGAGAAGATCATGGTGCCACTGTTTCGTCGTATAGGCTATTGCCTTAAAAGCTCCCATTTCCAGGTAATATTTCTTAATCAAAACGCTATTGGATTGCATAAACTCTCAAACTATTATGGTTCACAATAAAGGGGGAGCTCCATGCAGTTGTCATGGTCTCTCCTTGAGCCGAGGGTCTGTCGGAAACCTCTCTACCATCATTGTACATAATTGAATTGGTCTCGGTGATGTCTCAGTCAACAGAATTGGAGACAATAATTTCATATGCATGATAGATAAATAGCAAATTCAATTCTCGGGCTTAAGGTTATGGTAATTTCAACTTCAAATGTTGTGTCCACAACTTTAGAATGGTTTGTATGTCACCAACCATGAAACTTTTTGTCATTTCATGCATTTAGTAGACTAGTTTTTGTATCTTTATGTACCATATAGATAGTTTTGACTTTAAGTTGAACGTTAGAAGCTTGCTTCGCCAAAGGAGAAGGAAAACATAAGACCTCAGAAGTTGGATTTGTCGATTTGAGATCTTATCCATCATTTTATTGCACCCTTCCTTTGAAAACTTTTGTCTATCTGTTAATATTATGCAAAATTCTTAAAATTATAGATTTCTTATCCATAGAATTCTTGAAGATTTATTGTTAACAACATAGCCAGCTATTTATTGTCTCTTGATCAACATGCTACATCTCCCATTCCTTTGCGGGATATCTTCTAGCCCTTGAGAGGGTCTTCTCAGCATCTTGTTTATCTTAATATATATTCATTGTCAAGGTCTCAGGTTCAAAACCCAATGAAACTAAACACACTAGGCGATTTTTTTGATCTGTCCATTGCTTGGTGGACAGAGTTACCCGGTATTTGTGTTGGTGGGAGGTAGCAGGTATCCTGTAGAATTAGTTGAGGTACGCACAAGCTGACATAGGCACCACGGTTATCAAAATTAGTATATCTATACTTTTCCAAAGCTCTAAACTCCAAGTACCTCCGAGAGGCTAATTTACTTTGTTATGCCACTTTTGACATAAAAGATGCATAATCCTTTTTTTTCTCAAAAGAATACTGGAATGAAATGGGTCCGAATGGAGCAGAGTTGATGATACTTGTATAGAATATTCATATAGCCGACCCAAGTTTAGGATTGAGGTGTAGTTGCTTTATTTGTTTCTTTTCTTTTTTCCTTTTCTAGTGGGAGAAGGTGGGGACTGGGGAGAGGGTTTGTTCCCACTTGTACAGAAAAGGAAGCCTGGTGGACGAAGCATCCCGTGTTCACACAAGGTCCGGAGAAGGGCTGCATCCCAAGGGGTGTACGGAGTTGGGAATTAATTTTGTACCTTGTCAAATCTTGTTCCTGTTTTCTTCTTCCAAATACAAACTTTCTTGAACTCTTTCATACAATTGACTGCTCGTAACATTTACCTTTTTCTCCTGCTTTTAACGAACTTGCAGGTGGCTGAAAGAGCACATTTTTTGTGGAACAACGACAACATCCTTAACCTCGTGATGCATAACAGGCATGTGATCATGCCAATTATTATCTCAGCTTTAGAACGGAACAGCCAGAACCACTGGAATAAAGCAGTTCTTAATCTCAGTCAAAACGTGAGGAAAGTCTTTTCCGAGATGGATGAAGAGCTTGTACTCGACTGCCAACGCAAGCTTGAAGAAGAAAATGCAAAGTCAAATGTAGCAGCCGAGAGACGAAGGTTGACATGGGAGCGCCTAGAAATTGCCGCTAATTATGAACCTGTTACCATTCCTTCTAATATTCGAGGCCTGGTAAAAAAACCCACCTGTCTCGTTTCTTGCTAATTTGATCTTGATCGATAAAAAGAACCATTTTAGCTCTCATTCACGCGGTTTTTATTTCGTGAAGAAGTAAAAAAGAAACATGCATATCCTGTTTCTTTAGTGTATGGATTGTGTCTTGAAATATGGATGTATATAGGAGATGCCACAAGGCATCATGTTCACTTTCAACTATTTCCCAAAGCTGTGCTAAGTGACTTGGTACTACCATTTACTTATTCTTTTGGCTTTTAAAAAAGATGAGTCATTTGGTTGCACTCACTTACCCTAGGTAAAGGTAAGTATTCGGAAACAGTCTCTCTATCTCTACCTCCATGAGTTCGGGGTAAGGTCTACGTACACTCTACTCTTCCCAGACTCCACTCGTGGGATTACACTTGGTATGTTGTTATTTGGTTGCACTCACATCACAGTTTTATTTTTTAATACAATTGATGTACGCATATGGCTGGATCTACTGTTGAAGTTACAAGTTTGACACAAGTCATAGCTCAATAGTTTTGTTCCAAATTCTGTATTTGTTTATATCTATTCAGAACTTAATAAATAAAAAGAGGTTGTGGTCCAAAAATATTTAAACGTCAAATTTTGAATCCGCTTACACGTATGCACCTAGGCAAATGCTACAAAGGTTGGTCCGGTATAACTATCACTTTTTTTATATTAAAACACACCTCGACGTAGAAATAGTCTACACGTGTCTGTAGTCAATTGGAAATAAATATTTGGCGATAATTTAGATGTTTTTGATCATGACTTCAATAATTATTTGAATACTTTTAACTCTTTAAAATATAAAGTACAATCTCAAAAAGACATGAAAATGTGAGTAGGTCACAAGCCAGCTAGGGTCATAATATGTTAGGATACATAGACATGTGAACCATTGTTGTCTAGTTGTATTCTACAATTGCATAGTTGTCTTCCCATTAATAAATGCCAAAAAAATATATGAAAAAAGGATAGAAAATACTACATCTACCAGAGGTATGGGCGTCACGATCAATAAAGTGAGTGAAAATCATAAAAACTTAAATATTCAATTTCTTGCAAAATATAAAAAATAAATAATATGAGTATAAACAGTAAGTTTTTGCTTATATATACACCATAATCTTTCAAATGAAGGATGTTCAATTAGCTTCCTTTCAATTGCTATAGTTTTAATAGTATTATAATTTCTTGGCAGAAGGTGTTCAATTAACCACTCTGCGATCACTATAACTCTCCCCTGCTTGTTGGACAAAGTTATTTACGATGAGTGCTAATGAAAAATAAAAAAATACTCGATAGAGTAATTAAGATTTGCAAAAATTTATTATAATAGATATTCGATAAAATAATCGAGGTGCATAAGATGACCCTATTAATTAGACAACTAACCATCTTCTTCCTTTAGGTCCCCATCATTAATTGTTCACCTCTAGTTCTTTAATATTCTTATCAGTAATTCACATTCTTAATTTTGGAATTCCACACAAACAAAGCCAAAAACTTTACTAAGGTGGTTAAGAATTAATATATATGTATAAGAAGTAAATTTTAACTTATATATACTACAGTATAATCTTTTAATGAAGATGTTTAGTTAGCCCTCTGATCGCTATATAATTTTTTAATGAACGGTGTTTGATTAGTCATTTTCGATTTCTATAGCATTAATAATATAACTTTCCGAGAGAGGTTATAGCTCCGCCCCTACTTGTTGGACAGAGTTTTTTACTATGAATGTCACTGAAAAATAACAAATACCCGATATAATAATTAAGGTCTATAAAAATTTCACTATTATAATAAATATTAGATGAAATAATCGAGGTGACCCTATTAATTAGACAACTTGCCATCTGTTTTTCTTCCAGCCCCCAACATTAATTATTCACCTCTACTCCTTTAATAATCTTATCAACTTTTCACATTTTTTTTATTAGGCAATCTTCCATATATTTTTCACACAAAGAAAGCAAAGAAGAAGAAAGAAAATGGATGCTCCTCCAAAATATCAAAATATGTCATATTATGATAATGTCCAAAAGCATCATGAAGAAAAAGGATGCCTCTATGCTTGGTTTGTATTTTGGAATCTTTTGAGTACTAATTAATTTGGACATAACTAATTAGGGATTGATGTATAGTTGATTAATAGATATATAAGTATATTTATATAAATATTATAATATTTATTCTAATTTTTTTGTATGTTTTTTGTAAATCTTGAAAATGCAGTATGTTCGCGCTGTGTTGCTGCTTCTGCTGTAACGAGAGGACATGTTGTTGTTGTTAGGACAAATTGATCATCATTGTTGTTGATTATGTTATTCAGACTCTTCAAAAATATTGTCTGATGTGTGCAATTCTAAAAAATTAAGTATTTTTATATGATTTGACACGAATACAATAACAATTCTTAAGAATTCGAGCAAAATAAATACAAAGTACTTTGTAAGATTTGTTATTAGTAATGTTGATGTTTCAATAAAATTGGATGTTAGATATAACTACTGTTAATCGATTATGCTATGTTTTATATTCTTGTAATGTAATTAATTCCTCCTACCCCAAGCGAACTTTCTTCATTTGTTATATACAATATCATAATGGATTTATTATTTTTAATTTGTTATAAAAGAATATTGACAAGACGTTTTACGATATTATTTTACCTTATTATAGAGTAATAATTTTTAAAATATATAATTTTTACACCACTTGAAAATAATACAAAGTAAATTACTTTATTACTATATATAAGAGTCTATAAGCATGCATCTGTTCGTCAACATGCCTGCTTGTATGACAAGGGTATTTCTGATATTTGCTTAGCTTTCGCTACTTAAAACTTTTGTATGTTGGTGCTTTATAATTTTACCTTTTCTCTTTTAGACAAATAAACCAACTAACATTTCCATATTCAGCTGAGTGCTAACCAGTACTATTGTGTATTTCTTTATTTTAACTTATGTCTCACTTTTTTTAGTTGATTATATTAAAAAATAATATAAAAAATAGTATCACATATCAAAATAATTAACAATTTTATATACTTAAAAATAGATTATATATTTAAAACTAAATAAAAATAAATACATATTCACAACCTGCATAATCACTTTTTTGGAGTCAACATTTAGAATAAATATGTCCTTACTATATGTATACATGTTAAATGTTTTTTTTTAACATATATGCATAATTCAAACCAAAATAAATGGATCTAGAATAAACTCTGCAAGTTCAGAACCTATTCTAGATCTACGCCTCTAAATTGTTTCGAAATCGATCTTTCAAAGCGTTAAAGATTTTTTCATTAATTTCTTCTTGAGGGGGTAAAGGTCGCGGATTTCTAAGACAATCAATAAATCTTCTAACACAATTATAGATAGGTCGACACCAAAAAAGAAGAATCCCAATCTGTCCAATCATTCCCCCTGTGAAAGCAACAATAGCTAGGGGCTCCATGCTCTCGCGGTTTCTTCTTTTTGTTATAACAAGTTAAATTATACTGATAAAAAAAAATTACATTGTTATATATATATAACTTGAAGGGAAGTTTTTTTTTCACGTACGTTAAGAAATTTTTGTTAGGTGTTATTGTTTTGAGTGAATTAATTTGTATTTATGGTTTTCATTAATTGCAGTTAACATAGCCTTGAGAAATTTATTGCCTATTAGCTATTGCTATATTTTGTACTCTCTCAGTTTTGTTTTAGTTGTCATGTTGCGCTTTTTAAGAGTCAATTTAATTAATTTTTAAAGCTAAATTAAATTACATTTATTCGATATTTTAAAATAAAATTTTGAATATTCAAAAACTATACAGAAAATACTATAAATTGCAACTTTTTTCATATCAATATAATGAAAAAATATATCTTAAAATGTTAGTCAAAATTCATATTGTTTTACGCTTAAAAAGGAAATTATGACAACTAAAAAGGAACGGAGGAGTAGCAATTTAGACTTTCAAACACCTAAATTAAGAGTAACTTTACAAAACTGAGAAAATTTGAGTTCTACTGATAAAGGATTGTGGTGAGATAAATAGGATTCCTCCACCCTTAACGATTCGAGTCCGGAGTATGAATAAGTTTTAGAGGATACTTACACCTCTCTCTTCTAATTAATTGTATGAGTAAAACCAGAGAAAAGACAATCTTGAACTATGAGAATTTGCTTTTGATAACAGAAACCAAATAAAGTATAAAACATATTTCCTCACAATCACAGAGATAAGAGTTTTGGGGTATAATAAGCAACCCTATTTTACAATATATGAAGCTAGTTGAGACCTCTAATCTTACATCTTTCTACAATATTTTCTATTCTATCTCCAAGAAAGGAACCTAAAAAAAATGAAAAACTTCGAGAAAGGGCGCTAACCTTAGTGGAGGAGGGTAGATGGAAGGGTCCATTATCCATCGGTTCTGAACCGTCCCTCGAGAACTGAATACAAGGGGTGTTGGGGTGGCTACACATCTAGAACTATTGTGTACTCTGAACAACCTCTGTTTTGCAGGTTGTCTTGTAATGTCCAGTTTGATTGCACTTACTACAATGGACAGTATGCTTTTCACGATTAAGATCTTCCACGCATAATCGCTTCTTTTCAGGTCGTCCGGGTGGGCGACGAAACTTGGGTGGTCGGACTAGTCGGGTTCTAGACCATTCAAGTTTATCAGGGATGGGGTGTACCTCTTTACTATAACTCTCGCGATAACTAGCTGCAGTGAAATATTTATCTGTGAAGGCATACACATCCTTTTTATATGATGTGAGAGCAGCAACGGCATGAGAACATGGTATCCTATACAACTGCCAATCACGGCAAGAACAAGATCGGGTACCTGTATTCACAATGTCTGAACGCTCTGCTGAAATAACTTCAAATTCAACTTCATCCGACCTTAGCACTTGATATGAGGAAGCATGAGTTCTTCCATCCATAATGCGTTTCTCAGCAGATGGAGAAAGGGTAGAACTCCATGTGCTACTTCTTGTTCGCCGAAGTTCAAACTCTTCTGTTAACTTAGAGTGAATCCGTTTAATCACCTGAATAATAGGAAGCTCTCGCGCTTCAAGAATCCATTTATTGAACTCACTAATGTTTGAAGAGAAATGACCATATCTTGTTCCGTCAAAATGTATTAATGCCCAGCGTAAAGGAGGATACTGTTGAAGCCACGTTGCTGCATCTGAAGAGACCTCCTCAATTTCAGCCATTTTTTCTTTAAACCCCCTGGTGGACGTGGAATACGCGGCTTTCCACAGGAGTTGCACAAGCCTTGAGTTCTTGAAATCTCTACTGATGCTTTCACTCAGATACTGCATACAAATTGCATGACAAGAAGAGGGAAACTTCCTCTTCACAGCATCTGCAATACTTTTCTGTCCATCAGACAGAAATGTAAGAGGTGATATCTTCTCAGTGCTCATCTCTAGAGCTTTGCGCAATTCTAACAAGAACCACATCCAGCTATCGTCATTTTCTTCATCGACAACACCAAAAGCAAGCGGAAACACTCCACCATCAGCATCAAAAGAAGTTGCTGATAGTAAAGTACCTAAGTATTTGCTCTTAAGCTGGATTCCACCAAGACAAATAACAGGCAAGCAACCATTCAGGAACCCATGAAGAGAAGCATAAAAGGAAATGAAGAACCTCTGAAACCGACTATCTGAACCAGCTGTAAAAACCTCAGCATGACTTCCAGGATTTGCCTTCTTGATTTGCTCACAATATGCAGGTAATAGACAGTACCCTTCTTCGGAAGATCCATATATAGCTTGCAGCCCTCTTTCCTTGGCTCTCCAAGCTTGTTTATATGGTATAGTTATCCCATACTGTTTATAGATATCATGCAAAATGTCTTTTGGCTTGTAATTTATGTTATCACGCAAACGCTCCTCTATGAAGTTCACTATCCAATCAACAGAAGCCTGATGATGTCCATTTTGTGCATTTTTCCCGCAAGTATGTGTTCCCTCAAGGCTTCTTATAGTAAAGGTAGGAGCATTGGGAAGCTTAATAGCACGAATACGCCACGGACAACCTTCTGAGGCACATTTTGCAATGTAGCGAATCAGGTCACTTTTTACTATGCGAAGCTCAAAATGTTGTGCAATAGCAGCC
Organism: Solanum appendiculatum; assembly: GCA_018342035.1. NCBI lineage: Eukaryota > Viridiplantae > Streptophyta > Magnoliopsida > Solanales > Solanaceae > Solanum > Solanum appendiculatum. The sequence continues at coordinate 58,340 of JAGDQO010001477.1, forward strand.
TCTTTAATTGCATTGCGGAAGGCCTTGACATCAGGAAACTCTTGGCCAACAAAAATATTTTGATCCTCCATGGAATAGCAATTTACGAGATCGCCACTTTTAAATGGCTAAAGTCCCCACTTAACTTATTGGGAATTGACATGTGAAGGAACTGAAGAAAGCAGCCAATGGAACCAAACCTGAAAATTCAACAGGAAACTTCATTAGCATGGGCAAGCAGTTCGAAAATGCACAAATTTTTCATGAATCCTCTCAAGCCTTGATCAGAAAAGACCAAAAGGGTTAGATGTAGGGTGAAAAAGATCCTGATACAAAAAATCTGCAACCATGCACATTAAACAATGTGACTTCTGATCGAACTAGTTACTAGGACAGGTTAATGTCATCACAATCAACTGCGTCATTAACACAACACATGCAGGTAAAACAGCTGTTCATGACAATAATTCTTTTCCAAACTACTTTCAGTAATCCGTCAAATAAGCTCGAATACCCATGTATCCATATGAACTATTCAGAAAAGGGAAAATTCTTTTGTCTACCCATTAACAGAATAACAAATATCTGAACGTCTACAACCCAGATACACTTTTTTCCTGGGTTGGGGTTAGGTAGGTAAATGGCGTTCATCAGAAAGCAAACCTAGCAGGGAAATTAACCCATGTACAATAGGTATACATGACACCATAGAGATTTAGTTTTTTTAAGAAATAAAAAAGGTAATAGAACCCTATTCTTGGCATCAACTTACAGTAGAACAGACTGTAAACATTATGAAACCAAAACTTCTTTTGAAAACAATCAGAGTCATCCCTTCGGTCCTACCCTCATCCCCAAGTCATTCACGGAAAATATAGTATTTGCAAACTACTATAAACTGAGATTTATTTCTTGACTATATCACCGAAATACACAACCAAAAGAATCTTGAACAAGTTTACAAATATAAGAAACATTTAGGCAAATGAAGCAAACACTCCTACATGATGCTCCACAATCCCAGAGTTCTTAAGGAATCAGACGAAGGAAGACTTTACACCTATCAAGTCCTAGGTCATAAAAATTCACACCTTTGAAACCATCTTTCTGGGAAATATAGGCATTACAACCTTAGCCATGACTATGTAACAGCACTAAGAACATCACAATATCACTGTCTGAGACAAGGCACAAGGGAGATTTCAGTCAATGAATATATCAGTTTGACCTCTCTACTTTTACGCCGCGATACAACTAAGCTATATGGCTTGCTGGCTTGGGCTTCATCTGATCGTTATATCTCATTAATTTTTAAGAGCATTTATTCAGACTCAATTTATGTAGTTACAAAATGAAAAGAATAATTTTCAATAAGATTAAAAATAAAAAGAGCAGTTCCTTGGACATAATGCAAAAAATCCCATTAGAAATCATAATATCATGTTTAATAGTATGTATCAGTTGACTATAAGGGATCCCAGCGGAATTTGGGAACAAATCAACTCTCTAAGCACACTGGATTCTAAAAAGACAAACAAATGAAATAACTTCATATGTCCAAATACAACGGACAAGTTGAAACTAAATACATTTCACTAGACGCAAGCAAGAAAGTCATAAACCTGAACATAGAATAAATGCAACAGGCTTGAGGTTATGACCTGTTGCATAATCCTAATCATATCATACTCCCACTAGAAATCATCCAGACATAAACTCTAGTAGAATAGAGAAATATTCAATCCACATTAAGGATAAAACGATCGATTTTTTGCTTTATATGCATCCAACAATGTGGGATTTCATCTATAATGATGAACTGATGAATATTTCTACATTCAAAGAAAATAATCAAACTGCTAGTCCAATTTTCACATTCAGCTAGAGGTCTTCGAGTGCAAACTCTCTCTTTTTTGGTGATAACCAAGACATTTGATGTCTCGAGCTTAGAAACTCGGTGGATAATAGGTTCATCTCTCTACCCTTCTCAGGTTAACTACCACCCTTGATTCCCTAACCAAGCTTTGAGCTTGCTTCTACCACACATCTTGCACGAGCATTCACGGCATGAACAAACAAGGTATCTAACATTCTTTCATAGAAATTACTCTCCTCTGTCAAACTCAAGTGAACTTGGTTTCAGAGCATTCCGCCAGTTATTTGGCACTGGAATGCATCGAACCAAAACCTTGCGGCTCTTTGAGTATGGACTTTAATCCTAAAGCTCACTCAAGTTTGTTTCGATGAAAAAAAACAGCTGCACATCATATCAATGACGATTCAAATCACCTCCCCAACCCTGCCTAATCTAATTGTGTGTGAGCAATCAATCATGAAAAGTCAACCTAGATAAACCCCATATGACAGAAAAACATCATGGATTGACACAACTAATTTCTGATAAAACATCCCTAAAATAATACTGCTAACCATTGAACAATACAGAAAAGAAGAACCTTTCTAATATAATACTACTGTTAAGCACCCAATGGCGTGGCCTAGTGGTCAATGTAGTGGATTGAGCAGCATGAGGTCTCAGGTTCAAATTCCAACAAAGACAAAAACACTCAGTGATTTCTTATCATTCATTGTTTTAGCCTCTTCCCGTGGGGGTCTAGGTGCACGGTTATCAAAAATAAGTGTGTGTGTATATATATATATATATATATATATATATAATACTTAATACTGCTAAATTCTATGCAACTTAGAAATTACAGTACTACATACTCTTAAAGAAAACTCCAATTCCTCAATGCAGAAATAAAAACTAGAGAATTGTATCCATAAGAAGAACACTTCTAATCGGAAATAATTTTAATTAATTTTTAAACTAATTTTATCGAGGAAAATAGTAAAGAAATTCGGCAAAGTTGCGAGCTTTTACCTAAATCGTAGTAGTATACGGCGGCGATGAACTGAGAAACAGTAAAATGGCAGACGGCGGTGGTTGATTTGGGAATTTCCGATCACCGTGGCTGATTTTTCAAAACCCTAATTTGGCTCACAAAGAAGGAGAAAAATATTTGTGCTTGACCCGTATATCGCATTAGTTCTAAAGAGACAAATTTGACCTTTGTATTTTTAGTTTTATCCATTTGTGGTAAAATATATCCACAACCTTCTAAATTTGTCGGTAAATTTATATATATTTACGTAATTAACTTATTTACGTAATGAATACTGATGAACTCATGCAAATACTTTTCGAATGTATAAATCAAAAACATCTAATAAAAATATTTTTATCATGTGTCAAAGTGCTTATATAGTCCTTAAACTTAAATTAGTGTCATTACATTCTTGGGATGTGAAAATTAAGATAAAATTAAAGAAAAACCTTAATGCCTCATACATGAATATTTATATTTATGTTATCCTCTTCTTTCTTTCTCTAAATCCATGTGTCCTTTTATATTTAATCAATTTAAAATACTATTTTGATTCATAATTGGATATTTAGAAGTTGAATGAAAAGTTTTATCAACTCCCATTGAAAAGAATAAGATACTTTTATGTTGAACCATTTTTTACACTTTATTATATGAGGGGAAGGGAAGGGATTATACAACATGTGAATTAGAATTAATCGACCAGACCAGCATATTATACATTTAAATAATTTAGACAATAGAGAATGAATGGCCCCAACATACCCTAACCCTCCACATGATTTATGTTGTTTTTGTATGACAAAAAAAGGAAATTTTTTTACAAATATTACAACAATCTAAGCAGACAGCAGACTGTATGTTCATTTACCAATTTACCCTTGTCTTTTTCCTTTTTTGTGATTTCTATTTTTTTCAAAGTTCAAACCTTTTTCTCTTTGCCCCAAAGAGAAATCAAGAATCATAAAATCAATCTCAAAGGCTATTTGCATTTGCCAAAAAAAAAAAAAAAAAAAAAAAAAAAAGAACTCAAAAAGACAATCTTTTTCCTAATCCCAGATTTCCTTTTTCATAGAAATTTCCAAAAAAAAAAAAAGAAGAGTTAAATGGGAGAAGAAAGTACCTCAAATTCCAACCCTGATGATAATAATAATAATAATAATGCAGCTAACAATGATGGAAGCTATGAGTCACCAGTTATATTGAATGTGTATGATCTCACCCCTGCAAATCAGTACTCAGTTTGGCTTGGCTTTGGAATCTTTCATTCTGGTATTGAAGGTAAGAAAAAAAATTCAATCTTTTTGGAGAATTTCATTTATAGAATCTTGTTTTTTTTATCTATGTTCTAGATTCTAACATGGTGTGTGATTAGATTTTGTTTCTTTGATTTTGCTTGTTGTTGTTAGAAGTTAGATTTGTTATTGGATTAGTTGTTGTGGGGTTGTTACTTTTGAGTTCCTTGGTACGGGGATTTTGGAGGGGGGGGGGGGGTGTAAGGCTTTACCATATCCTGAAAAAAAAGCAGAATTTGTTGTGGGGTTGGTTGTTAAGGAGTAAGGGAGTTTTTGGATTATTAGCAAGATGCTTTCTGTTTGTTTGATCTTGAATTTGGAGTTATTGGATGAAAATGTTAAGTAGGTGGTGTTTGTAAGTTTTCTTGATCTTGTTTGTTTCCTCGTGATAATGGGGGGTCTCAAGTTCGAAACCCCCTGCATGCTTTCTTGGTGCGGTTTACCTCTTCTGTGTGGTTTGCAAGCTATTACACTAGAGTGGGGTTTACCTTGTGCGAACATGAAGGGTTGTGGAAAAAAATATGGAAGCTTTTGTTATCCAGTGTTAAGGTCATGGGTGGATTTATGTCTGAATCAATTGTCACTGAAGTAGTAGGTGCAATGGGAACTTTGTACCCACAGGCTTAAAACTTGCCCGATCTATCTCTGTTTAAGGAGGAGTTTTTCTTATTGGTACAACGAAAATCTCAATGGATCTTGGGTGCAAAACCCTTAAGCCCCATAGGTGAGAAAAAGAGAAAGGAAGAAAAAGATGCGAGACTGACTTCCGTCATCAAAAACATTAATTTGAAAGTGATTCTAATTAAGTACACTCCTGATCTTTCTAATATCAAGTTGATGACGGGTGTATAGCTCATATAAGAGATGTGAGTTCTTTGATACTCCTTCTGTTTCAATTTGTTTATATCTTACTTTCCTTTTTAGTCGATTTCAAAAAGAATGCCTCTTTCCTATTTTGGAAACTCTTTAATTTCAACTTTTCACATGAAACATGTTTAAGACCACAAGAGTAAATGATATTTTGGTACATTCAACATATCTTTAGTTTAAGACCACAAGATTCAAAAGTTCTTTACTTTTTAAACTTCGTGTAAGTCAAAACTAAGCAAACAAATTGAAACGGAGGGAGTATTACTTTCTTTGCTGTTGGGCCAAAGGACAAAGGTGTGTAGATCCTCACAGATATATAAGAGATAACTGGGAGTCCTGTTATACGCGTGGTGTTGAGTGATTAACAACTTAGTGGGTAAGCATGAAGCCATAAATTTGCAATGATCATTGGTAAGTGGATGCTGGGATTTTGTTTGTCCTTGTCAACGAATAGGTGAGAGTAAAATGAATAGCTTATAAATATTAGTTGCTTGCTATCTGAGAAGCTCATGGACTGTTCAAAAGTAAACAAACAGTTTGCCAGTCCATGTAATGGATCTCATCTGTTTTACTTGTTTAACGCCTCTCATTTCATTCTTCCCTACAATTTTCTGAATTGTTGAACTGCTGAGGGTCATGCTTGTACAAGCATTACTGTCACAGGACAAAAAGTTCTGCTAATATTGTGTATAGATATCTTATACCATTGCTTCACCTTCCCAGATTCTTGAGACATTGAAAATGTCGAGAACTACCAAACCCAAAGATGGAAATATGGCACTTCTCTACCCCAACTAACATTTCCTAGATTCACCTGTCATATTAATGTTGTTATATATAGACTTCCAAATAATATGACCCAAGAGATCCTGATAAGAAAAAAATATGACCAGAGTTGCAAGACAGTAGATGCAACTTATTTTGGTCATTCAGTCTGGAGTATTCAAGATAAGCCATTTCTTTATGGACGTTTTATTTCAAATTAATACTTAGAATAGTATAGTATGTCAACCGCTAAAATCATTGTGTTCAGGGATTACTGATCTGGTCTCCTAAATTATTTGCTAGAAATCTATGAGCTTCCTATTTCTTGAAAGTGGCATTTTCTATTACAAGTATTGATGGAACTACTATAGCATTTCATCCTCACAAAATGCTAGAGAGTGGTGCTGTTTCTCCACGATAGTGGCATCCCCATTCACCGCACCATGAGAAGGCCAAAAGGGGAGCCTTGGAGCAACAGTAAAGTTGTCTCTGTGTGATCTATGGGTCACGAGTTCAAGTCGTGGAAGCAGCCACTAATGCTTGCATTAGGATAAACTGTCTACATCACACCCCTTGGTGCTTGGCCCTTCCCTAGACCCTGTTAACGTGGATGCTTTGTGTACCGGGATGCCAGTGGCATCTTTGAGCTTTTACATTATCTTAGGATGGGTTCTTTGATGATAGGAGGTTAAACCATCACCTTCAAAATTTGGAGCCATAAAAGTTCAAATAAGAAACATAAGAATTTTACATTGTAATTTTGCATTAAGAAAGTACATAAAACCCATTGTGGTGTCTAGTATGATAAGATGAATATCAAACCGGTCAAATTACTTGAGGAAAATTTGTACATATATTTTTCATCAAAAGAACTTAATTATTTCACTGGCTATGTTCTTTTCAAGAAAAAAGAAGAAAATTTTCAATGTGGATAATCTCTTTAGGTTCTTTTGTATGTGGAGTATGCAATTTAGAACTAACATATGATGAATACATTCATATAAAGCTCTTCAATATAGCATATTAAATTACCTCTTGTTGATTGGAGTTTGAATTTGTTTTTGCTTTCTGCATATGCCAATTGCAAAAATTTCCAGTCCATGGTATGGAATATGGATATGGAGCGCATGACTTTCCCATAAGTGGCGTGTTTGAAGTGGAACCTAAGAGCTGCCCTGGTTTCATCTACAGATGCTCAGTCCCATTGGGTCGTATTAAGATGCCTCCCTCTGAATTTCATGGATTTCTTGAGAGTGTGGCTTCTGAGTATCACGGGGATACTTATCACCTCATCTCCAAGAACTGTAACCATTTCACTGATGACATAGCACAGAGATTAACAGGGAAAGGGATTCCTGGATGGGTGAATCGGCTTGCCAGGGTTGGTATGTATATTTGGTTCACTAAATTCATTTTCCTGCTTTTTTCTGAATGCTATGTAATGATTTCTTTATTACTCTATTTGTTATGTCTGCTTTGTGTCTGTATGTTGTCATGAGTTACTTGAGCCAAGGGTCTTTCAGAAACAACCTTTCTACCTTCACAAGTAGGGGTAAGGTTTGCGCACACCCTACCCTCCCCAGACCCCACCTAGTGGGATTACACTGGGTATGTTGTTGTTTTTATAAATTCATTTTCCTCTCTCTTTCACTTCTTTTTGTCCACATTTATTGTTTCTTTGTGATATACTGGCATACAACTGCAGCGAGCATTTAGGTATATGATCTACCTTAGGCATCTGAGGGTGTGGCAATTTACTAATTCTGAGATTTGTAGAAGGCACAATACTAAGCCTCTTTATTTTGGTGCATCTGAAAATCTTGTCTTAATGTTGTTATCTGCTCTAATTGACTTTTGTGAGATTGATGTGCTTGACATGCATGCTTATGATCTCATCAAGTTATTTATGCAATTTGATGGAGTTAAACTCGTCCAATTCTTGTGAGCATGATATCTACAAACCATGTAAATAAAGGGGGATAAAATGCAATTTCAGTATCCTCTTGGGAGGTTCGTCATAAAGATATATAGTCTCTCTACTTAATGGATGTGAGGTTTCATACTGATCTTCGCTAGTGGCGTTAAGTCTTTTTTTGCTAAACAAAGATGTTTCGTTGGTAACAAAATTTACACATTACCTTAAGTTTTCGCAGTGGCGGAGCCAGGAATTCAAATAAGGGGGTTCAAAAGAAAAGTCTTACACCAAGGGGATTCAACAACTTATTTATTTGTAAAAAAAATCATTTTTCCCTATTTACATAGTATAATTTTTCGATAAGGGGGGTTCGATTCCCCCCTGCCTTTTTCCCTATATACCTTATATTTGGCGAGTCAGTGACACGTGTCGTAAAAGGTGTTGGTTATTTTTAATTTCAATTTCAGGTGCTTTCTGCAGTTGTCTTCTTCCTGAGAGCCTCCAAGCGACAACTGTTAAACAGCTTCCTGAGTACCATCTTTGTACAGGTAACATGATCCATATCCTTGTAATGATAAATAGAAAATGCAATAGCTATTCTGTGAATCGGTATTATTAAAAGCCATCGCTCTGTTACTTAAAACAATGAAGCGAGCGAATCAAGGGGATATCACTTTACGGATGAAGCCACGTGCTTCGTAAAAGTGTGTGCTTCAAACAATGACATGCAAAGTGATCCCAACAAGAGGTGGCCAGTTCATTCAATCTCATCTTTCAGGGTTTTCATTAGTATCGGTATTACTGCATATTGGACATTGCAAATAGTTATTCTAATTGAAATTTGATCATTCTAGTACGAAATTCATATATGTTCGGTATGGTTTATGTTATGAAGGATTAGGGTAGAAGGTTAGTAGGTAGTCGAGTGTTGTCGCACTTTAGGTGGGAGAGGCAGGGGGCTAGCCTCATCTCCTCCTTCTTATTAGTAGTATTTATTAAACGTGTAGTTTCTTATTCTTCAATGTGTTTTATTATCTGTTGTTTCATATGCTTTGTATTTGGATATTTTTTCTTCTTCCAACCCTACTCCGATCAACTTCTTTTTGAGCCAAGGATCTAATGGAAATAGCCTCTCTACCCCACAACATCTTCCCCTCCCTATACCCCTCTTGTGCGATTACACTGGGTATGTTGTTGTTATTGTTTTATGTCGTGAATTGTGACCTTCACTTCAAGTCCCATGAATCTTGTCGTTTTCTTTCACTTTTCGAATCACTGCTTTGAATATATCAGTTGTAGATCTGTTATACATGTTCACTCACTCAATAACAACTCTTTCTTTTATCCAGAAGAAGATGGGAGTGGATCAATGTCATCTACAACGCCCCATGAACCAACTGAAAGTGAGGACGGAGATCAAGATAAGCACTTGTTGTCATCTCCAATCGGAAGTCATGAAGTGGCTTTCATAAGAGAGGCCCAAAGGTGAAAACATGCTGCCTGAATGAGGCTGGATTGAAAGTACTTGCAGGGGATTCAATATGTATTATTGGTTTGTTAAAGGCTATCGACTCGTCCCATACAGCCACTGCTCAAATTCTCCATTTGCTGGCTATATGTATTATTAGTTCATTGATTTTCAAACCTTTTTTGCTTTTGGGTATTAAGGTTCCCTTTAGTGTGCAATATGTGTTAGTTCAAAGTGACAGGATTGTGATCTATTGAGCTATGCCTTTGTTAGAGGTTACAAAGATCCATGTAAACATTCTGAGTTTGGAAGATGAAAACAGGCCAGTATTTGTGAAAAATGAGATAGCATACAGTTATTTAATACTACCAGATACTTAGAGAGAAAATGATCTCTTAATTAGTTACAATTTGAATAGAAAGTTAGTAACCATGGAGTGTTATCTTGCTTTTCACCGGATTTAGACTTGGTGGTGCCTATCACAATGTTAGACTTATTCTTATACTTTGTGCTTTTGATATATTCCATCATCTATTGTTTATAATGCTTTAATAATGTGTTGTTACTGTTCCATTTCTGAATGTTTTGCACTGCTTTTCTTATTAGTTACTATATTTCTTCATTGTCATTTTTCCTTTTTATAACTACTTTGATTTGCGGCACTTGAGACAAGGATCCTTTAGAAACAACCTCTCTACCTCCGTGAAATAGGTATAATTTGTGTACACTATACCCTCACCAGTCCCCACTTGTGGGATGTCATTGGGTATGTTGTTGTTGGTTTCTTGTGGCTGTTGTTTTGATAACTTGTCTCTTGGATGAAAGTAACTGCATGCTATTAAATCAAAGCAACAGGGAGTTTTTTGACTTCCATATACTACTAAATTGCCAGAGTTAATCATGTCAATGGACATAATAAACACCCAAAATATCGGTATCATCGTGATTAGATAATACAGCAGTAGGCATAAAATGACCGCTGAACAATGTAAAGACGCAAAATATTAGAAGGTGAATCAGTCGGTCCGCGTTTCTGCAAATTTTCAATGCTGCTTCAACACATTAACAATGATAATGCTAATTCTCCATATTTGTGCAATTTCTAATTTTTGGAGGTCACCAGCATATCCTTCATGAGGAATACTACATTACTAATTTCAAAACAAAAAAAAAAGTGTGCATATGAAAGTTGCCCAACAGAGTGCAACTTATGATTTTCCCTCAAGCCCCAACTTTGAAGTTAGCCAACCACAAACTTCATCCATCTCCTCTGGGATTGTATAGTGGCCAAGTCTGTCAAACACAAGTCAAAGAGTCAGAAATATTTCTAGTATCAAGGACGGAGTAGTATCAGAACAGGTAGAAATACATACGCGGAGTAGGATTTGAATGCCACATCTTGAAATCCGCATGAACGTAACTTCAGAGAAGACTTTTCACCAAATTTATATGGAACAACATCATCTCCTGAGTCGATCAAACATAAATATATCAGGTAAGACTATTAGATCAAGATCTAGCACCAATACCACTCTTTGCAGAAACTGTCTTGCCATAAAAGGCACAGCAGCAAGATAATCATGTGATAGAAGTCCCCCACCCACCCCTCCCTGGGCTGTAATAAAAAGGAATAAAAAAAATAAAATTATTTTGCACGTTAACATTTGAAATAAGAAATGCAAATTCTGATAAATACACCTCTATTCATAAGAGAAAAAGAATGTATTCGAATATTATTGGAAAGGAAAAGATGAGAGCTGGAAAGAAAATACTAGATCCTTGGGAAATGGTTATAGCAAGAAGGAAAAACTTCATTTCATCAGTTGAAAGAGTGCCCTTTTTTTTTGCAAGTCCAAAAGGAAGAGAGAGAGAGTGCTCGTGTTTGTGTCTAGTAAGGGGATAACAAAGAAAAACCTGTAGATATTATATATTTGTAACCGCATTTGGATTGCACGTTGTAGAGGACTAGAGTATTTTTATATTCTTCTATATTTCCCTTCTATCAATTTCTTAAGGTCGTTGTTTTCCTTTCTAAATCGTAGGTCTCTCCTTATATATAACAATCAGAAGTATCAATCAACAACAACATACCCACTAAAGTCCCACAGGTGGGGTCTGGTGAGAGTAATGTGTACCCCTACCTTGTGAGGGCAGGGAGGTTGTTTGCAATAGCCCCTCGGCTCAAGGAGATATGAAAAGGAAGCAGTAATAACAAGCCGTAACAGCAGGAAGATAATAAGATAAACGAAATGAAAGAAACAACCAAGTAGTACTCAAAATCTAAGAATAAGCAAACGTAAAAATGATACTAATACCCCTGGTACTAAATAAATGATATTAATATGCTCGGCAACCTACTATCCTTCCTACTCTGATACTCGACCTCCACACCCTCCTATCAAGGGTCATGTCCTCGGTAAGCTGAAGCAGCATCATGTCCAACCTAATCACTTTCTCTCCAAGACTTCTTCGGCCTACCTCTCCCTCTCCTCAGGCCCACCACGGCCAATCTCTCACACCTCCTCATTGGGGTATCGGCACATCTCCCTACACATGTCTGAACCATCTCAAACTCCCTTCCCGCATCTTGTCCACCACGATGCCCACTCCGACCTTGTCCCGAATCAGAAATATCAATCTTTAAAGATATTACTTATCAAATATTATTAAACTCCATATCAGCTATATGAATCCTCTATATCCACCATTCCACTCTATTCAAAGCTCTTTCATACCAATACTGATAAACAACATATTGTTAAGACAAATTAGGGGTTATCTATCTCATATTTCATTTTGAACACTCTTTCATCTATCTCAAACCTATCCTAACCTTGGACGGCTAAACCAAATGCAAGTGTAACAACTAAGCTTAAATGCTAAGCAGTGGTATCACTTATATGGCTTCCTTGATTTCATTGTGTTCTGTTTTTAACTATAAATTGCATTCTTACAGATTGTAGGACTTCTAGAAACTTCCCTCCATGTGATTTTATGCTATCATCCATATTAGTAGTTAATACCTTAAATAATCATATTGTCGCATCCAGATATTAGTGAATTTGTGGAGATCTAGTAAAATATGGCCAAATCAATTCAAGTAATCTTCTCTTATTTCATCCTCTAATATGCTGCTTGAACTCTTTTGTCCCATTTGATCATGTTTAATTTTGTGTAATTTTGTACAAACGCACATCCATCTTAGTACTGTATCTTTAGAACACTCATCTTGTGAATATGGTGGGCTCTAGAGGCCCAACATTTGCTCTCAGTTCCCAATCATCTCATGTAGCTTGCACTGATGAGCAATTGCAGCCTTCTTCCAATGAACACAACTGGGATAATTGATCATAATGTTGCCTCGAAACAGCTTGTGTTTCTTGGACAAGATAGAGATATGTTTTTAGATCATCAAAGAGAAATGACAAGAAAATTCTTCAAATTTAGGAATAGATTAGGCAACAATCAGTAGTTATCATGAATGTGAGTATGTGACAGATGGCAAGGCAAGGGACTTTACTAACAAATATAAAGCAATCCCCCCCCTCCCAAGGTAGGGTTGGGTGCTGGGGAGTGACAACTTAAGAGTAGGGGGAGATGTTCAAACTGACTAGGTAGAAAAATGAAGTATTTTTCTCCTCTTTTTTGTTTTTCTTTTTTTTTTGAGAAAAGGTAAGTAGAAGAGAAAATGAAACATCCCTGAACAAAAAAAAGAAGAGGAGAAAATGAAGCATCTTAGTACCTTTGCCATGACAAAGAAGAATGGGCAATGATGTAGCATGGTTTACAGCCCCCTCCACCCCTTCTAATTTGTTAGTGAGAGTCCTGCCAGAATAGTAGCAGTCAACACAAAACCATCACAAATGTCTCTGAAGAGATTACAGACAAGATTGCTAGAAATCAAACTTTGCACAGGGAAGCCAGCCACTTAATCCAACAGCTAAACTCAGATTGACAGGGTACGAGTTGCCATTCTCATACTTCCCACGGACGAAGCAAGTGGCAGAGTAAAGGGAGGTTGCTGCTCCCATGCTGAAGCCTCCGACCCCAAGTTTGACTGTAATACACAAAATACCTAAGTAAAGAATTTGATTCTTTTTTATAATGAAGAATAAAAAGAAAGAGACATTATTAAGATCCCTTGATCATAATGGAGAGAAGGTTTGAATGTTCTACAGATGTTACCACTAAAACTCTATGGATGTCTAAATAACAACTGGGTAATGGGATGACTAAGGTAGAAATAAGAAATTCACTCTTGTGTAACAATCATATAACAGAACAACTTCCGAAATGTTGGACAGGAAATAAGAAATCCAGCTGGTTGTGCAAATTGATAGCTCCCCCACCCAACACGCACACCAAAAAAAGGAAAGAAAACAAAAGGGAGCTTTTATATTCACAAACACCAGATCAGAATGAGGTGCGTTAAAGTTCAAGTAGTAGACATAGTCACAGTAAAAAATTCAGCAGCATAAAGAGAATAACATTTTGAAGGAAAAAAAAAGAGGGAGAAAGAAAGCTAAAAATCCTTTATAGCCTGTTTGACCAAGTAGTAGACATAGTCACACCCAAAATCTACTTCTTTTGAGAAGTGTTTTTTGAAAAAGTACTTTTGGAGAGTAGCAATTTCTGTTTGGCTAATCAATTTGAAAGTCACTTTTGGCAAAATTAGAGCAACAATTTGTGCTTGGTCAAGGTTCCAAAAGTGCTTCCAAAAACAACTACTTTTTCAGCTTTGGTCCACTACTCAAAAGCTCTTATTGTTTTCCTAAAAGCTAGGCCAAACATCTCAACTCTTTAAAATAAGCATTAAAAAAACACTTTTGGCTTCCCAAGAGCTTGGTCAAATGGGCTATTAGTCCGGCATCATTATATATAGCGATAAAGCCATTGCTTTGTCACTTAAAGTGTCAAAGTGATTCAATGCGAGGAGTTATTGCTTCATGGGTGAAGCCATGCGCTTTAGAGAAGTTGGTGATTCAAATAATGGTGCACAAGTTAGTATAACAGGTGGGAGAAACTTACTATGAGGAGGCTCTGTAGCCAACAAACTCGCCACATATGCTGCTGAAGCATCCAAACCCTCATTATCGTCAATAGCATTTTCAGAAAGGTCATTGACATCAAACCCTGGTACAAAAGATGAGAAAAAATAACACTTTCTTTACTCCTGGATTTCAAAGCATGACTTCCAACTTAAACTAATTTTACTGACGGATTGTACAATGCTTTCAGATGAGTCACAAATTAATAGAATTATCCAATTTACACATCCTGCAATGTACATCCACGCCAGGATAAAAAGTTCTTTTCTAAATTATATCTACATTGGAAAATGATGGGCATAATCTACAAGTACAAAGCTTACAGGCAGTAGAAGGGAAGCCTCCAAATAAAGTTACTGGTCGTTGGGGGGCAGTTGGGCAGATCCATTTAATCTGCAGCATACAAAGAAGAGCAAAATCAAGCTAAGCTACCACGACAATGAAAGATTAAGGCATGGAGATGAAAGAGCAATATACCAGAGCCTACTAAGAGATTCTAATAGAAAAAAGTTATGAGATTTACATGTTTAAGAGTCAACGAGATATTTTCAAGTACAAAAAAAGCAATATTTGGATCCTTACATTGGGAAGAGGAAGGGTCTCCAAGAGGTTGGACCAACTGCCAGGAAAACCAAAAGTAAATTATAAAAGGTTTAGTTAAATATGTTTCAGTTGTTTATTTCACAGAGACTCAAGTTATATATAGCATACATATTGCACCGTGTATAGCAAGCAAGAACATTTAGAGAAGCTTGACATCCATAAAAAGGAACTCGTGTGATCATAAATAGCAAAGAATTGACTCAATATTTCAAGAATTATAGCTCACTTTCATTGCAACAAAAAAAAGGATTCAATCAACCTTAAACTTAGCATGAAACAACCAATGTCATTGCTAGATATATTTCAATAAACTGAGATACTTAATATAAAAGAATGCAATCATACTTATCCTAAAGCTAACATATAAGTAATAAAATGACTCAATTTCAAATTAAAAGATGAATTGTATCCTTAAAATTAGGACACTTCCTATAACCTACCTGGACTTGCCGCTAAGAGCATCACATTAGAACCAACCACTAAGAGCATCACAATATGGAACTCAGTAATAAAAAAGATTGAGAAAAAATTAGCAGGATGCCAGAAGAGGTATTTGCCAAAAAGGGATGCCAGAAGAGGTATTTGCCAAAAAGTGGCAGAGATGTACAGGTCAATATCACGCCACAAGCATCCAAACATATTACATCTCTACTAGATGCACCTTCTGCTACCGTTACCAAAAAGTTGGAGAAATTTTAACAGAATTTCCTCCGGACACAGGATGAGATAAAAAAGTTTCACCTCGTGAATTAGAAACGAACACGTCCTCAATAAACTATGGTTGGCTTGGATTCGAAGATCTCAAGGTGTTCAACAAAATGCTCGTAGGGAACCCACTTTGGAGGTTCAGCAACAATAGCATAGGCTTTTTGGAGGACAGCACTACTCACAGCTACGCACCTCATCCAGGAAGGGGTGAAGGAATGAAACTATCATGTTGCCTTGTGGATGTGGATTATGGAGGACCATCATGAAGGTGTAGGAAGTTCCATGAAACTTTTAAGCGTGAAGTAGGATGTGGAACTGGTGCAGAGAAATATGCTGAGTGAGACAACCTGAACTATCTTTAGCATACAAGTCAAAAAATACGATAATCTACCAGGTTTGTAGATACAAGACAGTGGAACTTTTTGAGCCTTGTCATTCAGAGGAAACCTATACGATTGGAAGATTGATGAATTTCAAAACCTCATCCTCACTTTTGCATGGAATAATTCA
This sequence comes from Solanum appendiculatum, assembly GCA_018342035.1. Taxonomy (NCBI): domain Eukaryota; kingdom Viridiplantae; phylum Streptophyta; class Magnoliopsida; order Solanales; family Solanaceae; genus Solanum; species Solanum appendiculatum. The sequence goes on from JAGDQO010001477.1 coordinate 74,392, forward strand.
TTCTCAATGCTCCCCTAGTCCCAACCCAATAAATGACAGTTTCCAGGTCAATTACAAACATGTAGCAGTTTGTGGCAGCATTTTTGGAATGAAAATGAACAAAGGAATACACCGTAGATGAAAACCTAAAGTGTATAAGCATAGCAAACTGTCTCTTGAGTTTTATAAACAAATACTTTGATCGATAAATAAAACAACAAAATAATGTTCAAAACTCTCGTCTTCTTCTAGCTCACTTCAACACATTGAGATCACCATTTACAGCATTTGCATTGGCTGCTTCTTTCAACTCTAGGTTTTTCCCGCCCCCAAAGACAAAACTACCCATGCTATATCCAGTACATTTTAACCAACTACTTAGATCTCTGGAGTGAAATTTCCAATACCACCTTGAGGCCGGCAGCACCTATCTCACTCAAATTTTAACGAGTCTAATTAAAGAGATTTAGGAAATAGTATAACCAGAAACTGAGTCATAACCTAAGTTGCTCGGACTCGGGTGCAGGTGTCCTTCATGATCTAAATTTTAAGATTCAGGGGGTGGATACAGGTGCGGGGATTTGGCTAAAAATAATTCAAATAACTAAAAATCTAGAATTATAAAAATATGCCTAAATTATGGTAGACTATTTGGAAGGAAAGGAATGCACAAATTTTTGAGAGCAAGTTTGAATCTGTAATTATTATTAAGTACAAATGCATCTCCTTACTTTTTTTTGGTGTAACATGGCTATTACAAATGATATATAGAGGCCATGATGGACTTCTTGAGTTCATTAAACATTCAACAGTGATATTGACTTGGAAATATCTTAAAAGCACCTTCTGCTTGCGAACTTTTTAATACAAATATCTTTTAACGATAAAAAAACACGCGTAAATAATGATTTCACCTAGCTTTTATTTTGATTTCAGACATCATTGTATCTGTCTCGAATTTCTCAATCGATTTTGGTCAAAATTACCCAAAATCGATTTACCATATCCGGTACGGATCCCACATCCATGCCGTGTCAACACGGGATGCGGCACCGAAAGTGAAGAGTCCTTGCAACTTAGGTCATAGCTTCAACATTTTCTTTTTGTTAACCGAGAAATCCCTGAGGGCTAGCGTCTCACGGTTCAAAATTCGGTGGATAATGGGTCCGCCCCTCTACACTTCTCCACTTACATGCTTTTGTCTATAGCAAGGTTTGAACCCGTAATGTGCACCTAACCACGTGTCGCACTCTTACCACTAGACCAAAGACCGGGGGACAAAATCATAACTTCAATATTTCTTTTGAACAGGTAAGTAATGGATATATTGATTGAAAAGTATCTAGAAGTAAAAAATCATAACTTCAATATTAACAATGCTATTAAGAGAACTCTATGACTGAGGTCACTTACGGTTTTCAGGTTAGTCTCCTTATACAGTTTGGTTTCAGTGGAACGTATTTCGCTACTTCTGTTTTGTGCTCTTTATCTTGCTACTATATTCAGGTCATTAGTCTAAAAAAAAATTCAGGTATACTGGGTTGCTGTTACTGACTTACTGTAGCAAAAAGGAGAAGGCAGTTATTGACCTATGTGGCAATTAAGCTAGCAAGTTTTTCCAAGTAGAACATTGATAAGTGAGTCTTACCAGACAGAAAGCTGGCATGATTAACAGTATTCTGTTGAGAAGTTGATTTTTTCTAAAGTTCTTTCCTCATCTATCTCCCAAGTTATTATCTTAAAAAAATTTAATATGCACCTGTCAAATTAAAGCAGACTACTCTAAGAGGGATTTCAGCACATCTATGTTTTTACCTACATAAAGTCAATCTTTGTATAGCAATTATTTTGGTTAGTATTCTATCTATCTTCAAAAACTCAAAGTAACAAAAATAGTTTTTTAGCTTGGACTAAATATATTTGCAAACTATTAACTTAAATGAATGCTAACCATAATTTTAAACATCTTTGACTGTATCTCTCTGATGATAGGTAATTTAAGAATTCTTTCTCGGTCTCTATGGCAGAACAATGCAACTAACACGACACATAGGAGGTACTGAGGTAGTCAATATTTAGACATAATTTGTTGTTGAATAATGCTAAAACTTTCCTGATCCAACATCATCCAAGCAGATCACTGAGAGACAGATATATACTGAAACATACGGATCTTGAACAAAGAAGCAAGAGGTAAAAGGGAAGTGTTACAAGTTTACCTCGAACCATTGTCCCCAAGGCCATGCAGCCAGACAATGGTTGCCTGGTGTTTACCTTTTGGCTTCACCACATAAGTCTGTCCAAACTCAAATGCCCTTCGAGCAGTTCCGGCAACTGTAATAGATGCATATGAAGGGTTACTAGTATTAGAACTATTGAAGGAGACAAAAATAACATGTTACTGGTACATCTTCAGATGATCAATAACACTCTTTTTCCTTTGATGAGTAATAAATGCATCAAATTAAAAAAGGAAAGGAAAAGAAACTTTGAAACGAACTAGTGGTCAAGAGGATATAGATACAAACACTTTTCCCTGTTATTCTCTCATTTCAATACTTTTTGTGATATCCATGATGAAGACATAATAGTTCACAAACTTTTCTTTGCTTACCATTATATATGCAAATTAGTAAAAATGCACTGCAAGAATATTTAAGAGTTTAGTCAAACCGTTAGAACCAAAGCCTTTCCCTTCTTTTTTTTAAATGTATTGTGAGGCCATAATTTTTTCATTCAGTATCTTTCATTATTGACAACCTGAGAGAATAATAGGAGACGAAGTATTCCAACAAGACTGCCTCAAAAACAGAAAACTAGATTCTGTGATTTCATTGCATTTTGGGAAGGCGACCTTAGCATGCCACTGAAGAAAACAAAATAGTACAATCTGCACTGGCCATAAGACACGAAAACAAACCATAAAACTAACCAGAACCCATGGAAGCCCCAGAGAAACTCATACTGCTTCCACTTTATTGTCCACTTATCAAACAATGGCACCTGCAAACACCAAAAATCAGCTTTGCATATAAAGGCATCTGAAAGTTTGAACTTAGAACTATAATTACACAGCCATTATCAGTATAAACTGTCATTGACTTAGCATTGCAACAGTTCTTGATGCAAGACTGAACATATTTAGGGGGCAGCAAGGGTGGAGTATCACATTCAGGAGGACTCTAAATGATCGGGAATTACGAGCAGTGGAATTCTTTAAGACCTTGGAAGAATTCAATGGTCTTCCAGATACAGAGGATAAACTACAGTGGAGGCCACATAGGGATGGGGTCTTTTCAGTCAAATCTGCTTATCTTTCAGCCAATAATTCAGACCAGCAGATTGTAAACATGCCTTGGAGATATATCTGGAAAGTCAAAGCCCCTACAAAGATCTTATGTTTCTCTTGGTTGACTCGAGAGAATTTAAAAGGAGAATGTTTCCAATTTTGCTCTAGGTGCTCTCTTGGCTCAAATACAGAAACCAATAGGCATTTGTTTCTTCATTGTTCTTTCACTGGCCAACTGTGGCAACTCTTCCTTAATATTGTGAGACTCAAATAGTGTATGCCAGCCAACACCTGTGACCTACTTAAGAGCTGGAATAGTATGGGAGGCATAGTTAGACAGAAGAAATGGTGGAGATTGGTTCATTCTTGTATATGGTGGACAATACGGAAGAAGAGGAATTCTAGAGTTTTTGAAGACAGCAACATTTCTTTGAAGAATATCAAGATAAATTGCTTTCTTCTGTTTCCTTTTTTGTGCAAGGAATATCTAGCAGAGCTGCAGAGGAGGAAAATTCTTTAATAAATTTGATGGGTACCTTGTTATTGTTTTGATGTGCATAGTTGGTTGTGATCTTCTTCCTCTATGTAAATATGGTTTTAGCACTTCCCTAGTGCTTATTATTAATACATACTTGTTGCCATTCTCCCAAAAAAAAAAAAAAGTCATGGACTTGCACATTGCTACCATTAGTCCCTTTTACAAAAGTTTATCTCAAAATAGTTGAGTAAATAGAATTTAGACAAACTTGTAAAAGTTGCTATTCTGTCAAAAGTAAATAAAGTTGAAATCTACATCCAAGAGGAGTTTTTTCTGTTTAATGTTTTTTCTCAAAATTCACTGGCTCCGCTTCCGCTTCTATCAATTGGCCTTGGAAAACTATTGCCCTCTCCAACCACTCCCCCTTTTCCTCTCCAATTTGGCTAAAAGTATTCGACCTTAAAAATCAATAGTTTCCAAACAGTTAAAACTAAATGACCAAATAAAAATTCCAGAATACCAAACATCATTTCAACCAGAAAAGGGAAAAAAATAGAACAAAAATCTTTACTTACATAACTGCTCTCTTCACAAACTACACTTGCTTAAACTATAAACCATTGTTGAGCCAACAACATACCCAGTGTAATTCCACAAATAAAGTCCGTAAGGAGTATGGTGCGTACACAGCCTTACCCCTGCCTCGAGAAGATAGAGAGACTATTTCTTATACACTCTTGAGTTAAAAACAAAAGGGTACTCAACCATCCATCCAAAGACACTATAACTAACTACTAGTGTGGAAGTTATTGCTAGGCTAAAAAAGAGATTTTTTTCTCGTATGGGTAATCTTAGTAGCTCAATTGATTGACTACCTCAACTCCCACCTTGTCGTATGAGTGTTCGATTCCCCTTTCCCTGCCCCCTCTCTTCACTAAGTGCCCATCTACTCTGGAGCTCAATTGATTGGCTACCTGAACTCCCACCTTGTCGGATGAGTGTTCGATTCCCCTTTCCCTGCCCCCCTCTCCTCACTAAGTCCCCATCTACTCTAGACCTCAATTGCTCAATTCTGGGTGGGGAGCTTTACCCAATATTACATTTACAGTGAATTAGTAGCTAACAAAACTTAACCATATTAGCAAAAAACAGGCAAATTGAAACTCAATCTCAAACCACAAGCAATAATCTGAAGAAATTTAACAAAGAAAGACGAAAACCTTTCTATACAAAAACCAAACTCATTTGCATAATTCCCAAAAAAAATAAAAAATCGACGAAAAATGGAGAAAAAATAGGGATTTTTGATGGTGTTCTTACCTGAATCTCTGGAAGAAAAATGGAGAACCGGAGATTACAAAGACGGAGCTTCTTTTTTTTTTTGTCGTAACGTTTATACAGAGAGTAGTAATTAATTTCCCCTAATTTTATTTTTCTACTTCAAATAAATTAGCCTGTAAATTTGGATCTCAACTTAATTTTACCTTCACATCCAACTATTTTTTTAAATTTTCACCTCGATATTCGATATTTATATTGAGATTCAGTTAAATTTGACTTCACTGATTGAAGAGCTCATTTCTTAAAGCAACGTCATTTAACGGGATTTAATTAAGGATGGAATGATTTTGAATCATATTACTACAACTTGTGTTGATTTTAGACAATATTTGATTGGAATTGAAAAATATTGCTCTTTTCTTTTTAATATACTTGTCATTTTTTTTTCGTTTTGAAAAGTCATTTTTATTAATTGAGCTAAATTAATTTAATATTTTAAAAAAATATGCGAAAAAGGTCTATAAATTGTAATATTTTATGTATCGAGAATTTAAAATTGAATTAAGAAATGATTTTGAATTTTGAATATAAAATTGAGTTCAAATCAAGTAGTTTTATTATTGAAAAAGTTTAAAAGCATTGGTAAAATAAAGATTAGTAGTTCAAACTTCAGAAAAAACTACTTTCAATCTTAACGTATATGTCTAAAGTTTGGCATTGCTAAGTCAAGCTTCAGGCAAAAACGTCAGCAACCAAAATTCAAATACAAAATTTTGCGTCACAAGTTCGTTGTCAAAATTCAAAAACAAATTTTGATTGGCTATATGCGAAAGTTGCCCATATAGGTTTTCTTCTTGGGCCTATTATGATCAAAGCCGTATAATCCCAATCCAAATGAAGCACAGCCCAATTTATATTTATTTCTTCTTTTAGTGAAAATATGTACTAAATCCTGTTTGTGGAAGTGGCAAATTTGATCACCATAAATGAAGTTTTTAGTAAAATCAGTTCATATTGCAGATTATAAATAAATAGATGTGTCATTTCTCTAACAATGTATATTTCTTATTGAGATATCGACTATATAAACAAAACACAAATTCTTTCGTTTATCTCCTATTGAATTAATTCGACTTCGATTGTATTTATGTGACATAATACAATTTGATGCAAACTCACCTTGGTTTGCGACAATATTGTTACTAGAGTTACTTTAACCGGATTTTGTGTATACATCGGGTGTATATAAGATTAGTAATATTGAAATTCGTAAGAGTAAGACGGGCTAGGCGCCACATTTACTTGTGTGGGCTTAAAAGAGTCCAATATGTAGCTATTGGGCTTCCATTTTGAATCATCAAACACCTCTAATGTAATGGAAAGCTCAATAGCAGAATTTGGCCCATTAGCACCTTGTTGTATAATGAAGAGATCATGTAATTGCTTCTGCATTTAATTTAAGTATTCATAGCTTTTTTTAAAAAAAACTTTCATTTTTTTATCACCTTAATATGTTCATCCCATTCAATGTGGTTAATAATTTCAATATTTTAGTTGAAATTGACAAATCTCAATAATTTCATTAATTCATGTTACCAAAATGTCACACTTGATTATTCATGAGTGGGGGAGTAATAATGCATGTCACTTACAATAACATACACATATTAATTAAATAGCCTTTTTCATGGGTGCAAGTCTCCCTTGAATACAATAATAGTATATTCAGCGTTAATCTCAGCAAGTAGATATGAGGAAGATAGTGTATACGCGATCTTATTTTATCTTGATTAGGTAGAAAGGTTATGTCCGATAAATCGTCAAATTAAATAAAATACATGAAAAATAATCCACAAAATTCCAAATTAGCAATCCAAGGTCAGAGGGCATTAAATTTTTTGATATGGGGAGCACAAAAAATTATTGATTTAGATTTATTATATTAATTAGTATGTGAAAGATTGATAAAGATACTTAAGAAAGAAACCTACAAATGAGTTGCACATTTATAAAAAAAGTGGTTCCACCAAATCCTCTGCCATTGTCTTTTTAGCATCTTTCATGATTGCTACTCCCATGTGAGTATGCTTCCTATCTCATAGGAAGAAAGTAGGAGAGTAGTAAATGAGTCTAGGTTGGGATTTTAGACCTCATCACCTAAATTATTGTCTTATATGAATAAATTTAAAAAATCTAATAAAATAAAATTAAAAAAAAAAAAGAGTAAAGCATATGTTAAGATTGATAGACATGATAAATAAGGTAAGTGATGGAATTGACAAGTTAATAATATAATAATAAGAATTTCAATTTATGAAATTTAAACTCGACCAATAAGTTGAAAGTTTGAGCTATATCAAAAGTAAGAAAAAACATCATTAGTGAAAATGGTCATTTTGGATAATCTAACTTAGATGGTTGGCGCTTCTTAATCGTTTGTACTTTATATAGAGTTTAACAACTCTCAAACATAAATCATACGCTAAAAATAGTAATTAATACAATAAGCAATTAAGCTAGCAAGTCAAGAACATTATAATAAGAATTTTGAATATTCTTAAATTCGAACTTGATCAATAAGTTTGAAAATTTAAGTTATATCGAAAGTAAGCTAAAAATATTATTATTATTATTTTGGGAAATTAAGTTGGGGTAAAGAAAAAAAAAATTAAGTGATTAATTACATTCTCTCTTGTCATCTTGTGACATATTATGACATTACTCAATTTGGTCCCCAATTTCACACACAACACCACTTAGGACATGTGACATTTACAATTGGCATATGACAACATGAGATAGCTTCCATCTTCTTTATAGTTTTTCAGAATTTGGCAAGTCATTTTCTCTTTAATTATTGTCAATGTCAATGTATTAAATTAAATTACAGAAGTAGCATAGGTACATTGCATTTTTAGCCCACCCCAATATCACATGATACCTATGCCTTTAATTTGAGCAAACATCAAATCACAAGAACAAAATATAATATAATATAAATAAAAGAAAATCCAATACTTTATCTATATACCATTGAAATTCTTGAAATATATATATGTATAGACATCATTATTTAGGACAAAAAATAATGCACCATCATGGCAGAAATATGTCAATATTTCAGTCTTGTCTTTTTTCTTTTTTTTTTTCTTTTTGGTAATGATTAGGATCTATTTTATCGTTAGACTGATTTTAAATCATATTGGAAAATTTTCACTTTGAAAATATAGTATTATTTATAAAAGGTAATTTTATGTTTAACTCGAACTTGATACATTTAGTTAGTCTTTATGAACTCCTACCCTAAAAAGAGTAATATTTAGTTTCCATCCGGCAAAAGAAAAGGATTGCAGAAAAGATATATATCTTTATCTTATTAATAAGGAGAAGTAATGATAGGGCCAGGTAAGATATACTAAAGATCAACTAAGTGACTCTCTTGTTTTTTTTATGATTAATGTCATTAATGTATACCGTTAGATCACTCTATAATAATATTTCACTATAACAATTATATTATGTTATTTTACAATAACAATTATGTTTTTTGTTAAATTAATCTTTCATGTTATGTAATATACTATATGATTCTCTATAATAACATTCCATTATAGCAATAAAAAAAATACGAAAACAAATAATATTATTATAGGGAGATTTGACTGTATATCATAACCTAAACAATACATATCTTGGACCATAGGGAGTAATTAAGAAGGATTATTCCTCAATAATTAAAAAAAATTAAAGAATTATGGCCCTTTGCCCCTTTGTCACAGACAAGAACATTAACATTGGGCAGACACAAGCCAACTTATTTTCTCTGGCATGAATGCTTAGACAGGAGACATTTATTATTTATGAATTATGACAATTAATAATAAGAAGAATTATTATTGCTATTATTATTAATAACCCCAGATCTTAAGTAAGTATTTACTTGGGATCTCTGCTATCTACAAAATCCTAAAAAAATATCCCTTAAATGAGCTGGCTTAGTTCCTTTGGCTATAAAAATTTGCAGAGTATGTTTTAGAAAAGTATTATATATATATATATATATATATCCTAGTTGTTTTGTTCTTGTTGGCATACATTGTCAACTCTATGATATTTTGGATTCTTTTTCAGGATATATACAAAAAAAACAAACCATCAAGAATTGTAATGGGAGCAATATAATTTTTTTCTCCTTTCATCAGAGGTCTCATATACGTAAGAAAAAACTGTTTACCCACTATATAATATTCTAATATACAAAAATAAAGGTAGACTATCACTTAGATAAGGCTTCATCTTTTAAAAGGTCTTATATGATTTTGATCTGAATTATTAAAATTCTAAAATAGATATCGAAGTTGAGACAAAATAAAAAGGACATATTAAAGGTTTACATCCTTAACTTTTTAGCTCACATGATTTTGTCTCTACTTGGGTTGTGTTTATCTTATTCTTGTTGGCAGTTAGTTGTCAGAAGTGCAAAGCTTTCAAAATAATTGTAAAGTTTTTCAGTGCTAATTACCTGATTAGTTGCAGTGTTTAAGTAACATTCCTTTAAGCCTTTTAAGACTAATTTAAACTAACCAATTAACTTACTACAACAAATAATTATATTCTAATTGTTTCAAAGCGATTTTCACTAAACAAATCATTTTTTAGAATATACAATTATCGCACTGCTAAGGGATTCAAAAATGATTCCTATCTAAATGTTTAAATTGTTAGAAAGAGCATATATCTAATTACTTAATTGTACTACAGTATAACATGCTTCCTCACATGTCGGCCTATTTTTTTCATGAGATTTGAACTCATGACCTTGCTTTTATACTATGTCGTATTGTATGATCATTTCGTTTAAAAGCATAAACTGTTAGTAAAAACACACATTTAATTGCTTAACTGCACTACATCTCAACACTTCCGATTGAAATTATCTTCATTTTCAAGACTTTAAAATTCGAGACGTCTGATTATGGATGAAAAACTTTGGCCATTCTTTTTTATTCAATGTATTTAACCATCCCTAGAACAATAATTTAAATTATACTCCTATATGTTTAATTAAGTTACCTAATTAGAATGCTTAGTTTGTCTTCTAGTAATGCTTGGGAACATTGAACTTAGCTCAATATCTAGAAGCGTGCTTACTAAAAAGCATAAAGTTTCCTTTTATGTTTAAAATTTTAATTAAATAATTAATTAATACTAAGAAGATTATGATATTAATAAAATGACAATGAAGAAAAGGGTGTCCATTTTGAAAAATAATTAAATGCAATTAAGGAATCATAAGCTTTAATTCAAATACTAATTAATCATCTAATTAATTTGTTATAATTTGTAACTTCAAGTCGTACGAAATTGATTAATGTGTTCCTAAGTTAAACATACACGATGACAATAATAATAATTAATTAATGGTGAATATGGAAAATCGACTATGACGTATAATGTACATAATTATTTAATAGTTTTTAATAATAATTAGTTTGATTTGTAACTTGAAGCTATACAAAATTGATTAATGTTGTCTTTAAGTTACGTGTACACGATGTATAATTGATAATTAATTAAAGGTGAATATGGCAAATTGATATGGAGTATAATGTACATTATTATAAATTAAAGGGCGTGCAAACTAGATGCATAATAAAAATTATTAAAATTATTACTATCCTAAATAGAATATTTAAAAATCAGGTGGCTATGATTCTTCCTAGCACATAACTCGAGGTTAACGACGCAATAATAAAATGTTAATTAAGTGACATTATTATGAAACACTGTGCTGCATAAATACAGTCGATAAACAATATTATATAATAAGGATTGCGTTTAGGAATTCATAATTACTCCCTCGTCTCAAAATATTTATACCTTTTCTTGAGCTTAATCATAAAAAACCTTTCTATTTTCTAAATCTGTACAAAATAAAGATAAAATTGCGTACATTCTATCTCCAGACCTTTATAGAATTACATTGTTTATGTTATTCTTGTCGTCATCTCAAAATACTTATCATGTTTTCCATTTACACACTCTTTAAGAAAAATATCAATTAGAAGAGATGTTTGACTTTTTTACCCTTATTTGTATCTTAAGATATTATCTCCAATCTCTAAATAACAAATATTTTGAGATAACTATTTGTTTTTAAAAAAAATCACAATTCACAATTAGAATTTTATTAAAGGAAATAATAGTGGAAGGTTACACATGCTTCAAGGCATGCTTTGGTTCCTATTAACAAAACCCAAAAAAGACAAATTATAATTAATTTTTTATTTATAAAAAGAACTAAATGAATGAGCTAGTAAGAGAGATTAATATAATTAATTGTCTAGTGTTTTACCAAGTCCCAAGAACATGCAATTTCATGGGGACTAACAAAATTCTTAGAGCACGATGAGAAGGATTAATTTTAGAGAAAGCCAAAAAGTAATACAAAAAGGGAGTTTTGTTGCTTTTGATCTTTGCTACATGCAAAATTACAAACCCCTAAAAAGTTTTTATTTTAATGCATGCTTAGATATAAACAACCCTTCACTAAAAACATCTTTTTTGGGGCATTGAAATTGTTCTTTACTTTCTTCTTCTCCTAGTGATGATAGTAATACCCTTTTAACTATAATTTATAATATTTCAATCAATTTGTACCTATTTTGATTAATTTATCATATTGTTATTTTAGAAATTTAAGGTGAAAGTTGATAATTATTTTATGTCACCCTTAATTAAAGAAGTATGCAGAGTATTTAACAAAAAAAATATTTAAAAAAATCTACCTTTAATAAATAGGGATAACTTATTTAGTAAGAGCGTGAAAAGAGATAAAACAACAGTTAAAACGAGACGAAAGAAATGCAGTTGTTATCTCTCACCAGCACAAATACTTTGAAGTCTACATATTAAAAAAATCCAAATAAATGAAAAGGAAATCATTATATATTTATTTGTCTTTCTTCGACTTAAAACTCTAAACTTCAAAATTTACGCATATTTCATCGACCATTAGATTACGCGATGCATATCCTTCTCCGAGTTACTGAAAAAGAGTACCTCAACTTCCAAGAATGTACGTTGCAAAGCAAACTTAAAGCAAACTCTAACTTCACACATTTTCATGGTAAAACAATGCAATAATGATTACAACAACAAATAATTTGAGATGGATGAAGTGTTTTTTGTTGCAATTAATTCATGGACTTTGTATATAGTAAATAGACATAAATCTCCTCTATACTACTAAAATCTAAAAGACACTTCAATAAATAATAGTAGTACTAATAACTCTTTATTATTACATGTCAGTATCAAATAATTGAAATTGTTCATTAGTGATTAATTTTATATACCCTTAATTATTAGGGTGTAAACCTAGGTGGAAAATTCATAATTGAATATAGTGTACTACTAATAATAAATATGTTGAAGTAAATGATCTAAACTCTATTTAAGAATAAAATAATGATATTCTTTTCTATACTCAATTTTTGTTTGGCATTACGTTCAGACAGATGACTTAATTGCTTTAGGCGTAACATGCGTTTAAAAACTTTGATAATTTATGAGATTATGCAATTCATATTATATTCTTCATCTATACGAGAAACGAAATATCTGTTTAATCTATATGGTCTCTGTTTAAACTTTTTGGATGTCCTTAGAAGTTCAACTATGTCATTACCATACAACGTTTCTTGAAAAAAGAAGATTTTCTCTATTGCCCCTCAATTGTTTATAATATTGATTTTTCTTAAAAGTAGTGTTTATGTTTTTTCACATTTGGTCCAAAATCCAATGTGTGCTTGTTGGGACTACAGTAGCGGCAACAATGGGCTCACTAGCGTGATTCAATGCCCAATTTTTGCATTGATTTTACCAATCTATTGGTAACTACATAAACAAAAAAATTATTTGATCTTCTTTTCATTCTTGCACCATCCAAAGTAACAAGTGCCAATTATACCATTGTCTCAAAATTTTAATTTTGTTGGTCTTGTTTTTTTGTTTTCTCATCCGTTGTTCGGTAATCACTTTGAAATTGGACAATTTTAAATTTGCATAAAAAAATCTCACTTTAAAAGTGTATGATTCTTCGTTTATCTATAATCATGGTACTGCAGTGTTGCATATTCAAGATTTAGAATCAGTGGATGTTAAGGTCTGACTAATTTGAGTTTACGCCGAAAATCTCACTTTGAAATGTTTGGTTCTTTGCTTATTTATGTTCTCATGGCATTACGATTCGAGATTTACCATCAATATTTTAAGCTTCGATTAATCCAAAGTCTTACTTTAGGGTGTATGATTCTTCTATGTTTACGACATTGGAGATTCGAGATTCAAAATTAGACAAGGTGGATTTGACCAAATCTTTTACATCTATTCTAGATCTATCACTCATTAATCAAGTCTTATATAATAAAAAAGGAGAGAGATGCAACACAAGCTACCATTTTTTTTTTTAGAAAAAGAAGATATACATGAGAATATTACAAAATTGTACTATGGCTTGAGCCCATATACATTACATATACATATACATAGAGTGGGAAAATGATGGAAAATCTACTAAATTGAGTCACTATGTAATAATCCTAAGCATAAACATGCCGAAAATCCAAGCAATTTTGGGCAAAATAAAAGACAAGGCATGATGATGACTCTACTTGATTGGTTAGTTAGTAGTACTACTATTTGGTGAACAAAAAAAAAACAATAAAAAAAAAAACAAATCAAGAAAAAAAGGAATAAAATAAATTTTCTCCCTACTCCTATAATTAATGCTTGCAACAACATATTTAATTTTTTTTTTCTCTTTTTTTTTTCTTTTCTCCAAGCATATATGCAACTCACACACCAAAAGGACTAGCCATGTTAAGAGCTTTTGTCAATTGTGGGGTCATGAGTCAACCGTTTGAAGATGATGGGTGCACCATATTGAGGGTGAAGTAGCATCGGCACCGTCGGAGCATGTTTATATTGTGACGATAATCGTAAAACGTATCGCTGAAGTATAATTGCTAGAGTTAACTTGGTTTGCAAAATGGCTAAGTTCTGACCTATGCACTGGCGAACTCCAAGCCCAAATGGAATGTAGGCCACAGGGTGCTTAGCGGCTCGTGCCACTCCCTCAGAGAATCTACAAGGGTTGAACTCGTTAGCATCGCTACCCCATATAGCTTGATCGTGATGAATCGCTAGAATTGGAATCAATACTTCGGTCCCGAGAGGGATCTTGCATCCTCCGAGATCAACGTCTGCCTTTGCTCGTCGGATCGTCGCGACGATCGGAGGGTAAAGACGCAAGGACTCATTGAGAATCATGCTTAGCTGCAACACCAAATCATAACCCAATCAGATAAATAAATAAAAAACAAAAAAAATCATAACATTAATATTTTTTTTATGACAATGACAGCTTTTCAAAAATTAATTGGCACTGAAGTAATGTTGTACTTAGATTCTACTGGTGATGGAATCCACACTAATAATTTAATAATTTGCAAGTACAATTAGCTAATTACTGAAAAAACTATTCATTAAAATCAATCAATTAACCATAGTCAACTAATATACATAACTTCTTTTGTCCCAATTTATATAACGTACTTTCCTGTTTATATTTAGAAACATTCCAAATTTATCGCTATCAGATAACACAATTTTATTTAACGAAGAGATTGCACATACCATTTTAAGCTTGGAAAGATCATCTTTGGAAGGTATGGCACGTGAGCCGCACACTTTGATCACCTCGTCACGTGCTAGGTCTTGCCACTGTGGATGCATAGCTAGCAAGACGGTCGTCCACGTCAGCAAATTCGACGTCGTTTGTTCACCAGCAAAGAAAAAAGTCTTGCATTCTTCAGCAATATCATTTGCAGTGATCATGGAGGGATTATTATTATTATTATTGTGTATAGTAGAAGAATTATGATGAATTGGGCTGTTAATGGATGATGATAATAGCGATGATTCCTTTATGCTTGCTTGGATCATAAGGCCCAATAAGTCTTTTGGCCCATTGTTTTCTTGCATCTCATTCTTCTCCCAATTATCTGTCCTTTCTTGAATCAACTTCATTAACAACTTCTTAATCTCCGTGTCAAGTTTCCACGATTTGATGTTTCGCTTCGTGGGTAGGAACCTATTGGTGAAAAAACAAGGTAGCATTTACTCTTCGATTGTACTAAATAATATCAGTACGTAGAACTAGTGTTCACTAGTCACTTTTTATCCGTCTTTGAAAAATAACCACAGTCGTGGATTTTCAAATTCCATTTAAGAAAATGTCCAAAATTCCCAAATACCCATTTTCAATCCTTAGCCACTTTTTTGCCTTGTTTTTAAACAAATAGCCATATTCTAATTCCATAGGTGAAATTCGAAGGCAATGTCCTGAAGTATCACTTATGGAATTTGAAACTCCACGATAGTGGCTATATTTCAATTACAAGGGTGGAAAAGTAGCTATTTGTGAATTTTGTCCTGATACACAAATGACCTTTATTGACTGCACCATTTAAATTACGTACCCATGTTAGTTCAGTGGACTAAATTCGTTTGTAGAATGATAAACTCATCCTATGACTCTAAAGATAAAATTTAGTCCACTGAATTAACGGGAACGAAACTTAAAGAGGGATCTCGATGCAAATAAGCATATGCAAAGTGAAATTAAAAATAATTAGCACCTGTAGCCAGGTATGAAGACTTTTTGAAATGCTTCAGAAGCAAGAACCATTTGTTGAGCTTGTAGCCTAAAAATATCTTTTCCTTGTTCATAACTATGGCCAAAAGCTGTTTGTGCTACAATGTCTCCTGTTAAACTTTGGAACCACTCTGATACTTCAATTTCTATCTCTTCATTCTTTAAATTTGGTGTCAATTTGTCCAACATTTCAATCACTTTGTTAGCTGCCCCTGGTACTAACAACTAAAGAAAAAAAGAAGAGATTAATACACACTTATTAAATGAAATAAGAATCTATAACATGTAAGTTGCAACTCATTTTTTTTTGTTTTCGAGCATTAGGTGTGTGAAATTCACTGATTCGACTAATCCAGAGTTATACGGTAGAAATTTCACTATATCCATAGGATAAAATTCGCAAATAGTAACCATTTTTCTGCACATGTATTTAAAAAATAGCCACTTCTAGAATTTCAAAATCTTCGAGGATAATGTCATGAATTTCACTTGTGGAATTTGAAAGTCTAGGACAGTGTAGAAAAGCAGCTAGTTGATAATTTTTTGCAAATAGCTACTTTTTGCCCATATATTTGAAAAATAGCCTATAACCTAGAATTTTAAAATCTACAAGGAAAACTCAAGGATAATATCCTAAAATTTCACTGGTCAAATTTTAAAACTTCAAGATAGTGCTTATTTTCCAACTGTCAAAAAGTGGCTAGTGTTATTTCTATGACTCTATTCTGAAGACTCGAACCTAATTAAAAGAAAAAGGTGAATAAGAAAGGAAATTTTAACTTACTTTGAGATTTTCCATATGGAAAGTAGGGGTAATAATTTTCCTATGATGAGCCCATTTTTCACCTTTGAGACTAAGAAGGCCATCTCCTTCAAGTTGTCTAATTAATGGATGAGCTTCATTTTTCTCATAAAATTCAGATTTTGTAGTGAAAATTTCTCTAATAAGATCAGGATCAGCCACAGCCAAACGTGGTGTTGGCCCAAACCACACTAGAAATGTTGCACCTGTAAAAAAAAAATTAACTTAACCCCGTCAAAAAAAAAAAAAGTCGATAGATGTATAATTACAGTAAACCATATGTATATCGACTAGCGACTGTGATTATTTGAAAATCAAAGGGTTGATTTCTCATATTGGTTTTTTTTTTCCACCACACTCAAGAGGATCCATAGTGTTTTTTCTTGTCTGATTTCTCGTATAGTCACTCAACTAGTAGTTAAGTACTATTATTTCAGAGACGTTCTGAAATAATAATAATAACTATTATTTGAGTGATCATACGAGAAATCAACTCGAAGAAAAAACAGAACAGTAATAATGAGAAGGTGGAGAATTTTACATAAAAATAGAAATGACAGAAAGCAACATGTATTTATGAACAAGTTAAACATAAAAACAGTAAAGAAAAAATGAAATTGGCAAAATCAGTGATTCAGTATTTTCAGAGAGGATGGATAAGTGTAGACCCTACAATAAAACAGAAAAGGAAAAAAAAAGCAAAAAAATAAAAAGCCACTAACAAACATTGTAAAAACTTCATCATCAAGAATTATAGGTTACAACAAAATCTAAAAGAACCAAAAGGACAAAAAAATGAAACAGAAAAAAGAGATAAAGTTCAGGAAAACCCCATGACTATGATGTTCCAAAACATCAAATTCTTTTACAAAAATTGGACCACAAAAAAATAAATAAATTTAATTATTTTAAAAAAAAATTAATTCTGCAGTAATGTTCTGAAACACTGAACTTCACAACTCCACCAACTCATCAATATCAGAAAAGAAAAAGGACATTTTTAATTAAAGAAGTTAGTACAAAACAAGAAAGCCAGCTTTCAATACTTGAACCTCAAAAATAATAATAATAATTTTTTGTTTAGTTAATCCTACTTTAATTTGTTTCAAGAAAATCCAACAAAAGTACACAAAAAAGACTCAAACTTTACAACAATACTAAAGAAACCAAAGCTCAAAAACACAAAATTTGCAAAAAATGAACACTTTTTAATGGTATCAAGAAAGTTAAAGATTTCAACTTTATAACAATACTTATAAACCAAAGCTCAAAATTGCAAATAATGGGGTATCAAGAAAGTAAAAGACTTGAACTTTTAACAATACTAATAAACCAAAGCTCAAAAACACAAAATTTGTAAAAAAAAAGGGACACTTTATAATGGTATCAAGAAAGTTATAGACTTGACCTTTATAACAAACCAACAAAAAAAAATCACATTTTTAGTTGAATTTTGAAGAAAAATTTGTAAATTTGAAACTTACCATAAATCTTCTTCCAATGATGATAGAAGGAAAGAACTCTTGGTAGAATATTGTGTGATAGAGGCATAGTTTGAGAAGAAGCCTTCATCGTTAGACTAAAAATTTCCTTAGCATTTCCAATGAAGAATTTATAAGATGGACCTCTAATACCTTGTTTAGCAAAATGTTGTTCAATTTTTCTTGGTCTTAACCATAAATAAGCAACAACCCTTATCATAAATATTGAAATCAACAAACAAACTCCAACAATCTTCAACCAATTTGTAAAATAATACACCTCTTTTTCCATTTTTTCAAAATTTCTTCTTCTTGTTGTACAAAGTGAGGTTGTATTTATTTTTTCTAGTGTGTGTAATATGTTTGATGGTTTTTTTTTGTGAGTGTGTTTGTTCTCTTTTTAAATGAAAAAAAATATTGTGAGAGAAATAGAAATAGAGAGAGAGAAGTTGGTTTAGCAAGGCCAACGGCGTAGGGGCCGCCATTGGAATTATAAGGGTCAACGAATTAAATAAAATTAAAAAAGAAAAAAATTTATAAAAAAAATAATTTTTATAAAAAATATTATTAACTTTTTGAGACAATGTTGCCCTTGTCTTTTTCTAGGTAGTTTCTTTTTTTTATTTTTTTGGTCATTCGTTGTTTGGTATTCGTATAGCAGAGCAGAGTGAGAATTTTTTTTTATAAGAGACCAAATTCAAAATATGAAGAAGTCAAAAATATTTTAACGTTTTTAATTATAAATAAATAATGTAATTTTTTTTTATCAAAAAGAATTCAGATGAACCCTTTCAGACTTATCTAGATATGCCCTTGTTCACATTGAAACTTAGGCTTGGGAGGAGATTGGGTTTATTTTGCAAAATGGGTCAGGTTTAAAGGGTTCAATCGGGTTAAGATAACTTAGGCATTGTCAAGAATTAAATTGGGAAAAATAAATATCTATCTAGACGCTACATAGAATAATAAAGGTCCGGTGCAAGGGAAATTAACGATTAGAAGTATGTGCTTAAAATTAGATGGTGATAGTAAATATATCAAAAATATAACTTTTTTTTAAGAGTACAACGACAAATCTGATAGTTTTTTCACTTTTCTTTCTTTTTTTTCACTCAGTATTTATTATCCACATTAAATTCTAAATTCACATATTGCGAAGGACATTTTTAAAGATAACGCTTTCAACATGATTTTCTTCATTCGCAAAAATTCAAAATCAGAAATTTGTGACTATACCACCAATAATATAGCGTATATAGTTTCATTAATATTCTATTTTGGCTTTATTCAACTTTACAATATAAACAATGTATGAAAATGAAACCAACCATTATCACATTTGTGATTTCAGCAAGAACCTACCAAAATCAAAATTGATGGGCTGGCTATACAGTTTATCTTATGACCATTTCTTCTACTCTTTTTTTCTCCAAGAAAAAATCAATTTCAGCTCAAAAATCTTGATTGTCACTATGAATTTAATTGGACTTTCTTGCATTGACCAATTATTTTTTTGAAAATATGGAGATTAATAATAGCATATACAATAATAATTATGTCTCGATTTCAAAGTGAATTGAGGTCAACCAATGATGTGAATATATTTACTAACTCATATTGTCTTATTTAAGCTCATTTTGTATTCTATATTATAAAGATTCATCATGAAAAATGTATTATTTTTACATTGATTGTCAATTAACTCTAATCAGCGGCGGAGCCACCTTTATATTTATGAACTCAATTTAACTCAATAATTTTGATTTAAATTCTCTATTATTTGGTTGAATTCAAGTCTAAGCCTAGCCTTTTGCTAGCTTTTATATTATGTTGGTTCAACTATTGCTTAGGCTTGAAATAGCTAAACAACAACTACTTTAAACTTTCTTTTTCGATTTGCACCTATTATCTCAAGTTTTGGATCGAATTAATCAATGATCATAAATAGTTCGGGAGAGAAAAATAAAACCTATTGCTGAATAATTCGCAGTAGAGCACAAAGATCGTGAAAAAATAGTAGAAAAAAATAATTATAATTCAGAATTGACAAATTAAAAGAGTTCACCTATAACCATAACAATTCTACATTATTCAAGTACTTTAAGACTAACAATGTGAACAAACTCAAGACAAGTAAAATTATTTATATTAATTTGGCATGCTTTAGGAAAATTGGAATATTAAGCTAGTATAAATGCTTGCATAAGATGATGGTATGGATGATCTAATTGTTGAGTAATATTATTTTAGTATGTGTTTTGATTAGGTGTATGGCAATTTCAATCACAAGCATCAAATTCATGGTAACCTTAGGAGATAACAGACAGGCATGAGGTGTAAACTTGCTACTATTATTTTAGGAATATGTTGTCACATGTTATCTAATTTTATGCAACTACTAACAACCCCCTCCCCCCCCCCCCCAACCCAAGAAAAGAAAAAATAAAATAAAATAGATGAAGAAGATGGATATAAATGTAAAAGAAGAAATGGAAACTTATAGATGGAATGTCAATCCATAAGAACTCAATCATATTTAGTAAAATAATTCATAAATGGTTCTTTTTTATTTTATTATTATTATTTTCCGCCTAATGTTTGATATTTGTATTGGGGCTCGGCTAAATCTAAATTTACGCTGAAAAGTTTCACATTGAGGGGTAAAACATTTTCAAATAAAGACGACTTTGTATTCAAATAATAGTTTGTAAATGTTTCTTAAGTCACGAGTGAGTTACCAAATAATTGAGTTCTACCATTCCAATTCAATAACAAAATTTCCTTGAGGATATTAAAGATAATATATATGCATAATAAAAACTTAACTCATGTATATTATAGTTTCTATATATATATATATATATACTTCTATTTTCTTGAGACTCGTTCGACTTATGAAATTTTTATGTTTTAAATTCTCATTTTCTTAAGCATGGATAAAAAAATATTCCCTTTTAACTTTAAAATCTTGAATTAGTGTGAACATTTTGAGCTTAATCAAATATTTTTGACCTTTTATTATAATTTATCCCCTTCTTTTTTCTAAATAAAAGACTTTCTTCATAAAGTTGAAAATTTGTTAGTATGAGCTGTATATATTTATTTCAATAGGCCACCCATTATTTTTTTTAAAATTGTTCTTGCTCACCATGCACGTAATTTTACTTTCTAAAAAATATTATTACGGAAATTAGCATTTTTAATTCATTAAATATTGATAAATTCTTATTCTTATCCTTGTAATTTATAATTCTGCATACTTAACCTTATAAGCACACTTTTGATCCTTTTGATGGTGAATCTTCACAAATTTAATAAATTATCTAGGGTCGAAGTATTCCGTTATTAATGTGTTGTGTTAAAATTGTAGTATTATTTTATATTGGAGATATTATAATTCTAAAAGTAGTCTAATTATCACATCTTCATATATACAAATGGATTAAAATAGCATATTTTAGTTAATTAAAGATTAAATATATTTAATCAAATATTATAATTATCAAACACGGAATTTACCAAAAACTTAGAGACCAAAAGTGCAATTATCCCATATTTTTTTGGTCAATTATCCCAATTTTACTACTATTAAATACGATTACACTTGTTTTTTTGTCAATCATAAACAACTTCTCTACATTCACAAGGTACGAGTAAAGCATCGTACACATCACCTTTGTCAGACCCCACTTATGAAAATACACGGGATATATTGTTGTTGTTATTGTTATAATTATTTATTTATACCAATAAATTACTACAATTATTACCTTGTAAAGAAATAGTTTGACCTTGCTTACATAATTGTTAGTTATGAGTCATTAGAGGTAATATAATTAAATTAAAATTATATCCACTAATTCAAATGACGTGCACATTACTCTTATTATTAAATAAATAAATATTTTTTCATTCAGGCTGGATGGAATTAGTTGAAGAGTCATTTCAAGTATATATATATATAAATATAAACTAACTAATACTTTATGTGACACATACAACCTTTCTTTGTTTTCAATGGCCAAAATTCAAAGAATTTTTTTGCAATTCTGACCTAAAACGCGTAAATGCTTTCCATGCATTAAATTTTATCTATATGATATTAAATGTTTCTTGCTATACATCATAAATAAATCAATATTTAACAATGCATATATGAGTTATGACTTGATTTTTTAAAAAAAATTAGTTAAGTCAATTAGGTCGTCCGTTTACAACTTTAGTTTTTTTTAAAATTTTTGTTTAACCATTCAATATTTGAAGGGATGAAGTACAAATATGATCACTTTTAGGGCTTTTATTTAAAATCAAATTAAAAATTATTTTGCTACCTGATCGTTGTGTCAAGAGCTAGTGTTTTTTTTTTTTAACAACTCTTAGTTCCGTTTGTATTTAGAACTAAATCATGTCATAATATTCTTGAAAAGTTCACTGAAAATATTTTCAACAAGTTGACTATTCATTAAATTTTTGTTTTTTTAAGTAGTGCATGTTGAGTTGTACTCCTATGTCTAATTCTTGTCATATTGTATAGATTTTCTAAGAAGGTAACACATTTCTTATCAATTTTTATTTTTTTATTTTTATAATTTTAAGGAATTTCAATCATCCTATCATTAACGTCAAACTCAAACACAATTATACATGCATATTGAGATCTCCTGCAAAAGACAAAAAGGAGGGTGGGGGGTAAAGATTATCAAGTAGTTATTTGCTATGTTGCTTGGACTCTTCAAAAATGTCGACGGGTGTGTGTCGGATCCTCCAAAAATAGTGTATTTTTGAAGGATCCGACACGGGTGCGACAACATTTTTGAAGAGTCCGAGCAACTTAGGTTATTTGTGTTTTGGGATAAGTTGGGTTCTAAGTAAATATTTATAATCGTCATATCATTAAATAAAATATTTTTAATTAGATGATCATGAAAATTAATTGGGCTACTTGGGTGACTTTTGGAAGATAAAACAAAGTGGAGGACTATGATGGTCAACTATTGTAAGTTTGATCGAGTGGCTATTTTGGAATTCAACTCAAAAAAATGAGAATTTCAATTGGGTTTTTCCATTTTAAAATCCTCAAAGTTAGTTAAAAATATTTTCGATGAGCTGACTTCTCAATAAATTTCGCCATTAAATTCATATTTTTTAAGTAGTACATTTTAAATTATACTGATTTGACTAATTGTTATTATGTTGAGTAGACTATCTAAGAAGGTAAAACATTTCTTATCAATGTAATTTTTTTATATTTTCATTATTTGAACATAATAAAAAATCATTAGTTAAGAGTGAACGAATTTCAACCGTACTAATTTCACACCTTGTCAATGGTCCAACTTGACTATTCATCAACTTTCATGTGACATGTGTGATTCACAATGTCAATCACAATTACATTCACGAAATCTCCTGAAAAAAAGAAAAGAAGACAAAAGTGGAAAAATAAGAATTATTAATTATATTTGTCTGTATTTCAGGATGTGAATACCAAATATAAAATAAGAAAAAAAAATTGTAACTTGCCAAAAAAGTTATACATAGGAACTCAGAGGTGTGTTACATTATTTCCTAAATGTTCAGGATAAAAAAATAATTTAAATCGAAACTTTATTCTAGAGAAAGTATAAATAAATTAGAAAAATTAAGTGACTTAGCTAATTCAGTCCTTCAATTATTATTTACAGAGAGTTTTTTTAAAATGTTAGGTTGAGATTTTATAGCTGATATATGTGGATATATCTATTATCTGCATGTGTGGAATGTTAAAAGTGTATTTCATTATAGAGATATTTTATATGCATTGATACACTTATTATGTGAAGGATATAGCATAGTGCCCTATATTTTGGAACCAAAATATTGCTACGTGCATAGTTTAAAAAAATCTCGTGTTTTTCACAAATCTGAATGCAAATAATTCTATTTACCAAATTTTTCCAAATATATATTTGACTTATTGTCATGTTGTGAACTTTTCCCCATTGAACATTGACTATATTACAAGACAAATTTTCACATTTCTATTCTTGTTCATTAATTAATTGCTAAACATTCTAAGTCATGTGATGCACAAATAAATTTGCTTGCTCCAAAGAATCCAAACTTTAACTTAGTGTAGGTTTAATTAATTCTTATACATTTAATACCAATCTAACTAATAGTCGTTAGCTAAGCGTTCAACATTTTTGACAAACATATTCCTTGGAGATCTATCATAAATATTAGATTTCGATAGGAAATTAGTCGAAAACAGGTGTAACGTATATAATTCAATAGTTACGTTCTATTGAAAATTTGATTTTTCTAGTAGTCAGTTATGTTTTTTGATGCAAACACCGTATACGATATCATTGAAATAGATGTATCAGTTTAATTTCAATCCATTATATATATATATATATATATCGGTGAGTGCTAATTACTTCGTTAGGTATCATTTGTTAAAAATTATTTGACATATATACATGATATGTATCTTTACTTGTTATTTTCTACCAAGCAATTAAATATAAATACATGAATATGTGTATTTTTAATTTTATTTAATGGAAATATTGACCTAAATGTGAAAATGATGAATAAAGCAATTAGCAAAAAGTGGACCAAATATTTCTCATTATTTATTGAGTGAAAGGAACAAAGAGCATTACCTAAAGGTACAAGTCAAGAATGTAGAAATTGTGTTTGACTCAAATTCCCACAACAAAATAATGA
Organism: Solanum appendiculatum; assembly: GCA_018342035.1. NCBI lineage: Eukaryota > Viridiplantae > Streptophyta > Magnoliopsida > Solanales > Solanaceae > Solanum > Solanum appendiculatum. The sequence goes on from JAGDQO010001477.1 coordinate 99,136, forward strand.
ACTTTTTTCACAAAAATAGAATGTTGAATTAATGGATTCAATTTTCCAATTTCCATAAAGACAATATATTTGACAGTAGGTGATTAATTTTATTCTATAGAATTAGAGCCTGTTTGGATTGGCTTGAAAAAAAAAAGTTTTTAAGTCAACAAATAAAAAGTCAAATTTTAAAAAGTAGGGAAAGACCTACTTTTGATTTTTAGCTATTTTTAAGTCATTATTAACTTATTTAAAGTTATTTTTAACCTTGTTAAACACTTCTAAAAGCTAACAATGACTTATAAGTAGATTTGACCAACTTTTAAGCCAATCCAGCTCTTAATTAGACAAACCATGAAAACATTTCTCAATATATAATTTAGTTAAAAGAATACATGTTCCACCATTGAATCATATATGCACACAACACAAACACACATATAAAAGCACTTGTATTATAATTAAAACCTTGAAAATTTTCTAAAAACTTATTTTGTAGATTTCAAATTGGAAGTTGAAATAATAAATTAATTTAATAAATAAATAAACACTTATTTGTTTAAATATATTTTTTCAAAATTTTGAAAATATATATGGACAAATGGTTCCTAATTAAGTTATATACACTAATTGTGATATTATTTTACTGTGATTTAACATGTTATAACAAGTTAATTACTAATCAGTGCTTTTAAATAGTCTTATGTAATTACTTTTTAGGAATCTTTATCCAAATAGTAGTCACCAAATTCACTATTTATTCTTTTCAATTGATATACATAGATTATTTGTACGTTAATTCTTTTGATCTTACTTCTTGAACATGAATATTTGAACTAACGATTTATTGTTCTAAAATTCCCATTTAAACACTTCATATCGATCATCCACACATAATATTTTGATCTATGTATTTCAGCAGTAACATATTCTTAAATAACTTGATTGTATAAATATTTTTTATATCGTCTCCACAAAGATGTTAATTCTTTTTTTTTTTGGAATGTTGCTCTTAAGTTTATGCACATGGGTACAAGGGTGACTATTTAAGGGGTCACTAGTTATGTGGGGAAATATGCTGAGTAAGAAGCAACAAAGGAGTACCCACAAAAGGGCAACTTCCCTCAAATCTTGTCTTAATAATCCCAAGACATGTTTGAGCCATGTGCCCTTCATGGGTCCTACCTTATTCATACAAACAATCTCAAACATTTAGACCTTTTTAAAAAAAAAAAATTAAAATTTGCCTCTTACTTGTCTCTCATAACTAAAATGGTGAGGCAACTTATTTTTTCTTCTTTTTTCCCATCTTGACAAGATTGAAGTGCCTTATTGTCATTATTGTTAATTTGTTATGTATCAAATCTTGGATTCATCTTTATAATGTGCTTTGTTTTTAACATTGATTTGAAGTTTTTTTTATCATTATATGGTTTTTTTTGGGTTGAATAATGATGAAATATTTAACATGTAGTGGCAATGTCTAGTCATGTGTCCTACACTACCCTAGTGGTTCTACACTAAGGTGTGTTTTGTAGTCCTATATGATCATGTGTACTTAGTTTTTTTGATGTTTTGATATTGTCCTAAAACTCAAGAGCATTTATATAACTTGTTAATATAATCAAGTGCAAAGGTTCATTTACTAATATTTAATAGAAGGTAAAATGGTAAGGATATTATGTGAACTTCTTTGCATGATAAAAATCTTCACATTTGGACCATTCGCCAAAATGACTTGAATTCGAATTTTTGGAAGGTGGAAATAATTTATTCTTACGTTAAATATAGTCGATTCTAACTTAATTGGGATGGTATAATATTAATTAATACAGCTCAAATAAAAAATGATATGATTCATAAGTCGAATTCACACTTATTTAGGACTACGGCGTAACAATTATTGTTGCATCAAATGCTCCCACATCCACTGCATGTAGACAGCTAAATTAAATGATGTATCAATATAGAACTCATAAATCAATATTTATCATATTAAATAAATTACTTACTATTGTCTTTTTTAGCTTTTATAACTATGAGTACTCAAACAGAGATATCATTTCTGATTGAAAATCTAATTTTGTCCTAAATTTATCTGTTCATGGCCCAGCTTTACTATTACAATTTTCAGAACTTTACAAGGACAAAACAAAACACAAAAAGAGGCACTGACAAATTTACTACTGTTGTAGTTCAAAATCGAACAATTTTGTATTCCGTTAAACTTTTTTTCGTGAGTTTAAGTTATATACACGTCAGTATTTACTCTAATACGTCATATTAATCTATTGTACACCAGGTAATATGTCGTAAGAAGACTTAACTATAGATATCCGTTGAATGACATGTAAGAAATTCTAACTTGAATATTATGTATAACTTAAATTTCACCTTTGGTTGTTATAACAGGTAATATGTCTTTACTTTATAATTACAAATCCCACCGTTTAAAGAGGTTTACCTAGAGACATCCCTTGATAGACTTGAAGGTGTCAGAAATTTTTAGTAATTTTAAATTATAGACAAAAAATGATTAGCAACGAGGATCTTTCGCGCTAGAGCTTCATAATAAGATAAATACGAGATGATTTGCTAACAAGAATATAAATGAATCAAAAGTTAATCGATAATAAAATTGAGTAATTTCGAATAGTACATTAAAAAGAGGACAAAAACAGAAAATGCAATGAACATAAATTATTTTTGGAATTATCGAAAATGACCAAAATAAATTTAACAAACAAAGGCTGCAGCTGATGGATGTACCTTTATGATTTATATTTATCAAATTTTAACTTTTGCTTTATAAGTTCTTTGTTTTTTCTTTCAACTCTTTTAGAACTACTTTAATGTAGGATTGATGACCAAAAAAAACTGTCAATTTATCAGGTAAAAATCAATTGTCATGTTATATTGGAAATATTTTGGCTGCTCTTACCTACAATATTAAATTTTAAAGTTCCTTTTTTAAAAAAAAAATTTTCAAGAAATTAAAATTCATTATTTACTTAATTGATCTGAAGGACAGCTTGGTGTAAATGGTAAAATTATTTTTGTGTACGTTAATAGATTACGGATTTGGATCGTGAAATTAACCTCCACATATGCTAATTGCATCTAGGAGTGAGAAACTCACTACCTATTTTACTTAATTTATTTGATTCGCTCAGTTCAATTCATTTAAAAATTAGGTAAATAGATAGTTCAAATTAATGTATAAGAAATTTTATCAAAATATTTTAAAAGATTTTTTAATATGTTATATGTAGTCAGAATAGAGGGAAAAAGTATTATAAATTATACAAGAACAAACAAATAAATTAAAATTTAGTAAGAATTGAATAACTTAGACTATAACTCATTGAGTGACGTATTTTAGCTCAAGTAACTTTTGGGCTGGCCAAGGATATTTCTTTCTATTTTGATCCGTCCATAATCAATTCAATCATGTCATTTGATACTATTCATGATAAGTTGCTTAACTTCACAACCCCAAGTGCTTCCTTTAATTTTGTGTGAATGCGAGACGCTTTCATGCACCGTACTATCTTTTTTATTTCCTTGATTAGAGCTTGTGATTGTTAATTCTAAATTTTTGTATACATTCAAATGCGTCTAACTTTTTTTTTCACATGTTTTTTAATGTGTATGAGGCAAGTGTTGGTCATTAAGAATTTGCACGTTCAGAAAATGAAATAGGAGCAAAAATGAGAATGTTGAGATGAATGTGTAAGCATATAATGAAAGATACGATTAGACACGAAGGTATGAAAAGGTGGGTATGACCTTCATGATGTACAATACGAGGGAGACAAGATTGAGATGATTCAGTAACGAAATGAAGAGATTTACATATGCCCCAATAAAAAGGTGTGAGAGGTTGACTATTATTGGTATGAGGAGATGTAGAGATAGGGCCAAAGAAATATTGAAGAGACGTGATTAGACAAGACATGACACACCCGCAACTTATTGAGGAGATTATCCTAGATAGGAGGATATGGAAGTCGAAAATATGGATAGAAGGTTAGTAAATAGTCTAACATCGTCTAGTTGTCCTTATCAATATTGTTATTATTAATTACTCTCCTACTATATTACTCTCCTTATATCTTATTCTTCAATTTAACATTACACTTATTGTTTTTTTACTTCGATTACCGTACTATTTATTATTGTTATTAGGACAAAGCATTTACTAAACTATCAAAGATCTAGGAAGAGGACAATCAGAAGAATCCTGTTGCAAAAATAAAAGAGTAAAAATTTCCACTTCAAAATTCCATTTATAGTCCATATAAGGGAAAAGAAGACAAAATTAAAAAGTTTGGGAGACAAAAATAACAGAAAAATTCTAAGAGTACCAAAATTGATCTAATAATTATTGGGATGATCAAATAATTATTAAAAGTGCATGTTATAAAACTTGTTCCTATTTATGTGAGACAAATTAAATAATTGAACAAAAAGCTCTCTTTCTGTATAGTTTTCTTTTCATAAAATAAAATCAGAGAAGAGATTTTAAAATGAGACGAACAAAAATAACTGAAAATTTCCAAGTGTACTAAAATTGATCTACTAATTATTGGGATGATAGCTCTCTTTTTTATGTAGTTTTTCTCTTTTTAAAACAAAATTAGAGACTTCGAAAAATAATATAATTTAAAAGGTGATATTATTAAATTTTTTAAAGGCAACCAACAATTGAGAAAGTAAAGGGATATGCTTAAAGATATACTAGCAAATCTCAACCCCACCATATCACATCTTTATTACATAAAAGATTAGTTCAAATTCATCCTTTAAACATGGATATAGAAAACCCCCATAATACCCATAAATAAGTCAATTATGTCATTACTATTAATAGAAACTTTTATTTTGCTCTCCAAGTTAAGTAAACTTTTTCCCATTCACTTTTTTTTTAAAAAAAAAGTTTATGTAGAGATTAAATGGCTAAGACCTCATATGTTTGCACTTAGTAAACCTATATGTTTTAATCATTTAAATTTGAGTAAGTAAATTTATTTGTTTTGTAGGTCAGAATCTTAATTATTAAGTGTGTTTGTTTTTCTTATTTTATTACCACTTAATAGGTCTAAATAGATCTAGATGATTAAGATCTATAACAAAATCTCAATATCGTTAAGATGTCTATTTACGGAAATTTTTACAAGATGTCAATTCACCACTACTTTATATATCTACTTTCACCCACAACCACCCCCCAACCATAACTATAAATGTCGTCAATCATCATCACCAACCATCTGTCACCTATAACCACCATCCTTAATCACAACATCATTACCATCAATCACTATAATCAGTCATCGTCATCACTAGTCATCATTTTCAATTATCACTACCAACTACCGTTGCATCTACTAATTACTATCGATAATCACCTTCGTTAGCCACAATATATATTATTAATCACATTCACCATTTACCACTGTCATTAATTATTACGATCAATTTTCTATAACATGTCAAAATCTTTAAATCTTCTGTGTATATAACTTAAATTCTTATTCCTTTAACTCATCTAATTAATTAATTTTCAAGATCCTTAAATCATGCTTACATACTCATCCTTAATAGGTTAATGGGACCTCAATAGACCTAGATAAGTAGCAAATTATAGTTATTGATTTTGGGTTATCTTCTTTAATCAAGATTTCTGTTAAATGGAAGTTAACATCATTCAAAATCTTTTTAGATATAGTCAAAAAAGTTTGTAACATTAACATAATGGTCAAAGAATCAAATTGAAAAAGCCATTCAATCTAAATTAAATCATTGTAACTTCATTAATTATTCAAAAACTCAAATCAACCCCATAATTACGCATGAAATCAAAAGATTCTTTCTAATTATTCACAAGTCACAACATCACCATAAATCCATAAAGTATATTATTACCACTCTTGGTACTTCCTTTTATATTTTTATATATATATACTATAACTAGTAACTACTATTACCACTCTTGAACTTTTGTTATATAAAAAAAGAGCTAATTGTTACACTTTAAAATAACAAAAATTACAATGAAGAGGCGGTGGAATGGCAAAAGTTTTTCTATTCTTAATAAGAGTTCTTGAATTCAAGTCTATAGAAGAAGATCAAATCTCTCATCTCTAATTGATGTTGGACAGTTAACACCGTCCCCCACGCTTAGGGGCAGGGTATTGATAAATCATGAATTGAGATGAGGATGACTCTGATGTATTAAAAAAATGGACCTAAATCAATATTAAAAGCTAGTTTTATAGGGTGAGAATTGTCCAAATCAATATAAGGAGACTAAATCTCTTGTCCCTAGCCGATGTGGGACACTCAACACCAATGGATTACAAACAACAGATAGTTAAGGAAAAATGGGAGTTAAAAAGAAAATATTGTGAATATAAACAACATTTAGATATCTTATACTTCATTAGTTCTAATTTCAGTGTGTTATTTTTCTTTTTAGTTTATCTAGAATGAAGAATATCTCTTTCGATATTTGATAAATATCTAACATCCTAAGATATTTAAAGCCACAAAATTTTAAAAAGTATTTTAATATATTATGCACATTTTAAATTATATTTCAAACGATTATCTATCGAATTTAAATCTTATATCCGCGTACGTATCTATCTATAGTCAAGTTCACCCATGGATTTTATTAATTATTATGAAGTGTGTAATCCAAATCCATGCTCATCAAGTGATTGAATTTAGTCAAGAAAGGTTCATTACTAGTACAAAAAAAATCATGCTCAAATTTGACTTTGAACTCTTATTACCAAACAATAATTAGAATTAGGATCAAAGCTCAATAATACTATTCACAACTCAACTTCACTAATCACATTTTTTTCATTTCCTGACAAGACTTCTTACAAGTCTAGGTATATCAGAAATAGCATCTCTATCTCGTAAAGATAGGGATAAGTTCATGGTATATTTTATCCTCTTTAGATTTACATCTCTATCTAGTATAGATAAAGATAAGTTCTGTGTACATTTTATCCTCTTCAGATTAACTTTGAAATTATACTGAGTATGTTACTATTGTTTTATTACATTTTTTTTCTTTTATCTTGAATAACAATTTTACTAGCTAGTATAGAGTTCAGAATTGTCAAGAAAATTAAACAAGATGGGATAGAAAGAATCCAATATATCTTTTGTATGGTTACATCGATTCTGAAATATGATGGGAAAGTACATGAAATTTATTTTTTATTTTTATATAGATTTTGTTTCTCAAATTTGTGATAGTAAAAAAAATGTGTCAAGTAGAAGAGTCCAAAAACTAACAAATTTTTAGAGTTTGCAACTTTTTTGGATACTATTATTATGGGATGAAAAAATGTAGCTTGTCTTAAAAAGTTGTGTGTTTGGTAGGAAGGAAAATACTTCTATTTAGATTATAATGAGATAAATAATTTATATTTTTATCAAATATAATAAAGGAGTCAGATTTTTTATGAAAGAGTGTCAAAATATGAAAAGGTAAATATATGAAGAACTCGAAAAGATTTTAACATCTACTATATATAATGTAATTTTTAGTTGAAGCAAATTTGATTGTCCAACCTTCCTTAGGCCTGGATATTTGGAGTGCGGATATTATAAAATGAGGGTCCTAACATATGGTAAATCATGCTGGGATGGGCTTTTCCACGATACTATGAAAAGAAATGAACAGACATCGGATCTAACACAACTTTAAAAGGTAGTTTATGAGGAAAATCAAAATGATTTTAAAACTTCCTGTCGATGTGGGAGCTAATAACAATCTCCATGGTACACATTGATCAAATATCGGAAAGTTTCACTTTTAGAATTTAAAACTTCAGGACAGTCACTATTTTTCAACGACAAGGCTCAAATGTGACCAGTGAATATAATTTTTATATAATTTCACTTTGAAATTTAGAATTTGACTAATTCAAATTTACGCTTAAGAAAATTTACTTCAGAAAATAAAAACGAGTACTATTCTATTAAAGATGATTTCATTATCGAGGCTCAAATTACGAGAAATAAAGTTAATGTAAGAAGGTTTCGTCCACGCAATGAACAGTGTGACGGACTCTATAATATATAGTACGTCTATGTCTAATCATGAGAAGGCAAGTGTCATCCAATCATATATATGTTATATATATATAAAATATTTTTTATTTAAATTTATTTGTTTTAGTTTAAATTGATATGGAGTTTGAGAAAGTAAAAAAAAAACAAATCTTGTGATCTTAAATAAAATATATGTCAAATATATCAAAATATTTTTTAATTTTGTAATTTTCACATGTCATATGAAAATTTGAACTGAAGAGTTGCTAAATAGGAAAAACAATATTTTCTTTTAGATTTTTTAAAAAAAATTAAAAAGAAAAGTAGGACAAATAAATTGAAACGAAGTAAGTATTATTTACTGGAGCTTTTTAACTATTTATCTTTATTTATGTCTTTAAGATTATCTCTATTCATTAAATGTTTATTCTATATAGATTAAGGTGTTTGCAGTCCGAACAATTACTATTAAAAATAAAATAAAATAAAAAATTTATTTTTGTAAAAAATATTAAAATAATAAATAATTTAAAATAATTATTTTTAAAATTACGATAAATAATTTGAGACGGCAGGAGGTGGGGGTGAGGGGTTGTGAGAGTAATTTGTCCACATTTCTATAATATTGGTTTTGTCTTTTTTGTGAAGTTACATCAATTCTAATGAAAGCTTTATAGCCTTTCTGCAGGTAAAGTTGAAAAATAATAATAATAATAATAAGAGAACAAATTAAATAGGGGATAGGGTAATAGGTTTATTAACCCCACCCCCTCAAAAAAAATATCTTTAAATTTTCCAGCTATAAATTTGTTTTTACTGTCCAATATAAGACCAACTATAAATTTGTTTTTGTTGTTGTTAATTGTACACAATTTAATTTCTTGTTTTTCTTCACTGTCCTTTGATACCCCTTTTGTACCTTTTTTTCCTTTCCTAATTATACATATTTTTTATTTAATATTCGATAATTTTTTTGAGGCTCTGATGAATTTGAATTCATAACGTCTAGCATATTAAAGTAGAAAAAAAATTATATTCGAATCTTTGTTAGTTGTCTCTTTATGAATTTTTATTGTTTCACTTGCAACTTATGAATCTTTTAGTCTAATATTTTAATATATTTTTTAACAACTTAAAATTCGTATAAAAGGTTATAGCAAGGTCTAAAATATTGCATATTATTGCAAAAGATTGAATATATATATATAACTAATATTATGTGAAAGGCTATTTTTTCAATGGCTATATTTATATAACTTTTAAACATGTAGATATAACTTAATTGGTGACCTAAAAACATGTTACATCTCATCTATGTTTTTTACTATTATCTCTTAATTTCTTGAACTTTGATATCAATCAATCACCTTCACATAATTAGTTTAATACTCTCTATGTCCCATTTTATAGGATTTATTTTCCTTTTTAGTCAGTTCCACAAAGAATAACATAATTTTACATTTAGTAACAATGTTATTTTAAAATATCAATTTTACCCTTAATAAAATGATTTCTAGCTACATAAATACATCTCACTTATTTTATACCACAAATTTTAAAAATCTGTCTTTCTTTCTTAAATTTCGTGCCAAATCAAAGTAATTGAGGTAAATTAGGACGGAGGGAGTATTAAAAAGCAAAATTATAAAGTGAGAGAGGGCATGCAAATAATCCATGATTAATCAAACTACAAGTTGCAACCTTAAAAGTTGTAATTAATTTTATATTTTTACTAAATTGACAAGGGTAGAAATGGAAAGCAAAAAAATCACATAGTTTAATAAAGTTTGTAAAAAGATAAAATTGTCAGGTTGGTTTGTTTAGTACACAAAGATAACAAACTCTGCCACTGCCAGTTAGAGAATCTTCACGGACCAATCCGTACTTTTTTTCGAACTTCTCGTCTTATTTAAAATATTATTTGCTTTCCTTTTTTTTGCTCAGATACCCCTCGTTAATCGAGGCCTTTGTTTTTCTTGCTTTTTCAGTTAAACCCCTCAATATTTTTATTAATGTTTCTTTACCTTCTATATCTTTTTATTTCGATTTTAAGAATTTATTTACTTAATTAATTCGAATTCATACGGTATATGATATATTGAAAGGAGAAATACTTTTTATTAAGTGTTTGTTCATTCTCATGATTTGAATTTGAGACAACTGATTCATCAGTGATATATTTGGAATTATCTGAACAGGTCAATCCTCCCATCCCGTTAGTTTTAGCAACTTATCCTAAGGTCTTCTCGCCAAGAGCTCTCCAGTGACGACAGAGAAAGCAACCCGAGGCCTGACTAGGTACTGACCAGACTTGACTATAAGAATAAGAGGGTCCTTTCAAACAAAATCAAGGCAAAGAAAAAAGATTTTCTTTATTTTTCTTGATATTCTTGACAAGTGTTGTAATGGAACATTGATTTGTAAAAAATATTTATACTTTTTTTTTCACTTTATGTGATTTTTGGTTGTTTTTTTTTTCAATCGCCTTATAGATTTTGAAACTCCATGACTAGTTTTTAATGATATGATCGAAAAGTGATCACTAAATGCTATTTCTATGCAGAAGTAAATAAAAAATTTTACTGCATGAATTTTTTTTTTACAAAAATCCAAGTTACAATCAGTGAATGGTGATAAGCTAATCTTTTACCATTTTTTTTTACACTACATGTATATAAATCAAATATATTCTTTTAACATATACTCCAATATATTTATCTTTTACCAAATTTTATGTCCCAATATAATGGTGTCAATGTTTTGCCATTTGTCATTTGAAAATGGACAGATTAGCAAGTTGGCAAAGAACGACAATGACATTTCAGAATGCTCAGGTGGTAATCCATATATCATATATATATCATATATACATGATGAGAATGTGCATTTTGTCATTTTACCTTTACAATTATTATTTTTAAAAGTATAAATAAATTTATAAAGTTCCAAAAAAATTAAAGGGTAAATACGTAAACACAGTTCTTTCTTATTTATAAACTTAAGAAGCATGTAAAGTAAAAAGTGAATAGCTAATATGAGAAAAAGAGAGTAATAAATTAGAAACTTCTATCGTAGGGTAAACTCAAAGAATTAATGATAATTTTGACTCCTTTTAAGGATTGTATTTAGAGTAATAGAAAACCATTCAAACAATAATCTATTTGCAAGATAATACTTAATGCCAACTCTTTTTGCTTATAATGATTTAGTATTTGGATTTAGCGATCTGACTTATTCAGATTCATCTCACGCAAAGCCTATTAAAAGGAAGAAGCATTTACTATCATATTTCTTGATGGTCACACACTTCCACTTAACTCTTTGCGAAGATCAATTCTTCGCTCTCATATTAACACATTCCTTTTATTTAGCCTCTTCTTCCAAGTGGAAAATTCAATAATATGTGTATAAATTTGCCAGAATTCGTGTTTTAGAATTGAATACTTTACATATAAAAGAAAATCAAGTATTGACAAAATCAGCGCGCCATTTGCCCATTCACTAACTCATTATCTCAACTTACTTATTATAACTCACTAACGTTTAAATTCTCGATCAACACACCGTTCAGCCTCAACAAAAAAGTCGAATGGGGAAAAAAAAAAAAATCTTTATTTGACCTCATGATCAATAGAGTGACAATATAATCTAGTAATCATAAAAAGCAAATCCAATAGGCACCCCCCACCACTACCCTCCCTAAAATGAGGATGGCATGAAAGAATGAGGAAAAGGCAATGAAAAGATTTCACTTACTACTCACTCCCTCACTAGTAAGTGTTACTTGATGCAAAGAAAAGGACAGTTGCTTCCTATCCTCCTCTTTGTGCTTCTCCCTTTGTAAGCTTAACCACATGCCACTATGCCCCAACATGTCCTGTTACAAAGCACTCTCCCCCTACCCCCTCCCCTCTCTTTTTTTCCCTTTAGATGAGGTAGGATAGTCATGCAGAGACGAATCTAGTACGAGTCATCTGAATCCAATATTTTTTACTTGTAATATGTGTACATATATGGTTACACTCATTTTGGATCAACTAACTATAGATTGATGTTATTAATTACACCATCATTCTAGTAAAATGATATGAAATAATTGATGGATTCCGCCAATTAATCAATGAAAATGCATATGTTTAGTTAATATCCTTGATAGTGAAAGCCGGTTATATAACCGTATTTTCCCCATAGATAATTAATCCGCGTATTTTTAATAATGATGTGTGTACTAAATTCTTAATTCTCCTCCATCACATCTCATGATGATCATAGTATACCCTTTACCCTACCATAAGAGGATCCATGTTTGGCTTCTTGAAATTCCATATCATCACATGATAGTCCATGTGACAATTGAGAACTCCTAAATTTATTATTCCAAATTAAAGACCTCTCTATGTCTCTTTCACTATATTACATATCACTACCTACATTGTGTCATCTTAAATATATATGTGACCAAAAGAAAGAAAATAACACTTAGATTCTAGTCTTTGCTAATACTTTAGTTTTGACACGCTACAAGTTTGTTTATTTGATGTTTTACAAGTCATCTTATATAGATGTGGATGTAAGAAGACAAATGGATCTTGAAGAAGTGAGTTATCACGAAGAAAGAAAAAGAATGAATAGCCAATTCACAAAAAGAGAAACAAAACATAAATTAAGGGGTAACCATATACAAAAAAAAATATAGTAAATAGAAGATAAATCTTGAAAAGATGTATGACAAAATTTGGCTAGTGGATCTTTTTTGTTGTTTTATATGATGCTCGATACCCACAATAAAATCGAACTTGTTAGATTTATGTTTTAAGTGAAGTGTGAGTTGAGAAATAGAGGGAAATGAAAATTTAGACAAAGTTCCTTTTTATTAAAGAGAGAGCACTTTTTTCTAGCTTCTAAAGGGTTATATGACTTACGGCGTTGTTCGGTTCGGTATCAGCTTCTTAATTGTACATTTTGTGATTTTTTTTTTCGTAAAGCCACGTGGCAATTTCCAAACAGTCACTAATAGAAATTCGAACATGAATTTTCATCTTCGTACCTATTAATTCTCCAACTTGTAAGCTATAAATTTAGAGGCTTCGTTTCATTTTTTACAACATCAAAAATCGAAAACACTATGGAAGGAATCATTCAAATATCTTGACAATAATGAAGAGGTTAAAATTTCATAAGGACACTCAAGAGATCGAAATTTACTGACAGAATCACATCAGAACTCGAACTTAAAATCTCTAACTAAGAACGATGAAATACTTGTCGTTCCACCACACCCCTTATTGATAGTATAGCAATTTTTGAAACATGTATATAGAAACAAACAACCACCCACCGACAATGAAAGCTATTAATTGTTGCCTTCAACTCACCCCCCCAAAAAAAACTTAAAATGGGCCCATTAATTTTGCAAATGGGCCAAGACATTTTTTTTCTTGTAGAAGTGTACTTTTGAGGCCACAACCCTCTATCTAGTTTTTGAACATGCTGGTGAAGTAACAGATCAGCTTTTGCACACCCACTTTTGGGTTGGAATGATGGGGATGGCCTAGTGGACAATAACATAGTGTATTTTCAGTCCATTAAAGAAGTGGGGTTAGGATGGGCCACTTTGCACAAATGGCCTCTTTTGAGTCCACTACTAAATTATGTCCCTATTAGTCCAATAAACTAAATTTAATCTAAAAAAAAAGTTAAATAGTTACTTTTAAAGGCGAAATTTAGCCCATTGGACTAACGACGTCATTATTTAAAAAATAGCCTAAAGTATAGGAGTAAGGTGAGGAGTTTGCATGAATGACCTTCTCTTGAGGCTATTAAATTATGTCATCGTTAGTCTAGTGGACTAAATTTATTTGCGGGGAAGAATTTTTTTATAGAATTACTTTTAAAGGCGAAATTTAGCCCACTGAACTAAAGATTTAAAGAACGGCCTAAAAAAAAGGCCAATGAGTGCTAGTTATGGAGTGGTGTGGGGTGGGGGGTAGGGAATGGGCTTCATCTTTGGTTGTGATTTGAACAGACATGGATAGGGACACATCAATTGAGACTAAGTTGATAAGGTGAACAAGGTGCACCCCAACTACTAAAATGGATCATTTGTTATTTTCTGAATTTTTGTTTCAATGTAATATATTCTCATGGTCAGGGTGTGTGTAAAGGAAATTTGAATCGACCTTTTACTATTACATCTTTCATTTCATTTTATAAGACCATATTTTATAGAATACATGTTTTAAAAAGGAGAAGAAATAAAATCATTTTGACACATAAGTTCATATATGTCATGTTAATCTTACAAAATCATGTCAACATGAATTTGTGTGAACATGTTCTATGTTCGAAATATCAATGAGGTATTATTTTATCTCACTAACTTAAATTTCTGAATTCTTTTCTAAGTTTGAATGAATATAATAACAAAAAAGAAAGGCTTTCGACATATAACAGAAATTACATAACATATCAACAATACCTTTTGATTTAGTGATTTTCAACCAGTCATGTCATTAACGACAAATATATAAATAGATATCAATCTTTTCCTTAGAATAGACCAAAGGCTTTCGACACATAACAAAAATTACATAACATATCAACAATACCTTTTGATTTAGTGATTTTCAACCAGTCATGTCACTAACGACAAATATATAAATAGATATCAATCTTTTCCTTAGAATAGACCAAAGGCTTTTGACACATAACAGAAATTACATAACATATCAACAATACCTTTTGATTTAGTGATTTTCAACAAGTCATGTCATTAACGACAAATATATAAATAGATATCAATCTTTTCCTTAGAATAAACCAAAGGCTTTTGACACATAACATATCAACAATACCTTTTGATTTAGTGATTTTCAACAAGTCATGTCATTAACGACAAATATATAAATAGATATCAATCTTTTCCTTAGAATAGACCAAAGGCTTTTAACACATAACAGAAATTACATAACATATCAACAATACCTTTTGATTTAGTGATTTTCAACCAGTCATGTCATTAACGACAAATATATAAATAGATATCAATCTTTTCCTTAGAATAGACCAAAAAGAAAATAATAATTATAGAGTACACCTCACCTTGATCATAAGAAGAGCTAATGAGTGGGCTTTTTCAAAGGTGTCCCACAAATAGAAGGCCCAAAACAAAATGAAGCCCATATGTCTTTTTTTCATAATTACATTGTCTAAAGACTATTTGTCTTTCTAAGTGGTTGATGAAATGTTAACTTCAAATGAACAGCTTCTTTGATTGAAGTTCATTAAGATTTTATGTTATTTTGTTGCAACTTTTATATAACAAACTTTGCAACTCATGAAGGAACCATAAGCATGCTATGTTTTGGACCTTTGTGTGTCAAAAATTTACTTAACAACTTTGATTTAACTTATCAGAACCCACCTTTGTTCCATGGCCCAGAAAATCAGACAAGGCCAAACTCAGTCCATAACAAAACCAACAAGTACAAAAATTTACATTGGGGCCCATATTTTCGCGAGGTTAAAATTAAGAGTTTTTAACTTTTATGCATTAACAAGTAACAAAGCGGAGTTGAGGAGAGGGGAGATGGTTCAATCGAAGCCTCTTTGTTACTAAGCAAAAAGACAAAATCGAATTCTTTTTAGTTATATATAAATTGTTGAATCTCTTTGACCTAATGGAGTTCAAACGAATCTCTACTTTGTTTTTTTTGAATCATCTTATATAACTAGTGAATTTAACCGCGCTTCGCGCGATTATTAAAATCTTATTAAAAATTCATGAATTTAAATGTAAAAAGAAATTTATTTTTTTAACCAAAAAAAAAACCAACAAAATTTTGCTCATGTTCTCTTCACAAATATATAATTTTAAAGTAGTCAAATGTTTTTAACAATTTTTTGAGACTTCTAATTGTAAATGTACTTAAAAAAAAACTATAAAATATATTCTCGTTTGGGTTCAATTTTTTACATAATTTTTGAAACTCAATCCTTGTATTATAAATATTGTATTTTAATTTCTCATATAATTAATACTTTTATTTTTTTTCTTGTATAGAATATTTTGTATGTAGTTATTAAACATGTAAATTTCTTTTTAAAAAATTGAAAATTCTGCAAATAAATGGGGGAAAATAGAAATTCTAGATTTTGAGATGTATCATCTCACCTTCCTCTTTCTCTTTTAATTGAGCAATGAATGTGGATAATTATAAACTTATTGATAGAGTTATTTTTAATTTTTAAGCAAATACTTGGAAGAAAATATAAGAGAAAAAGATTTTTAAAAATTATCAAAAAAATAAATAACAATAATAGTCTTTAAGTAAAGAATGTAAATAGATTGCATTGATAATGTATATTTTTTTTATGAAACAGTACTGATCAAATGGGTATTAAGACTTTCTGGAATGAACTTCTCCCCTTAAAAGAAGGAAGCCTGATAAGCATTTAAATATCTTCAGAGATAAATTTGTCCAAGATGAGCAATTAATAACCAAGGGACGTGGTGAGATAAATGAAGTTTCACGGGAATTCAGTAGCTTATGCACATATAATGTATTATTTATTAAGAAATCCACTAAAATGTTTGTAAATATTTGACTCTTTTTTTTGCTTTAAAGCTGAAGAGTTTTATTTAACTTAAAGGATCATCCATTACAGAAAGAAACTGATCTGTATGTAGTAATTCTAGTAGCATCTCTAGCTAGTGCATATGTTACAAAAGAAGAAGATGCGTCAAAAATATATGGTTGATTTCCATCCATGTGATCTTTTGATATCTTTCCATGGGTTGCTGGAATGTCCGCTATCATATTAGCCTCCCTCGGAATTGTTTCATTGGCTGACTTTCAATCTCCATTAGTAGTGACTTGCAATCAGTGTAGATATGTGAGAATATCGGATTATTACTATTAAAAGTGTTCAGTAATACTCGTGAGTCGATTTCCACCAGTAATTACTTCAGTCGATTTCCACCAGTAATTACTTTATTTTTTCTTTGCACTAGTTTCTATTCATAATTTTCAAATCTCGAATCCGTATCTGGATCCTTCCGCTTTTAACCAGGAGTTCAAATCCTAACAATGGAGAAATTCATGATAGAAAGCAATCCCCCCTTAAACGGGTCATACGCGATAAAAATTTGCATTAATCATACTAGAGAATTTAGGATATCAAATGTTTAACTCAAGAGAAAAGGAGAGAGAGATGGATTCTGAATTTGAAAAACAACTTAGTAACTTGTTTTTCAACTTTATCTTTATAAATTCCAAATAAAATGCTCTCATCCCTCCTTTGCAAAGAATATAATCAAACGCAATTTTATTTTCATCTCCAACTCATAAATTTCAAATAAAGTAAAACATATTTGATTTCTACGATGAAACGCCTACCAAGAAAAATCTGTGCTAGATATTCTAGTGGGGAATTAAAGTCAATAAACTCAAGTCAATAGTTATCCAAATTATAAAAATCAATGACAAATCCAAAATTTGACTGGATCCTGAACCAATTAGGCCCAGATAAGTAAGAGCATTTGTCAACAAGGCCCATTAAAAGAACACTACAAATTTGTCAACAATCATGTGGTCCAAGTATTAATAAAGATGGTCCAGGATATTGTGAATAGATGTTCAATTAGATTTTATCATCAATGTTCTACTTGTAGAAAATTTGGTTTGTCTGTCGAGTTTAAATTATATATATCGTCAGTCTAAAAAAACTACAGTATTAAGTTACTTTCATTATAGTTACTAACTTGTTTTATTTTCATATTACAAATCTTATATATTTTTTCTCACCTATAGATACCTTTCGGTGACCTAATAATGAAAAAAATTTAATACTGATAATGTATATGATTTAAACTCTAGTGTAAAGCTCAAAAATTGGATGTCCTAATCTAATTTGTCACTGTCTTTTGCAAATTGGGTGGGCCTGGCCCAAAATATCTCTAGAGTGCCAGATGTTACGTCGAACGCGGAATTGAGAACAACTTGACAAGTGTGAATAAGATGGTAAAAACTTACCTGCATCGAGTAGGGGTGGATAAAAGCCTAATAGTTCCGGGTTCATCTAGTACTTTCAATGTGGAATATAAATTCATGTGTAGAAATTTATTAAAATTGTAATAAATAATAGGTATGATCCATAATCTTATATTTTTAACAAGTTCAATGCTAATAATTAACCTTAAAGGTGGATCCCATAGATTTAGAATTAATATATGTCTTGACACTGGATAATTATATCAGTTCAATGAATACAAGACATGTCTTGCATATACACATTTATCTCTAAACTATGGTTAAAGTAATATTTATTCTTCCTTGAACTTTTTAACTCTTGTGATCACATTGTTTGGTTTGATATAAATATTCGATACAAATAAGTATTTATCGAAAACAACAATACTACTTCAATAGACACTCCATATTTTGATTACTCTGCCTTTTTTAATCGGAGGTTTCAAATTCAAGTTCTCGAGAAAACCGTCTTCTTAAATAGAGTGTATTGTTATCCCCAACAATTCAAGTGCAAATTCAAATTAACTAGATTAACAAAGTTTGGATATTCTATGCTTAAAGCAAGAAGAAATTCAAATAGAAAGTCGATATTTCAAAGCCAAAAAGAAATTTTTTTTGGATAGAAAGTCGATATTTCAAAATCAAAAAAAGAAAACTCGAATAAAAAGGCAATATCTTATAGACAAAAAACAAAAATCTTATATATTTATTATATATATATATATATATATATATCGAGACAAATATATATATGAGTATCAATTTGTTTGGGACTTTGGACCAACCCATAAAAGAATCAATGTGGACCCTAAATGGCTAAACAACATCCTTCATTGATTCTTGGGAAAAAAAATATATTCTAATTTGACGACCACAATATATTTCTATAAAATCACATCACTCAACTAATATTGCCTTTTTCCCCTTTTCAAATTATTGTGGGTTGGTTTCTTTAATTAGGAGAGCTATAGAGCAACAATAAAATTTAGTCTGTATATATAATATATGGGACAGAGATTTAAACAATAGAGTAATGCTTTAAGTTAAACTATCTAAATTATATTTCTTCGTATAAATGCGATATATATCGTGCAACGAGCTGCTTTTGAGAATTTATTTTTTTTGCAGTTTAATATCATATTCATTTTTTTCTCTTCAATATAGGTGACATAGTGTGTGAAAGTAAACATAAAATAGTAATAGAGCCACCATGAGTGGTTTGGTGAGCCACTCAACTAATATGTAGGTGAAGACTATCATTTGAATTTTTTTACTATATGCGTCATATTGACATTAGTCGTGTGAGATTTCTTTTCGTGTAACGAAATGGTGAACCTGAATTTTATATTTTTGAATTCGCAAATTAACGAATAATAATCTTTGTTTTACTTGAGGTTAGACGTATAAATAAGTCTCTGAATCTACTTCACACAATTAAATATAAGCTCAAAATACATAACCTATATTACTCTATCCACAAACTTTAATTTAGTTGTTTTACTGAAGTTATATACTATTACTTTTTTGTTATATGCACTACTTAAAAGCACGAATTTCTGACAGACGTCCCATTGAAAATTGACTCGTTGCTAGAGATTCCTGAAAGCAAATTTATTGAAAATGTTTCCTGACAAACTAATTTTCAAAGAAACCTTACATTGTATCCGAAAATTATATTCACTTTTTTTTTCAGTAACAAAGTGAGATATTTTAAAAGAGATAAAATGATAGCCATGCAATATTCTTATGATTAAATTTAAAATTATTAAACTAGCATCTTTTCTAAAATATGTACAAAACTCTTATTAATAAAAAGTAGATTTTTTATAAAGAATTTTTGAAATGCATGTGTCATCCACATTGCCTCTATTTATTTTAAGAATGTTTAACACTTTTGAGTTCCTAGGTGCTTTATTAGCCTTGGGAAAAGGTGGACTATTTTTATAGGAAAAAAAATATTAAAAAAAATGAAGGATGGTCATACTTTTGGGAAATGATTGGTAGTGCTTTTATTATTAATGATTTAATACAAATTGTTCCCCAAACAGAATGGTTAAGATTAAAGGCTCATATAATTTTAGATTATTTTTAATTTTTGGCCCTCAAATTTGTGATTTTTAATCTTTGTCATTCAAAATTTTAAATAACAAAAAAGTGATGAAAATATCCCTAACGTTCTAAAAATAAAAATCGCATGAGAAAAGTTTAGAGAAACAAGAAGCATTAGTGGTGTAGAATATGATTCGCAAGGTACAAGTTATGTTTTATAAGACAAAAAATTGTGGGCAAAAATTATGTCTAGTAAGATACAAGTTTAATTTTAAAACCCACTAAGTTATGTTTCTTGGCTCTCTAAGCTTTTATCGGACAAGACAATTTTTGTCTTGAAATTAGTTGCTACAAACAAAAGTGACAATGCATAAGATATATTTCACAAGATATAAGTTCAGTTTTAGAATCTACAGAGTTATGCGTCTTGTTTTTTCTATGCTTTTGCCTTGCAAAGATACCGTAGGTAAAATTTGCAAGACACAAGTTATGCATTATAAGACATAATAGTCAATTCCCTAAATGGTCATCAACGTTTAGAGAATTGCCTTTAAATATCATTTATGTTTCATTTAGGACCAAAATATCACTCAACTGTCACTATTTTCTTCTAAATATACTTAACACTTCAAAAACCTCATTCTCTCCTAGTTGGCATGTCATGTCATTAAAGCCTCATTTTTTAAATAATAAGATTTATTTAATTCATCAAACTCATTTAACAAAAATAATAATCTTATTAATTTTTTTTAAAATGTATATTAGTTTATTAAAAAGAAATTTTCATACTTAAGAATTTTTTATCATAATTAAACTTTTCATTTTTTTATGATATGAAATATAACTTTTTAAAACTTACTATAATGTCATCAATTTTGAATACTTATATATATATTTTTAAATATTTTTTTATGATATGAAATATATATATTTTTTAAAAATAAAAATAATAAGATCATTATTTTAGTCAAAGGAGTTTGATGAATTAAATAAGTCTACTTACTTATAAAAAAAAAGAAGAGGTTTTAATGACATGGCATGCCAACTAGGAGAGAATGAGGCTTTTGAAGTGTTAAGTATGTTTGGAAGGAAAATAGTGATAGTTGAACGATATTTTAGTCCTAAATGAAACATAAATGATATTTGAAGGCAATTCCCTAAACTTGGATGACCATTTAGGGAATTGACTCTAAGACATAAGTTCAGTTATAGAACCTACAAAAGTTATGTCTCTTAGTTCTCTAAACTTTTGCCGGACAATTCTAACTTTTGTCTTGAGAATTAGGGATAAAATTTGCAAGACACAAATTATGACTTACAAGACATAAGTTAAGTTTTAGAACCCACAAAACTACCTCTTGGTTATATGTGAATTAGAAACTACATAATTTATATTGAATAAGAACTTTTACCTTGCGAAATTAGGTCATAGTTAAGAATACTTTGACTTACAAATTTTTATTAAATAAAAAACTTGAAGAAAAATTAAAAACTCCCAATTTGAGGAGTAAAAAGTAAAGATCGCTCCAAAAACTTGAAGATTAAACTTAATCTATGTAAGCCCATCGCTTGTTTAACAATGACTAGGTAAGGGATAAGATCAACTCAAACAAATAAAAAGGGCGAATTCAAAATTCAAAGTCGATGGTCTCGACTTTTAATATTCTTAGCACAACAATATAATGGGTAGTCGAAGGAGACCTTAGTCAATTCACATGTTGTGTAATTAATGAGCGTTGGTGACAAAGACAACATTAATTTGATATGTGGGCCTGCATCATGGGCAGATTCATATATAATCTGTCTACGGGTTCGACAGAACTCAATAGTTTTAACACAAATCTCGTATCTACATTTTAAAAAATCACTTAATACATAAAATCTTGTAAGATATCTTTTCTAAAATCTAGAATTCATAAACTCAAGAAATTAATTCTAGTCTAGTAAGCATCTGGTGAGTCCTTTTTCCTAGTATAGGTGCTACAACAATCTTTATCAAGTACGAATAATTATCGACAATCAATTTGCAATTCCACTCAAATTTATTATATGTTATAATTTTAATAAAATTTTCACTTACAACTTCTTTTCGCTTCGAAAATACTGAATTCAAATGGTTTCGTTATCGAAAAAGGTTCATGCATCAGAGATAATAAGGAATAAATTTGGTATCCACATTCAATGGTAATGAAACTAAAGAAGGATACATATAAAGTAACATTTTTTTTTTCTAAAAGGGAAAAAAAACGTATATTTTTCCTCGTTCGTTCTTTTTGTTGAAAGAAATATGAGGAAATACGATGATTGAGGTTTAGCTTTTACGTTTTTTTAATTTAAAAAATCGATATTTATATACTAAATGTAATCATTCAAAATTTATTAAATATAAATTTATAAAATGATTCGGATTATATTAAATTCATATATATATTAGTCCAAATAAATATTATGGATTAATAATTGGATTAATTATTTAAGTCCAATAAATATGGATTTAATTAAAGTCCAAATTAATTGATTTGAGCTACAAGCCCAATTTGCTAAGCTCAATTTCATCTCATCCTAGAGACCCATTTTGGTGCCACGTGGCAAATGATGTGGCACGCCAAGTCAAACAAAGGAGCCAATGGGATCATGCCATGTGTCAAAAATGACAAGCCCGCTCCATAAAGCCCATATGCCATGTCACTTAAATCTGATTGGCCGAAGGGAATCCTGTTCCAATCACAACTCCTCTATTCTAAAACTATAAATGGTGGTCCTCATAATTCAGAAAAGGGACCGAAAATTCTAAGCAAGAAGCTAGAGAAAACCCGTGGTACAAACGCCATAAATTTCTCTATAAGCTACAAGTTTAAGAATTCAAGCATTCAAGTTTAAGAACGATCAAGATCAAGACTATCGGATTCAAGAACAAGCTCGAAGCCCTTGGATTCATATAAAAGTCAAGATCAAGATAAAGTTCATCGAAGATTCAAGAACAAGCTTTAAAGCCCTTGAATCCAAGATCAAGCTCAAGAGCCCTTGAATTTATATCTGAAAAGGTGAATTCAGAGGACTCATAGAGATCGTAACACTCGCACTTTGAAATCAATAAAACGATTGTTGCATTATTTTTCAAGTCTTGATTACTGTTTTCTCGACGCGAATTTTATTGTCTACACTAAATATTTGATTAATTTAAATTTATATCGAATAAGTTCATTGAGAAGATAAAATATTTTTATCGAAAAGTTTGATTAAGGATAGAGCGAATTGAAAATAATAAGAATAAATATACAAAAAAAATATTAAGAGATTCAATATATGCAATATAATGTTTTGATAAATTGAAAAAGGTTTGAATGTCTTCACACCCGGCCTAAGATATTTTTTGTTTCTCATTTGATTTTTGATAATTATTTTAGGATCTCGATTAATTAGTCTATACCCAATAAATCGAAATTTAATTTATTCTCAACACAACCTAGTTGATATAAAACATAAAATTTTATATGTACAAATTTACGAAAATTATAACAGATAATAAATATATACTCATAACTTTAAGTATATGATGAATCTAACATTAAAATTATAAAAATTAAATCCTGAATCCGCCAAATACGTTATGACAAATTCGATTTCCCATATATTTATGGTGTGGTTGAGCAATTAAAGAGACATGCAATTATTTAATTATTTTATGTATTCATCAAGGAGATCAATTATATATATATATATTTGAATTCAAGAACAATTATTAGGTTTCAATTTCAAACAAGTTGCAAATTGCAATCACGTATAATTAAAAAATATTTAATTTTTTTATCTAGGCACTATGGTCGACATGCTATCACTAGAGTATAATTTTTAATTGAAAGGACCACGAAGTAGATGTTTATTCAATAGATTAATTGTTTAAATGGATTAAAAAGGAAAGCAAGATAAATAAATATTAAAAACTTAATAACAAAATGAATTATTGATTTAATAACAGAAAGTAAAACTTGCTTAAGTTTTTCAATATCCCTTGGACACTTTTGATAAAGTTTTTCTTTTTAAGTTGAGATTGTTGAAAATTCATAAATTTTAAATTTTGAACATGTCTAGGTTGTGTTGTGTTAGGTTGTTAACAAACTTTGGACAAGTGTTTTTTTTAAAAAAATCCTTGGTCCAAAGGCCTCACGTTTTCAGTAATATTATGAGGTGAAAAAGACGTGATGCAAGATTTTATTTTATGCTTTTTAAAGTGAAATTTAAAAATATAGATCCATTTCTTCTATTGTGTATTCTCAATTAGCGCGATTTCAAATACCAAATTTAATTTTAAATGGCCTTGCAATCCACAAATTAATTATTAACTCAATCTCTTGCTCGAATATCGACCCATTTTTTCCCTCTTGAGCCTCTAAGTTATGAGCCTATATACCAATAGGTTCCTATTTTAAGTTGAAAAAAATATTACTTCATTTATTTAACTGATATTTTTTTCGTTTACTTTTTTCTTGTTTACTATTATATTAAATATAAATATCCATAATTATTTGTTCAATTTGAAAATCAAGAAATAATTTATCATGTAATTATATCAGTTTTATTTTTTGTTATTAATGCTTTAACTATTTTCACTTCATCTCTGAACATTAAATGACATGTAATAATTATGAATGATATAATAAAATTATTTACTTTATTGACATTTTTATAAAAAATATATCAAATTAAATATGAACAAGTCAATTATCCCCCATATAGTGACAACGTGGTCGAAACACTTGTTCCATTTTTATACTTTGTTTCTTAAGTCAAATTTTTGGAATAATGCACAGAATGGCTCAAATATATGAGTTGTCCAAGGAAACAATTATATATTAGTTAGTACACTCCGTATCAAATCATCTTTTGCTTTTCGAGAATCAAACAATATAAATTTTAATTAACATTTAAAATTATATTGATATGAATTCCATCTATTAGGGGTGTTGATAATTAATTCATTAGCTCCTTAGCTTGTCCTCTTTCTAAAACCTACTTATAACTTATCAATACACTATCAAAAAAAGTTCTATGTATCTTTCAAGAAAAAAATTAATTTAGAAAGCGAAAACAAGAAAATTCATCTGTCATATGAGGATTCCAACAACAAGTGACACAAGTCATGTTTTTAATCAACTTCCTATAAGGAGAAATTAATTAAATTAACTAATCGAACAGATAAAAAGCGAAACTTATTTCGAAACGGAGAAATCAATATATAATATTGTCAAAGGGTCACATTAATTTCCCTCTCCTGATACCTAACCCTAGGAAAGTCCAAAGGCTAGATATTCAACCAATGCTTTGAACCCATCCCATATAAAATCTAAATAGGATTTTTTTACCAACCAAACAACCCATGTTCATTTATTTAGTTGAAATCACAATATACTACCAGAAATAATTAATTAATCAAAGTTTATTTGTTACTACAATTAGTAAAGCTTCTTGGACGCAAAGCATGTGGGTGTATGCATGATTTGTCACCTCTTTTGGCAAATGTATAATACATAAACATGACCCTTAACTTGGCGTCAGTCGGTAACTATGACTTTTAACTTTGAGTGTGCACAAGTAGACACTTAAACTTGTATAAAATTAAACAAATAGACACATTCGTCCTACATGACACCCTACATGGCAATTTTGTGTCCTACGTGGCATCCTACATGTATTATTTCATGTAGGACAAGTGTGTCTACTTGTTTAGTTTTATACAAGTTTAAGTGCCTACTTGTGCACACTCAAAGTTAGAGGACATAGTCGTCCGCTGAAGCCAAGTTAAGGGTCATATTTATGTATTATACCTTTGGCAAACATTTTTTAAGCTTTGTCATCGTATTTAGAATCTCTAAAACTTTTAATTGCATTAATATAAAATAGTGGTTACAAATATTCATATTATATTTATTGCTAAATAATTGTTGCAAAGTTTTTAATTTATTATAATGAAGGGAATGCAATAGTAAATATTTTTCTATTCTTAATTTTAGATTTCAGGTTTGTATCAAAAAAATAAAACTATTTTATGTGAAAAGCTCTTTATTTCTCAAAGTGAGACTTTCTCTTATGAATAAAAATTAATCAAATCAGACACTAAAATTAATATCAAACACCGACAATTAAAAAATAGAAAAAAAAATCTAAATTAAACCTTCTTTGCTCGAGAAACATATTGTCAAAAAGGGTAAACATATTTGTTTTTATTTTTATAAAAATGTAAATTGCTAAATCCTTTTACATAAAGATCGAAAAGGTTTAAATACATATTAGCAGTAAATTAAATAATGCGGTTCAAAATTTATCTTAAATCATATATGATATTCTTGTTCGTGTTCCTTGTTAATTTCATTCCTAATTACAATTTTAAAGTAAGGTGTCCTTTTTGCTATGAATGAATAACCTTTTTAACTTCAACACTACGTCACAATTCACTAAAAAAAAAATAAAGAAATGGAAGCATCAAATTACATCAACAACACCAAATTTGTCATTATTTTTCTACATTATGATGACTTTCATTTATTTATATTTGTAATTTCTTCTTTTGGGAGACCAATTCCTATTTTGTTTGATGTGTCATCATCCCATTTGTTGCATAATGCAATTCTTTTATCCTCAAGTCAACTATCTTACTACTAATTAATCTTTTAAAAATCTTAAGTGTAATCTTTATGATTTATTTATTACATTTATTTCTTTTATTACTAGTGTTTTTATTGACTGATAAGTAGGCATTAATATATTGTTGAAAATGAAAACATCATTTTTTTCTCAATAATTAAATGATGTAGTCAATTTTATATTTCTAATAATTCATATGGATAGAGTTGAGATAATTAACATCATTTTAATTTCCAACTATACGTCAGAATTCATATATTAATCAAAAAATATTATTGGGAATAATTAATGAACAAACAAAAATAATAATAATGACAGTAACATAAACGGAGACTCCTAATTTTTTTTCTACATAGAGTATTATATGCCAATTAGAGATATGAAATTCTTAATTAGGCTTTGATTAACGTTGAAATAATAAGATAATACATAACTAGATTTCATGTGGTTATGAAATTCTTAAGACTCCAATTAACGATATATTTAATGCTTCAGTAATAAAATAATACTCTTTAATTATTTCATTTTATATGATGTTGTTCAATTAATGACGTGGAAATATTAATTAAAATTTTATATAATGTAAGCAAAAATTTTAAATAATGGCAAGAATGTAATTAGTTTGGCTTAAACAAATACACCAAATACAACTTGGTAGTGACTTGCATGAAGTTTTGAACTTTTCAAAATCATCGGGATTCAAGTCCATAATATGTATTGTCCACTTTTTTATCCAAAAAGTTTGCCTTTTGTGCTACACTTTCATCGAGCTCAAAAGCACTACTATATGTATATACTTATGTTATGCCTTGGCCTTGTAATGCTATTTACTTTTCTCTCCCATATCAATGCGACATTCGTCTTAATTGTAACACATATTGTTCTTCCGAAAGCTTGACTATTTGAAAATCTGTCAATGTCTTTCTCTTTGATTTGTTTTCGTCGGTTTGCTCTCTATAGATTTAACGTCCTCGTTGAGCTTTGTCCCACCATCGTACAAAGGGAACATAGCGTTCTAATACTTGCACATTTGTCACGAATCTCAATTAAGTCCATAACATATATTACTCGCTTTGATCTAGCAAACCTCACAAATTTATCTCTATTGTACTTCCATCAAGCCTAAAAATGCTCAAACTATGTGAACTTGTTATATATATGCTTTATAAAGATCTTCATTTTTCTCTCTCATTTTAATATCAAAATTATTCGCCTAAGAATATAATATATACCCATCATTCAAAAGTTTAGTATAAAATCCCATCAATTCTTTTCTTCGATCCGCCCTCACCAACACGCTTTTCGTCATGGACTTCACAAAACTAATACCCTCATTAAAGAGTGCCCTATATAAAATTTATATCTTATCTATAATAACATAAAATTGTAAGTCAAATATAACAAGTGAATTTTTTTCTAAAATTTAATGGAGTGGATGGATCATTGCATTTACAAAGAAGTCAACTTTATTATTGCCAGATTATGGCTTTTTAACTGCTCAATCTTGTACAGAAGTTGACTATTTTATGGGACCCATTATCTTTTTTTCCTATTTAAGGTCGGTTGATTAAAATAAATAAATAAATAGATACATATAAATAAATAAATAAATTATTTTTAGGCAAATAATAATTAAATATATCTTGAAGGCTGTTTTCTAGGCACATTGTGAAGGTCGTCTTATGCCATTGGGGCTATCACTCGGTGTCTTGGCTCTTAATTAGGAGAATTTGTTCGATAAAAATTTATCTGGACTCGATATTTATTTTGAAAAATATAATTTAGTTTTCGAAGTTAATAGTTAAAGTTAGATGAAATATAACACAGTTATAGTGAAGATATATATTTGACATTCATTATTTGGTGAAAATTTATCGGAATGAGGTCTTTCAGAAATAATATCACTATTTCATATTGATTATCTGAAATGTGTTTTTTTATTCATATTTTTGTGAATCTTAACAAATTTAATGAACTATTAATTATTACATTATAAACTACCCATCATTTTATGTTAAGTTGTACTATAATTTCAAATTTAGGACTTATTTGGCTTTGTGCATAAATAACTCACATTTCGTAATAATAAAAAAGACTTAAGACATCTCCTTTCTTTTAATAAGGTAATACAATTCTATAAATGGTGTAAATATTACTTAGTATATATTTTCTATATAAAAGGACGATTGATTAATTAAAAATTAAATGCTTCTAGACCAATGATAAAAATCAGATTCAATAAATTAATTTCATAAAAATTTAAAGAATTTATGCTTAAATATATATTTACACCAAAAAATAAATATTTTGATTCGTATAATTAAATTTCGAGAAATTACAAGTATAAACACTACAAATATATTAAACGATTTTGGTACTAACAAATGGACGAAGTGTAGAAATTAAGATTTAATACAACTCGAATCATATTCAAACTTTTTTTTAAAAAATATTTTGTTCCACTTTAATCAATCTCATGATAAGGCACACACATTTTTGTACCTCAAATTTGGTGTCAACTTGTATATTAAAGGCTACCCTAATTAGAGGGAAAAAAAAGAGTAAGGTAGTTCGAATCTTTAAAAGGAAAAAAAGACAAGAAAATTATACATTTGTCATGCGTGTGCACAAAACAAAGTGCCAAAAAAAAGAGAAAGGTTACTATTAGTGACGAATCTAGAAATTTATATATGAGTTCACAAAAATTCATTAATATATATATATTAAATTTTAAGTACGCTTCTGATGTAGGATATCCATGACGAAAGGTAAATCATTAAAAAAATTTGGAATCGATCCACATCATTTTTGCTTGAACTTGATTTAATAAAATTTTCATGTCCGATAAATGTTATATATAATAGACACTTTATTTAAAAATTGATATTTTAAAATTCATAAATTTGAATGAATATTTAACTATTTCAATTTTAGTCGATCATAAAATTCTATATTTAGTAAGTCTTTTAACTCAAAATTTTTATTTTAATTTAAAGAGTTTCATTGTCTTGTGTTAGATTATAAATTTCAAATTTCATTTTTGCTTTTTTTGAACTTCTGGTTAAACACACATCATATAAATCGTGACAAACCAATCAAAAAAGTTATTAGTCTTTTTATAATAAAAAATAAGAAAAGTATATAATCCGTGATTGATTAATCGACACTTTTATCTTTTCATTTTTCATGAATCAATTTTTTTTTGGCTATACGTGTCAAATAAATGGCAAAAAGGTGACAACAAAAAACCCTGCAAAAGTTCCTCCCTTTTTCCTTTTTATCATATTAGTCAAACCTCTAATACATGGCACTAACAACGCATTACAAGTTTTGAATCAAAATTATTGAGTTTAAATTAAATGAATTTGTAATTAAAACATTGTATTCTTGATTTGTTTGTGATCACACTATTCATGGGTTTTATTGTTAATTTTGAATTCTAATTATGTGGCATTATTTTAATTTTAATCAATTTCAAAAAAAAAATATATATTTATATTAAGTAATTATTTTAATTATAAATTTTATTTTACCTTAATAAACTGATTTATAGTCACATACATTCCATTGAATTAATTGTGTTAGATCTCAAAATTTTTAATATTGTTCATTTTTTCTTAAGACTCCTGATCAATCAATGTCATATAAATTGAAATGAATAAACTAAGGAAGTACTAGTCTTTATATAGTAAAAAAATTATTTTGGATTCTCCCTTAAATGTTACTGAATTAATTTATAACCACATAAATTTCATTGGCTTATAAAAAATTATTTTGAATTCTCACTTAATTCTTAGTGACATGATTTATAGCCACATAAATTTCATTTACTTATGATTTTTTTTTAAAATTCTCAGTTAATTCTTACTAAGTTGGTTTATAGCCACATAAATTTCATTGACTTATGTTACAACATAAATTTCAAACATAGCTGATTCTTTCTTAAATTTTATATCCAATCAAATATCTTCGTATAAATTAAAACAAATTGATCAAGAGAGTACTAATCTCCGAATAGTAAATGAAAGAAGAGTATACTCTATATATTTGCTATACGTGTGCACAAGCAAATGAAGAGCAAAAAATAACCGTAATGATTTAAGATTTCTTAAGTACTCTTTACTAAAGGTTTCAAGTTCAAGACCTTCTTCTATTTAAAGCATCGCTTCTAAAAATAAACCCTGAATTACACGAAATCAAATTTAATCAGACTCAATACATATATCGTACACCCCACAAAATAAAAGGGCAAAAAAGCGAACAATAAAAGTTCCTCTCTTTATATAGTAAAAAGATATTTTGAATTCTTACTTAGACAAGCAAATAAAGAGAAAAAATACCCGTCCAAATTATGGTGGGATGATTTAGGATTTTGTCAGTACTCTTAATTTAAAGGTTTCAAGTTCAACCCCCTTAATAATGGAAAAAATCCCATTTAAGGCATTGTTTCCAAAAATAAACTTTAAATTACATGAGTTCAAATTTAATCAGATCCCAATACATATATCGAACATTAGACCAAAAAAGTGAGAAGCTATAAAAGTTCCTCTCTTTTTCCTTTCTCACATGAGTCAAAATAAATACATAACATCACCATGTGTTAAAAGATTCACGAGAGACACTATATTGGTAGGTGTCTCGTAAAAAAAGAACCTTTTTTCCTCTATAAATATATTTTCCTTTTTTCCACCTCTTTCTCTCTATATATGTATACTGAGCAAAGTTCATAAAACAAGAGAGAACACACACAAAAATATATTAAAAAATTAATATTTTTTTTTTATAGTTATGGGAGATAATAGAGGACTTGGAGTTATGGGTGTTTCAATGTGTGGTGCAGCACAAGAAATAGAACAATTATCTAGAGAAAGTAGTCATTATAGTCTTTCTACTGGAATTTTACCTTCACTTGGTGCTAGAAGTAATAGAAGAATCAAGCTTAAAAGATTTATTATTTCACCTTATGATCGACAATACAGGTTCTTTATTCTTCTTTTCTTTTTTTGAAGTTGAATTATTTCGTGTTTACTGACTCGACTAATTCAGATTCGTGTTTGTATTGATATTGTGTAAGATAGTCAAGGGGCAAGCTTATATCTATTCTTATTTTTCTTTCTTTTTATCATTTTGAGTTTGATTAATTCAGATTGTTCGATGTTAGATGGTTAAGGGCCAAACTAACTTCACTATTTTTCTCCTACCATTCTTTCTAGTTTAGACATTTTTTAAGAGTTTTTTTGAATTTGATTAATTCAAATTTGTGTCCCATAAAGTCGATGAATCTTCTTTGTTCTTCTTTCTTTTATCATTCTTTCTAGTTTAATCATATGGTATTCAGAATTTGCTAATTCGATTTATTTAGATTCGTACCGCATAAAATCGTTAAAGGGGAAGTGTTTTCTGCTTGATATTTCTCAACTTTATTTTGTTTCTATGCTTATGGATATTCGTAATCTTCTTTTGTTTGACCATTGAATATTGGGAAAATTCTTAAAAAGGGCATGATTATGATGAATATTACTTAAAAGCAATAATAAATGGAGATACATGGTTGATAATTGTGAGATTCTAACCGATTTAAGATACAAAATAGTTGTTCGAGTCTTAAGAATGAAGAATCTTAAGATATAAAGCTCTCACCTTTTACTGGACCTTACATGACGATTAAAATCTCTAAATCAGGTTCAAATTACGGAAGAGGTTAAATACTAGTAGATTGGTGAAGTTAGCAAGAGGTGCACGAAATTGAATTTAACACACAATTTATCAAAAAAGAAGAAGCTTGAAACGTAACATATTTTAGTAATGATGGTGTCAACCAACTTGACTTTTTGAATCAAGTATTTATTACCTCCCACTATAGTTAATTGTAATTCAACACAAATAAAAATTATAATATTAAAATTTGAATCCCTCTGAAGTGTATAGGATCTTCTAGTATGCTCCACCACATTTTTTTTTTTACAATATAGTACACCTTGTGCATTATTAAAGTTTTTGTTCTGTCATCTTTGTTTAGTTTTCTTGTGTGTGGTTGTTGAAATTAACGTCTATGGAATTTTTTAAACCTCAAAGACTATGCTTTTTTAATTATTATTTTTTAATCTCCAAGACAAACAAAAAAATGACCCTTTTTTTCTTTTCACCCTCGGAGAATTAATTGTATTCTCCCTTATCCTTGAAAGTGACTCGATTCCTCAATCTATTTGTTGATGATAGAAATGTTCAACTATTCGAGCAAGCTTCACTTGTCGAGTTTTTTTGTAAAAAATTTATTCATGATTTTGTGAATGGGATTCTTTAAAAGGTTTAAAATTAGGAAAATACTTTTCAATAATGAGATTTGATTTGACTAATATTTGAAAATTATTTTTCACTATTTTCTTTTGACTTTTTGTTGGAAAAAAGTTAGAATCTTTGAGTAAACATCAAACATGTGTCTCTAGATCTGTCCAATGCTTTATTTAACTCCGTTTGTTGCTCCTCGTGTTTTAGGAATTACTAGTAAAAAAATGAAATTACTTTTTCAATTTTTTTTTGAATTAATGTCGATGGTAAACTGAAGTAATCTCAATAATTCAATTGTTTGACTATTTAATTTTTTTACTTTATTAGTGGTCAACTTGAGCATACTTTGACTATTTATCTGAATATATATTTATCAAAAATAATTTTTATATGCCCATACAAGTAAGTCAGGTCTAGGTACATTTTATCGTTATTAGGTTGTTGGGTTGTTCTTTACTTTTTCTGGTGGGTGGGGGACAAAATATCATTCTTTGACTGGTCCTTTTGCAGCAATAAACAAAAATAATCTTTTCCACTCTTATATTTTTGTATACTGCAGTTGCCTCTTTTGACACAAACTAATTTTTTTTTTATTGCTATATTTTTTTTTGTAATTACCCAACTTACGCGTACTTCAACTATTTCACTTGAGTACTTTTTAAAAACTAATAAAAAATAGGCAAAATCACTTTAAGTTTATTGATTCTATTGGAATTTGAACTCTAATCTTGCATGGTTTTCATCCTACTTTATGGATTGCTAAGCCACTCCCTTATGAACCTTTTGTTTATTGCTCGGACTCTTCAAAGATGTCGAGTGGTGCGTGTTGGATCCTTTAAAAGTAGTGTATTTTTGTAGGATCCAATACGGACACAACAATAGTTTTGAAGAGTCCGAGCAACACAGTGTATTTCAATGGTCAATTCCATTGGACCATAGTGGTATGAGATGAGCCTAATAAAATCCAAAACATGTATTTCTAGCAGCAGAATATAACTTCTAGATCAATCAACAATAAAGTTGTCTTAGGTCTTGGTTCGAGCTGTGGAATCAACCATTAACGTTTTAGTTTGCCAAGTTACTTGTACTTGCTAGTTGCTACAACTTTCTATTTATGTTTTACATTGCTTAATAAGAAGAATCCTATATTTAAAAATTTGTAACCAATGTTGTTAATTTCTCATCTCATATAGTTTCTTCAAGAAATATAATGTGCTAACAAGTTCAACATGTTACACTTAATTCACGAGTCATCGTATATTTGGAGAGTTCAAGCAATTACATATTCTTCGTTTAATTGGATAGCTGATTCATTGAAATGATCATGGATTTTTGCTAAAATCAACTCAGGTTAATGTAATGTTTGCAGGTTATGGGAGACATTTCTAGTTGTGCTGGTTGTTTACACTGCTTGGGTGTCCCCGTTCGAGTTTGGCTTTCTAGGAAAACCAGCAGGACCACTTGCCAAGACTGACAATGTTGTCAATGGATTCTTCGCGATTGATATCATTCTTACCTTCTTTGTAGCTTTCTTGGATAGAACCACTTATCTACTTGTCGATGATCACAAAAAGATTGCTTGGAAGTACGTGAGTACTTGGTTTTTATTCGATGTCATATCAACAATCCCTTCAGAACTTGCTGTGAAGATATCCCCAAAACCTTTACGTCAGTATGGATTATTCAATATGCTTCGTTTGTGGCGTCTAAGAAGAGTTAGTGCATTGTTTGCCAGGTACTACAGTCAAACATCTCTATAACAATGTTGTTTGTCTAGTGTCTTTTTTGGTTGCTATAGTGAAATGCTGATATAGAGAACATAAACATGAAAGTCGATTCCAAAGAGAACTTAGCTGTTATAGTGAAATGTTGTTCTATAAGACGACTGTTATAGAAACGTCTTTTTTTTGGTTTAAACAGATTGGAGAAAGATAGGAACTTCAATTACTTTTGGGTTCGATGTGCAAAGCTTGTTTGTGTAAGTACATTTCTCCCTTCTTTGAATAAGCATTGAATCGATGTTGTTCTAATCAATGTATTGGTTCTTCTCTGTAGGTCACTCTTTTTGCTGTTCATTGTGCCGGATGCTTTTATTATCTTATCGCGGCTCATTATCCCAATCCAAACAAGACATGGATCGGTGCTTCTATGGATGACTTCCTTAATCAGAGCTTATGGATTCGTTATATCACTTCTATTTATTGGTCGATAACTACTCTCACTACAGTCGGTTATGGTGATCTGCATCCAGAGAATACGCGGGAAATGATATTTGATATTTTCTACATGCTCTTTAACTTGGGATTGACAGCATACTTGATAGGAAATATGACTAACTTAGTTGTACACGGGACGAGTAGGACTAGAAAATTTGTGAGTAAAAGTTATCTTATGGCTTGATTGTTTTATCAATCAGTAATTCTATAATTTTGTTTAGTTTCTAAAATGCATCTGTCCAAATTGCTGCATCAGAGAGATACAATTCAAGCTGCTTCGAGCTTTGCACAGAGGAACCAATTGCCTGCTCGTCTCCAAGATCAGATGCTTGCACACTTGTGCTTGAAGTTCAGAACAGACTCGGAAGGGCTGCAGCAGCAAGAGACACTCGAGTCTCTTCCTAAAGCCATCCGTTCAAGCGTTTCACATTTTCTTTTCTACTCTTTAATAGACAAGGTTTACTTGTTTCGTGGAGTGTCAAATGATCTACTCTTCCAGCTGGTAACTTCATGAATCAGATATTTAATCGCTGTCCTAAATCTTTTAAGCATGTTTTTCTTTAATATTTGACATTTTCTTCGTGATTCAAGGTCTCCGAGATGAAGGCAGAGTACTTTCCTCCCAAGGAGGATGTCATTTTGCAGAATGAAGCACCAACTGACTTCTATATTCTTGTAACTGGAGCTGTGGTAATTTTCAACCTCTTTTTGTAATCTGAACGCGGAAATTTTCATGTATCATGGTATTTTTACTTGCTAGTACGAGTCTAATGTTGAACCTATCTGACAGGATCTAGTGGTGCTTAAAAACGGAGTTGAACAGGCAAGTTTCATCTAACATGTGCAGAAACCTTCATATTTTCAATACGTTCTCTCGATTCTTTTTGATGAAGCACATATATATCTTTTCCGAAACCACAAGTTGTGAGCTGATACCAAAACGGATATTTCAGGTTGTCGGGGAGGTCAGGGCTGGTGATCTTTGTGGTGAAATCGGGGTTCTTTGTTATAGGCCTCAACTATTTACAGTACGAACGAAGAGACTGTGCCAGCTACTACGTATGAATCGTACCACATTTCTGAATATCGTTCAGGCCAATGTTGGGGACGGGACAATAATCATGAATAATCTCCTTCAGGTATGAAACGCCTCAAACGTTTCCTAATTTGGATGATTTCAAATAAAATGACTGGACTAAACATGGCTGTTATGTTTTTCTCTTTTCGCTGAGCAGCATTTGAAGGAAATGAAGAATCCAATTATGGAAGGTGTTCTACTGGAGACCGAGCATATGCTAGCTCGCGGTAGAATGGACTTGCCTCTCACCCTTTGCTTTGCAACACTTAGAGGTGATGACTTATTGTTGCATCACTTGTTGAAGCGCGGTCTTGATCCAAATGAATCAGATAAGAATGGAAGATCCGCATTGGTTAGAACCCTTACGATCTTCTGTTACCATAAGCTTGGATTCTATGTAACTACATTTCTCATTTCCCCCTCCTTTCTTATTGGTTTTGTCTCATCAGCACATCGCCGCGTCTAAAGGCATTGAGAACTGTGTGGTTCTTCTGCTCGATTTCGGGGCTGATCCCAATAGTAGAGGTATGCTCCATTTCTTTTTTTTTTCTCCAAACATTATAGAGTTAATAGTCGAAAACACACCTGAACTATCATTTTTTTGCGAGTTTCACACTCTAACTATCAGTTGTCTCCTTTTCCTACCATGTCCACTGATACAAAGCCAGAGATAAGAATTTGATTTTGTTTCTTGTGTATACACAGATTCAGAAGGCAATGTGCCATTGTGGGAGGTTATCATGGGGAAGCATGAGTCAGTTATCCAATTACTCGTTGACAATGGTGCTAAACTATCAGCTGGTGATGTGGGACATTTCGCCTGCGTTGCTGTTGAACAAAACAACTTGAATTTGCTCAAGGAGATTGTCCGTTATGGCGGGGATGTCACGCTTCCCAAGATGAATGGGTCATCAGCTCTCCATGTAGCTGTTTGTGAAGGTAACATAGAAATAGTAAAGTACCTATTGGATCGAGGGGCTAATGTTGACCAACCAGACGAACATAATTGGACCCCCCGGGACCTTGCTGAGCAACAAGGGCATGAAGACATCAAAGAACTCTTCGAATCCAGGGTAGTGATGAGAACTCGATCCGTTGATCCTATCCCTGAGGAAAGAGGGGTTCGGTTTCTTGGGAGGTTCAAAAGTGAGCCAACAATCTTCCCTGCATCCCATGGAGTCTCATTTCTAGGATTAGACGGATCATCAGGGCGATCACGTCCTAGACGTAGGACTAATAGCTTCCACAACTCATTATTCGGGATAATGTCAGCAAAGCAGACCAATGAGCACGACGTGCTTTTATCTGCAAACGAGACTAATGTTAGTGCCACGACAACCAAGACTTATGCTCCCCGAGTAACAGTGTGTTGCCCTGAGAAAGGAGACAACGGGGGAAAACTCATTTTACTCCCACAGAGTTTTAAAGAGCTACTTCAAATTGGTTCTAGTAGATATGGTATCTCTCAGGCCAAAGTTGTAAGCAAAGATGGAGCTGAAATCGACGAAATAGAGTTGATCAGAGATGGTGATCGTTTAGTTTTTGTTAGCGATATAGAAAACAATATTGATGAAGCTAAATCATCAGAATTGTAGTGAGTTGAGGTGAAAACCAAAGTTGTTTTTTATTTTTGTAGTGAGTTGAGTGTAAACTAATTCACAGCCAATTTATGGAACATGTAAAGTCAGAATGAGAAAATATATGTACATTCAGTTACCTCTTTTGTCTAATATACAAATATTGATAGTTCAGAAACTCCTCTGATACTCTCTTTCGACTTATATAATCGATGAGTGACAAATGTTTTCTCTAACATTTTAGATGTGACTGGTGACGTGGCTATCAGGCGGGAGGGGGAAGGTAATGGTGAAGCTCCATGATCATCTTTGACTTAAATTCTGGATCCGCCTCAAATATTCTACTCACAAAATGCATCATAATGTAATAATATCGAAGAAACAGGACTCGAAATCAGTCCTACAAGTAAGTACTTGAAGTTGGTAACTTTTTACATTTCAGCAAAAGAATGTTAAATAAGCTCCTTCCCAATTGACCATCTTGTATTTTCAATGTTCACTGTATTGGTAAAACTTATCTTGCTCTCAACTCTGATATTGATAGCCCATTTATCGAATATCTTACTACTTCTTCGGACATCTCTGCACGTTGATCCCCTCTCTCGATGAAAAATCCTGGTCGTTGTGGTGGTGGTGGTGGTTGTCTCGTATCATTCATAAGCATTGAAACAACATTTGACATTGAAGGCCTATCTTTTGCATAATCTTGGACACAAAGGAGTCCAACATGAATGCATCTCATTACTTCATCGCGCGAGCATGATTCAAGTAGTGTTACATCTATTAGCTCCAAAGCTCTCTGTTCTCTCCATATTTCCCATGCCTAAAAACATAGTACTAATAGTTATAAGTTTCTACATTTCGCGCAATATGTTCATATTCAGTCTAGAAACTTACCAGTCCTATGAGGTTTAGTGGATGTTCGGAATCATAGCAGCTGTTGTTTTTCTTGCCACTAACAATTTCTAACAGCAAAACTCCAAAGCTGAATACATCTGTTTTCGTTGAAACAATGCCTCTCAAGGCATACTCTGGAGACATATAGCCACTGAAGTTGTATCAGAAAAATGTATTCAGAATTTCGAGTAATATTATATAAACTTGTATACGAAACATTGCTTATTTACTTACTGTGTTCCAACAATTCTTTTCGTGTTTGCTTCAGATTCTTGTGTTCCAAATATCCTTGCCATGCCAAAGTCTGATATCTTTGGATTCATGTCCGCATCAAGTAAGATGTTGCTTGCTTTTAAATCTCTATGAATCACTTTCAACCTTGAATATTTATGCAGATACAGTAGACCTTGAGCAATCCCTTCGATGATTCTGAATCGTGTGTCCCAATTTATTAGCTCCTTTTTGTTACTATCTGTTCATATCATTGTAAAAAATGAAATTTCTTGACAAAGTGTTCTAATTGTTGAAGGTGAAAAACATGATATTTACCAAAGAGGAAGAAGTCTAGGCTTTTGTTGTGCATGTATTCATATACTAAAATCCGTTCTTCGCGTTGAGTACAGTATCCTAGAAGCCTAACAAGGTTAGTATGTTGAAGTTTTGCAATCAGTAGAATTTCATTCTTGAACTCCAATAGGCCCTGTCCAGAACTAGTCGAAAGCCTTTTTATAGCTACTTCTTGCCCATCAGGCATTTCTCCCTGAAAAGAAATGACTCGTTTAAGTATCTATGCTTGCGCAAATCATATTCATATAAAAGGCTTCATGTTTACCTTGTAAACTGGTCCGAATCCACCTTCCCCGAGCTTATTTCCTGGTGAAAAATTGTCTGTGGCGATTGCTAGGCTCTCGAGGTTGTATAACTGCACTTCATGGCTCATTTTCTTGTCTATTTTTCTCTTTTTAGATATATTTGCTGTTTGATTAAGCAATAACAAAGCTGTTGCTTTTGCTTTCCCTGATAGTGAAAGGGGAAGTTGTGGGATCAGAACCCAAGGATAGCATTTCTATATTGCTCGGACTTTTAAAAAATGCCATCTGGTGTGTGTCAGATTCTTTAAAAGTAGTGCATTATTTAGAGGATCCGACAGGGGTACTGTGGCATCATTTTAGCAGAGTCCAAGCAACATAGTTGAGTTTTACTGGTGCAAGATTCTAGATAAATTCTCCGAGTGCTCACCTTTTCCGTGTAGAAAGTAGCATAGGGAGCTTAGTCCTACGAGTAGTGTCAAACCGACTGCAGCTATAAGCCATATCCACCATTTTGTTGCTGCATCAGCACAATGAGTCATCAACAACAAAACAACATAACGAGTGAAATTCCACAAGTGGAGTCTGGGGAGGGTAGAGTGCACACAGACCTTACCCCTACCGCGTGGAGGTAGAGAGGCTGTTTTTGAAGGACCCTCGGCTCAAGAGCAACAAATCAAAGTAGTTATGGAAACAGAGAAAGCGACAGTGCAGAAAACATGACAAGTAAAAAGGAAAACATTGCAGAAATTCAGGAAAGGAGCAGTAACAACATCAACATAGATGATCTAAATGACTTTTCTCTGGATATACTCGAAACAAGAACTAGATTGTGTAATGATGATACTACAAAAGAATTCGTGCCTAAAACGTATAGTTCTTTGTTAAATGGACCATATCGAGGAAACAATCAACTAAAGGTTCGCCTTCAATCATATACAATAATTCAAGAGCAAGATTTGAACACAATACATACAAGTTCCTTTAGACGATCCTGACGTTGAATTGGGAGAAGGTTCTGGTGCTAAATCTGGAGGAAATGAGATTGGTACATTTGTGCTGCTCCGATTTCTTATTGGCACCAAATCTATGAAAACACATTGCACAATTCATCGTTAGAGTCCACTTTACTAACTCTAGTTACTTGCTAGACATAGAAATAGTACACTTCCTTGGACCACAAGGGTCTATTGTACGCAGCCTTACCCTGCATTTCTGCAAGAGCCTGGAACCCATGACCTCCTAGTCACATGACAACAACGTAAAAAAGACAATGACGTAAACATGAACAGACCTCTTTCATCACCAAGAATGAAAACATCTGATTCAAGTGAATTCAAAATAGATACATTACTCCAAATATCACAACCAGTTCCAGTAGCTGTGATAGTGGCAAAAGCAGCACAAGAACAGTTTTTCTCACACTGTCTCTTGCAATCAAATAAACTCATGTTGTTGTTTGCAAACCTAAATCTATTACCAGAGACACTATTTGGCCTTCTCTTGAACCACGAATCATTTCTAACCGAGCACCCAATCGATTCTTCTATCACACAACCAGCACTAGGCTTGTAAAAACACACCCCAAAAGGTCCTGCTGCTCCTCTTTCCTTAATAAAACCAAATGTATCCATTACATATCTAGACAAAGTTCGAGTCTCACTGACCGAATAAGTCACATACTTCTCATCCTCTGTCGAAACAAAACTCAAGTTAACATACTCATAGTGTGATACTCGCGATACATTGTCAAACATCCCATTTTCCCAGCGTCCACTCGTCCAAAACACACTTCCTAGCCACCATATTATCAATTGATCAATGTCATTCGTGTCTATACCAATCGTGAAAGACCCCGAGGCTGGTACATCATTGCTTATCCAAGAAGTTAGTGACCATATCTGTCCTGTTTTAACATTTCTCCCAAGTTTCATCCCAGGTAATAGTGTATCAGTAGGATAATCAAAACTCTGCCACAATGTTTTATTCTCTGAACCATTACTATTCAATTCCACCAACACAAAATTGCCATTGTCAAATAGTGTAGCACTTGCATTTCTTGTTGTTGCATTATAAGAACTTAACATAACAAAACTGTCCCCTCCATAGAAAATTTTCAACTTTCCATCATCATCTAATGTGAGAGTGTTACCTGATGCATATTGTATCGGATTATCGCGATTTGCAATCCAAACGGGGCGATGATCATCAGGGAATAAGGTCATGTTAGAGGGTAAATTGTAGAATATGCCTATATATTGTGTTATATTGGCATCAAGGCTAAAAAACTCAAGCCTGAATTCCTTATTTGCTGATTCTAATTTTTCTCCAACTATAAGGTGTTGGCCTTGAAAAATTGTGTGTATTTGGGAATAAGAAAGATTCATGAAGAGGAAAAATAGTAGGATTTTTAGGCATGCCATTAAAGAACTATTATTGTAGTATGAAAATTTTGTATAGATATTTGAACTATATTCTTACAAAGTTATTCATTTTGAATGTCAACTGTTGAAAAATTGACCTTGTCAAAATAGGCAAGCAGAACATTTTCAATTGATTAGGAAGATTATTGGAATTTTCTTCCCTTTTTGATGGTCTTAGCTAGCTTCCATTTTTTTTCCGGTAATTGTGGTGTTCCTTGCGGGCATCTAAACTAATTTTATGGGATATTTTCTACATCCCAACAACAACATGTATCAGGTAACTCTGGGTCAGCTTACGCGTACCTCGACTAATTTCATGGATACTTTCTACCTCACACGAACAATAGGTACTAGGTAACTCTGGGTCAGCTTGCATGCACCTCGACTAATTTGACAGGATACTTGCTACCTCTGGGTCATCTTGTGCCCACCTCGACTAATTTAACAAAATACTTGCTACCTTCCATCTCTAACAGGTACCATGTAATTACTCTGGAGCATTTTCGAGGCACCTCGACTAGTTTCACTGGATACTTGCTACCTTTCACCAACAATGAGTACCATATAACTTTGTCAACCAACAAATTGGAAAAAATCATCTCATATTTTTGTTCCTTCTGGGATTTGAATATAAGAACTCATGGTTCTTAATTCATTGACCACTATGCCACACCTTTTAAGTGCGCTAGCTTCCATTCTATATTCAACGGTTGATTTATATAACATTATTATAACAGAGTGATAAATACTTAATACTTTTACATTTGTATTTTAAATTTAAAAACTCTATAAACTTGATTGGGTATAGTTCTATTACGTACAAAATGATTTGGGGACCAACTTGACTAAATGGTATATACTTTTCCCAAGTCTTGAATATTTTAGGTTGCAGCTGGGGTTGTTTCGTTAACGCGTTCTTTTTACTTGAATTTGAATTTTATATATATATATATATGTATATATATATATATATATATATATATATATAGAGAGAGTAAATAATCCTTGCTTTATCAATATAAAATAAACTAATTCTAAGAGGTCAATTACTAAATGAGCATATCTTAATATAATAAAATATTCATAAAATGATAACATAGATTAATTAATCAAGGTCAAGTCAAAAAAGTATATGTGCAAATATATATTATATAAATATTGATTTAATAAAATCACCCGATAAAAATAAGTTTTTACTTTGGAGTATATTATTCTCTATGACTATGAGAGATGATGTATATTCACTGAGTTCTAGTTATTGAAAAAGAATTGAGAAATTGTGATTTGACAAAATATGATCTATGTCAGTTCATTGAGAATATGACTTTAAGATAGGAGAATATGAATATCAAGAATTAGGATAAAATGTTAATATGTAGTCGAATGATTTCTTTCTTTCTTGAGGAGAACATGGTTCTGTCTTGGAGTACCTTATCGACTCCCTTTAGCTCCTTTCCATTATTATTATTGGTGGGGGAAGAGGAAATGCAGAGAGAATTAGAAGTTGGAGAATCAAACCCTCATCAACAAGTTGAAAGTTTAGATAACAAACCAATTGATTTATTGTTATTCCTTATGGTTTAGTTAGCTTACTATTTTTGTTATTAATATATTTTTTTCTTAGTATATTATTCGAGCTTCTTTCACTTTTGTATTTTTCAAAAAACTTGCTTAAGTCGGGAGTCTATCAGAAAGAACTGTACTACCTTACATAAAATAGAAATAAAGTCTAGGAAAAACTACATAAATGGGCCATAAAACTCAAAATAATTACATGTTCATAATCCAATCCAAAGTAATTCAAGAAATATCCATTCTCTCAAAAAAATTTACAGCCCATATCCCCCATTCATTAGGCCTGATAATTTTCACTTAACTGATACTAAATCAGTATCATATACTGTATTGGTATCATTAAGGTTGATAATTTCGCTCAATTAATACTAAATAAGTATATATATATTGTAATGGTATTATTAAGGTTTCTTGTTAAGAAATTACTCATTAGTCAATGATACTATAAGAGTATATGTATATCGCTGTGGTATCATTAAGATTTCTTATTCAGAATTACTCATTAGTCAATGATATTATAAGAGCATATGCATATTGTTGTGGTATCATTAAGGTTTCTTGTTCAGAAATTACTCATTAGTCAATGATACTATAAGAGTATATGTATATTGTTGTTCAGAATTACTCATAAGTCAA
Organism: Solanum appendiculatum; assembly: GCA_018342035.1. NCBI lineage: Eukaryota > Viridiplantae > Streptophyta > Magnoliopsida > Solanales > Solanaceae > Solanum > Solanum appendiculatum. Next base: position 143,415 of record JAGDQO010001477.1, read on the forward strand.
TGTTAATCTACGAGTATATGTATATTGTTGTGGTATCATTAAGGTTTCTTGTTCAAAATTACTCATTAGTTAATGATGCTATAAGAGTATATGTATATTGTTGTGGTATCATTAAGGTTTCTTGACTAACGAGTAATTTCTGAACAAGAAACTTTAATGATACTACAACAATATACATATACTTTTATAGTATTATTGATAATGAGTAATTTCTGAACAAGAAACCTTAATGATACCATTACAGTATATATATACTGATTCAGTATCAATTAAGCGAAATTATCAACCTTAATGATACCAACACAATATATGATACTCATTTAGTATCAGTTAAGCGAAATTAATTTGGGGGTATATAGTGTAATTATTTAGTGGAGTATGAATGTAAAGGAATATATATTTGTAATTATTTTGCTTTTATGAGATATTTGCTTAGTTTCCCCTAAAGTCTAATTACACTCTTATCTTCCTGAAATCACACCAATTTTGTTGTGCTGTTATATTTACTTTTGTCATATTTTGTATTTTCATTTATTTTAAATGTTTCAAAAGAAAACAAACCATAATAGCTATGCGCTTCGCACTTGGCTATCCAATATTTACCTTGGGCACGATAATCGATACAAATGAGGTGTGTTCTTTTCGCTCCTTTTGTACTAAGAAAATATTCTCTCAATGCTCTAACGCCCACACAAAAAATGAGCCGAATTGTCTCACAATGTTCTGAATCCAATTCATGTACCACTTTAATGGACGAACAATCCAAAACTTCTAACAATAAAGAAGATATACTACAATTGCATACACACACGTTCAATACAGCAAAAAAGAAAGCAACCCTCGTCCCTGGTGAGCCCAAAAGTCAGGCAAAAATCAACTAGGTGACATAGTCTTATTCAATGAATGGCAGTGAAAAGACAAAAAAAGTATTGAAAACACTCTTAAATTTGACGCTAATTATTAGTTTCATCATCGAACTATTGATAGTCTTAAAATCACCTCTTTACTTGACTAACTGAACTTAAACACCTCCTGATACACCTGTGATCTTCCACGTAACATAACAAGTGGTCTCAAACTCTTGTAGGAGTATGCAACTTTTAATAAACAGTAGAGAGAAGTGTTGAAAATATCCCTAAATTTGACGAAAATCTAGGGGTGTATTTCACTCATGTTGCAAGATCGGGGTATATTTAAGTTCAGTCAGTCAAGTAAAGAAATATTTTTAAAGTTTTTAATAGTTCAGAAATGAAACAAATAATTTACGTCACGTTTAGAGTGTTGTCAATATGTGACAAAGGCACATAATCCAATTTCCAAGTTCTTCTCTATGTTCCATTTACTCTTTTACCCTTTTCAATCTAACAAACCACATGCTTTTCAAAAGTAATTTCATTCACAACTTAAGGGTAAAATAGTCAAAAAATCTTCCATTAGATTGCCCCCGGCCCACCCCCTTCCAGCTCAGTCCCAATCACATTTTATTTATAGTATAATATATACTTCTCATCTCTCTCGACCGTGCTGAAATTTTTTCGATCAAACAAAATTCGAATCGGAAAATCACCCAATTTCGACCGGAAAAAATGTCGGGAAAAGGAGCTAAGGGTTTGATTATGGGAAAGACGGCGGCGGCAAATAAGGATAAAGAAAAGGAGAAGAAGAAACCCACTTCTCGTTCTTCTCGTGCTGGACTTCAGGTTGTTTTTTTTTCTCGTTTTTTTTTTTCTGGGTTTGCTCTTAATTTTTTATTTTTTTGATGTTTTTGGATTGATTGTTTGGTTTATGATCGTAAATTAGGGTTTTTGATGAGATATAGTTTCTGGGTTTGTCTTTTTTAGGCTGGAAAATTCAAATTGGATTTAAAGTTCTCTGTTTTACTGGGCAAAGTTGTTGAATTTGCATAAAAATGTGTAATTGGAAAAGGGTTGATTACTATTTAGTTATGAGTTATGATTTTCTTGTTCTTTGGATATGTAGAGCATGTAAATTTATGATCTTCATTGTGTTCGATTATTCGATATGGAATTGAGCTTTAATTTGAAACTTTTGTGTGTTTTTATTGGTTGAAGTTCAAATTTTTTGTTGTGATTAGTCATTTTGATGAGAAATGTCTTAAGTTTCTGGTCCCTTGACGTTGCGCGTTTAAGCATTGAAGTGAGGTGCAAAACATGTTGAGCGCTTTGGCTAGGTTTGTGGGGGCTTTAGTGTTGTCGTGAAGGTTCTAAGGCGTACTTCTCCTTGCCAATGAGCATAATTTTGAAGTTTCTACTACTAAGAACTTGATATTTCACTTTATTTTATTTAATTTTTTCGTTTATATATTTGTTATTCATGCTTATTATTGTTAATCTTGGACTACACAAACACATTTGTATGTTTTTCCCATTTACGCCTATTTTTTCGTTAAAGTCCACGTTTTATTTGCGGTTTGTGTTTAAAGCTCCAGCCTCCAAAGGACCTTAGAGGTTTTTTATGCTTTTCGCTTTATTAATACTGTCTCTTTTGTGTTTCATAGTTGTTCTTTGTTGTTGTATTTAGTTGTTTTTTCTCAGATGTAGTTAAGGACTTACGGGATTATCCCAACTCAATAATTTTGGCTCGGATCCTGTATTTGTTGTAAAAAAATTCACTAAATAAGTACAAATAATAGGGTTTGAATCCATTAAAGCAAATGGGTTGTGGTAGAGTTCCAAACTCGAACTCATAATGTTCAACTCCTTATCTGCCTCTGGTTTTCCCCTCCATTTTTGGGGATTCTAAGGATTTCTTTTATTACTTTGCAAGGTTATTAAATACGACTAAAAAAATGTGTATGGATAATACATATTAGAAAAGGTTGGTCCACTATTTAATAATGGCTTACACATTCTTTTGATGCAGATTACGTAGATATATAACCTTTATTCTATTCAATATGATATTAAGCTGAACTGGAACCTTTTTCCTTTATTATTATTTAATTTTCTCCCATGAGACAGAGTCTTTTACCCCACTGATTTTCGGGTACTTGCAAATAATTCTCAATTCTATTTAATTGAGCTGAACTAGAGCCTGTGTTCTTGTGTACATGATACTCACTTAGGTTGGGTTGAGCTTTGGTGTTAGAAGCACAGAGAGGCTAAACTATTTTTTACTTTAGGCAAAGTTGAAGAAGCTCTCAATGAACTAATCTTGAGTTTATCTAGTGTGTGTAATGGACTTAAGTTTTTGGTTTCTCTTTCTGTGGAAATGGTTAATAATCAAAGGGGGACCTCAGTAAGCTGCTTTCTATTTCTTATGGTATAGTATAAGGTGCCAAAATTTGAGCATGATGCGCTTTACGGGTTTGTTCTTATCGTTTATAAGGACTGTGTTTAAGAGCTGTTAAAAACTTGAAACATAGTAGTATATAATCCTGGATATTCACAAGTTTTGGGGGATTTTCAAGAAATAGATTCAAAATAGTCAGAAATGTAGAAGCAGAAAAAGAGCCATGGGAGATAAAGGTCAACCATAATTGGCTACATACACCTTTATCTTCTTGGGGACCTAATGAGCATTGACATTGTGGTTCGTGCAGCTTTGGCTCAGGGATGTCTCCTCTTCTATCCAAACAAAATTTGAATTTTTTTTGGCAATGGCGGACTTATTTTGGTATGATGGTTAGGAATTTAGGATCAATTGAACTTGTCACGAATGAACTTAAGGACTTGGTCTGCCTTGTTTATAGGACTTGAGACTGATCTTTTTGCTGTGGTCATGAAGATATAATAGCTTTGGCAGCAATTTTGAAATTGTTAGTCAAACCAATTAGAAACTTGTTTTCTAACTGGTTAACAATTGTTTTTATCCCTTTTTTTTGGGCGAGGGGGAGAAGAGGGGAGGGAGTGCAGGGAGCTGGTTTCTATCCAGTGATAAATTTGATGATGCAAGAAAGTCCTGCTAGCGGTAATGGAGAATGATATTGTATAATTTGGTCACTCTGTTTTCTCTATGCAATGCACAACTTATGTGAATAGTAAGGTCTGTTTGGTGATAGTTTTATTCCAGGATGTAGTTACTCTTCTTGACTCTTGAATTGATTCGTGCTGCATGCCTGCAAACTGCTCAACAATTAGGCAATGGCCATAGTTATCTCTTTTATTCTGATTCCTGTGTCATGATATTGTACATGAAGTTAAAGGGCCCTTTTCTTGATTCATCCATTTTAGTAACATTGATACTTTGTGGTTTCAAAGCCAAGGCATCCATATAGTGTCCTATACTCCTATCTGTCTCCTGGCAATGACATTTGAGAGCAGTACTGGTGTTATAATGCCCCGTGTACTAATGTCTTTGTATTTTTGTTCATTCATCTAATTTGATTAATAACAGGATTATGTTGCACTGGCTTTCCTTGTGGTTTCTAAACTGTTTGTCTTGTGCCTTCTCAGTTTCCAGTTGGGCGTATCCATCGACTGCTGAAGGAGAGAACCAACGCCAATGGGAGAGTGGGTGCTACTGCAGCTGTCTACTCTGCTGCAATCTTGGAGTATCTGACTGCGGAGGTATTGGAGCTGGCTGGAAATGCAAGCAAGGATTTGAAGGTGAAACGTATCACTCCAAGACATTTGCAGCTAGCAATTCGAGGTGATGAAGAACTTGATACTCTGATCAAAGGAACGATAGCTGGAGGAGGTGTTATACCGCACATTCACAAGTCGCTCATCAACAAATCTTCTAAGGAGTAATGGAAGCCTGTGTGCTACAACTAGACATATAAATTGTTATGTTAGCATACTCCTTTTTGGAAAACTTTAACCAGTTGGTTTTGGTGTTTGCAAATGCATAGACAGAGAATTGTTATGTGGGCATATTCCATGGTCCTTAGCTGACATACTAAATTTAATGTGATTGCCTGAATTGTGAATGTTATCATGATGGATGTTGAAATGTTTGTTGTCAATCTTTTATCAATCATTATGCACATATTTTTAAAATTTTACTATTTTTAAAAAATAAAATTGATGTAGTTATATGATTAAATGGCATAGGCAATTAAATTTGCAATTACTTTCTACTTCTTAATTCGTTTAATTCACTTCAATTTGAATTATTCATGTTTCAACATTGGCTTTGTAAGACTGTTTTCAATTTTTTGAAATGTCTTATTATCACAATTCGTTGAATAGTTAAGGTGTGTTCAAGCTCATAATAACAACAAAAATTGGAAATTTTGCATCAACTTGCATAGTTCATACCATGGATACATTTGTGAAAGAATTTGTAACAATATTAGAAAAGTGACAATCAACACTATCCTTAAAATAATAAATCTATCAAAGATTACAAGCTTTAATCAAAACTCACAACCTAATAAGGTTTCAAAAATAGTTGATTGAATTCTATAGCAATTGGTAACATCAAAAAGACAACAAAACTCTCTTATAGACGACTAATAAATTGTCCTATGCTATGTCTGTATAGGTGTACCAACTACCTTCAAATCCTGAATCCGTTTCTGTCTCTGCTGAACATTAGGTATTTAAATGTTTGCTACCCTTGGAACGTCCACGGGAAACTTATCTATCTCATCCATCCATGGATTCACTTCCTTTACTGGCTTTATAGTCCTTAAAGCCTTCCATACAGCACTATTACACTTGAATCCTGAACCAAATCCTATTTGCCACACTCTGTCACCTCTCTTCACTCTTCCCTTAGCTTCCGTATAAGCCATCTCGTACCATAAAGAGCTACTTGAAGTGTTTCCAAAACGATACAATGTCATTCTTGATGGCTCGAGGTGCCTTTCAGTAAGATGCAAATTCTTCTCTATTTCATCTAAAACAGCTCTTCCACCAGCATGAATGCAGAAATGCTCGAATGCTAGTTTGAAATCAGGAATATAAGGCTTCAGCTTCATCTTAAAAAGTTTCTTCCCAACAAGTGTAGCAAAGAAAAGCAACTGTTCTGATATCGGTAACACAAGAGGTCCAAGAGTAGTAATGTTGGTTTTTAAGGCATCTCCAGCCACTGCCATGAGTTCTTTCGACAAAGAAACACCTAGTTTCCCATTAGCATCCTCTTCTTGTGTCACGGAAGCAAAACACTTGTCGTCTGCACCTTTGTTTGTGCGAACAGCGTGCAAAAGTTGGTATTTTGATCTCCTCCTCTCTGTCAATTTATTTGAAAGAAGTATAGCTGCACCTCCCATTCTGAACAAGCAATTTGACACTAATTTTGATCTGTCATTTCCAAGATACCAATTGAGTGTAATGTTCTCTGTACTAACAACCAAAGCATAAGTACCTGGATGTACTTGAAGTAATTTTTTAGCAAGATCAATAGCAACTACCCCTGCACTGCACCCCATTCCACCTAAATTATAGCTAGCTATGTTCCCTCTAAGCTTATAATGATTTATGATCATTGCAGACAAAGACGGCGTTGGATTAAACAGGCTGCAGTTGACAATCAATATACCAATGTCCTTCGTTTTCATGTTCGTTTTAGCCAATAGACCATCAATAGCACCAAACATAACTGTCTCTGCCTCTTTCCTAGCTTGTTTCAACGACGGATTTGGTGGTATGTTGAGCAAAGCCTCAGGGAAATACGTGTTGTCCCCTAGCCCTGATCGTTGTAAAATCCTCCGTTGGAAATCAAGATTCTCCTCGGAAAATGCACCAGTTAGCTTAGACTGATCCATGAAAGTCTGCATTGTGCACTTATGTGCTTCACTAGGCTTGTAGCAGTTAAAGTCCACAAGGTATACAAGGCGAGGACGCGTTACAATGTAGACCGTTAATACGATTACTATGAGTGTTGAACATGAAATTACAGAGATGAGATTGTATTGAAGATTGTCCCATAATTCAGAAAGATCTTGAGGAGTTAGTGTTGACATGTGAGCAGCAACCACAGCTACTAAAGGAGTTAATAAGAGGTACATTCCATGAGTAATGAGGTAATGGTAACCAAGTTTAACATATTTCAACTTAACTGATTTGTTGTAATCTGGCAACTTGTTTGATGAAGGTGGCATCAAGGGTGTAGTTGCTTCTTTTGCTTCTGTCATTTTTCTCCTGTTAAAAAACATTTGACACAAGTTTAAGTCAGTAGCGCACGCAGGATTTTTGTGTAAACATTTGAAGAATTGAATGAATCACCATAATGATAATTGACAAGTGATATCATTTTATATTAGCTTATTTCATATATGGTACACTATGTTGCTTGGTGAATCCAAAACTAATGCAGTACTCGTGTCGGATCCTCAAAAGTACATCACTTATTAAGGATACGACATGTGTCCATCAACATTTTATCACTTTCTACATACTGGGAAAAAGTGATAGTTGAGATGTGTTTCAATTAAATACTTTGATTTTACACAAATAGTTTGAAATACAATATAAATCTTATTCCAAATTCTGATTAAGGAGACTCCTTTGATCTTTGTGTACTAAATCAGATCCATCATAATCTTGTTATTTCTTGATTTAGAGCATTAGAATGGAAGCAAAAGGAGGTGAATACCTTGTATCAGTGCCAAATAATAATATATTCAGTGTAATTCCACAAGTGGAGTTTGAGAAGGATGGTGCATATGCAGACCTTAAATCTACCTTTGTGGGGGTAGAGAGGATACTTCCGATAGACCCTCAGCTCAAGTAAAACATATCAAATCAAGGTTTGAAAGAGAAATACAGTAATAAAGAAATGTTGAATATAATAATTTGTATCAATGCCAATTAAGGAAAATCCAATCACCCCTATGTATGATCAAGAATAAATTTTTCATGGATATATAAACATTAAATTAAAATTTAGAAACACCAAATATAAGAAAAAAAAATTATCCAAGTGAAAACTAACCTCTAAATGGTTGACCAGAAACACGAAGAGTTTTCAGACAAAGAGTATATCACACACTAAATTGCTTCAATCCCCTCTAGAGAAGCAAAAGAGAGACTTTACACCAAGGTAAACAACAAGTTGTAAAATTTTGTTAATCCATTGAATAATTTTGTTACAAATATGGGGTTGTGAGAGTTTAACGGTTAGACTAAAATAAATAAATAAAAAAATATTTAGAAGATATGGAATACCATCAATTTAAATGGATAACACTACCTTATGTAGGTCATTTTTGTACTTTGACAACGTGAATCCATAATCTAGAGTTAGAAGGTTTAAAATAAGTACGATTAATTAATTTTTTATACATATCTCAAAAAAAGGAGTCGAAAATATGGGATTCAATTAAACTCACAAAACTTAACCAAGCTCCACCTCAAATGAAAAAAAGAAGTGGTAGATTCATTTATTAAGTGAAATCTGTCACTCTCCTTGGTAGTTGGTCCAGACGTCTAGCGATAGAAATGGAACTTGCTTAAGCTTTATTATCTTCCTTTATGAGGGTTCGATTCTTCTTGGACATATAATAAAATTTATGAATAAAAAAAGCCATTCAAGGTAATTACTTGAGTGGTCCAATATTCGCTTTAAAAGAAAAGGAAAATCTGTCACTATAACATGATAAGTTTAAATTATATACACTGATAATTTGAAAATTTAAATATTTCACATGATCGCAGTAGTTTAACCAATTATAACATGTTAGAGTTATCCTTTTGATCTAATTACCAATTGAAACATATGCACATGTATAGGCGGAAGGTAACATATATCTGGTGAAATAGTCAAGGTTCACGCAAATCGGCTCATATACCACTAAATAAAACAAAAAATTACATTGCCGGTTCATAAAACTTAAAACTCTTAAACATAATTTGGTGCAGTGCACAATAGAAATCTTTTTAGTGTAAATTGAGTTCAGCACAAGCGTTATCATTACTATGTACAAACCACATTTTCAACAACAACATACCCAATCCAACAAGAGGAATCTGGGGAGGGTAAGTTATACGCGGACCTTATAGAGGTTTCCGGTAGACTCTCAGTGCAACGATGCATAACCAAAACAGGCATATACCACATTTCCATCATCAACAATAACAAACCCAGTGTAATCCCACAAGAGGAATCCGGGGAGGGTAAGATATATGTGGACCTTATAGAGGTTGTTTCCGGTAGACTCTCAGTACAACGATGCATAACCAAAACAGGCATATACCACATTTCCATCAATCTATAAACATTTCTAAACTGTCTTTTGCTTGTGAATGTCCTGTCTTTCACTCATCAAACTCTCAACAATTTTGAGAATGGGAACCAATATATGAACACCAAAAAATAGCCAAGATTCAATCCAGCTTAAAGTCTTCAAGCCATATAAGAACTTCATTCCTCTACAAGTCCAAAACCAAAAAAAATAAAAAAAAAATAGATTAGACACAAAATGACTTTAAAAAGTGACACTAAAGGATCATTTATGCAAATCCAGTATTTGAAGTTTATGAGTTTCTACATCGATCTCAAGTTGATATACAATAATAACTAGGTACACAGTCAAATATTTATAGATATTTTGTGATTTCTTAATATATATATAAATCTTATATCAAATGAGAAAATATTAGCAATAGATAATGCCTCAAACATAACATAATGTCATATGAATCTTATAAGTCGATCAATCACCTATCACCTATACCTTAATCCGAACTAGTCGGGAATATCAGAACATCGTTATGACGTACATTTTTTGATGACCTATTAAGTTCCTATTGATAACTGGATATTACAAGCTTAGATCATATATTTCAGCCAATTGGAGAACCTTGGAAAGAAATCACTGAAAGTTGAGCTTTTAATCATCCAGAGGGTCATAGGCTATGTTGCTCGGACTCTCCGAAAATCTTGCCACACCTAAGCCGGATATTCCAAAACAGAAAAACTACACTACCATTGAAGGATACGCACCAGTCGATATTATTGAAGAGTTCGAGCAACATAGATAACAGGGCATGTTCATGTTTATGCATCTTAAATTTTGATGGAAATGTCATGTCCAAATTCTCTAATAACATTCTAAAGAACTCGCTCGATATATGAGAGGGTCATAGATCATATTGAAGGCACTGATAATCGGAACGAGAGATACAAAGAACAAAAAAAGATCTGTCTACTAAAGCAAAAGAGGAACTTTAACAGGGATGCAATGAAACAAACAATCCTCCAGAACATAGAATATAGAACATACCATTATAAATTTCCATGTGCGACCAGGATCATTGTAGCGAGCAAGCATACAACCAGATCGAGGTTTGAGACCGTCTCTTCTAAGACTTGATCGGAGTTGTTTCTCCTTTTCTCGAACAACATCATCTGTTGGCTTGCCACTAAACTTTATTGCAGCCGCGATGCCTCCTTCCGTTTTCCTTAAGGTAATACCTTCTTTATTTGGAGCTGGTAAGCTATTCAAAATAAAGCTTTAATTTCACAATTGTTCTATTTGATAAAGAAAAGAGGTAAAGTTCAAATCTTTATAGCAAACGCGGATGAGGCTTATGACATATATATGAAAAACCACTAAGTTTCAACAAAAATTGAAATATCAACTCGTATTCTCAAAACTACAGTAAGATCAATGCTAAGAATCTTAAAGTTGAACCGATAAGAGTTAAAAGTCTAGATCCACCTCTGTGCTTACACATGCATATTCTACGTTAGGACAAAGATTCCTCACAACTTTCACTCCAGAGTGAGATGTTTATGTTTTCGCTTATATTAACTAAGAAAACATGTTACCTGCTCAAAGATTTATCCGATGGAAGAACTATTTGGATAGACACTTTAGATTTTTCAGCATCAAATGCCTGAGTGAAGACAGGAGTAGTCATCGGTATCTTCTCCGTCGTAGCATTCTTTCCAAATATGTACCTATATTTAGAGGAGTCAACAATCTTCAAATCTGAAAAACAAAACACCATAAAAGATGCCAAAAGAAAAGAAGAAAAAGGAGTCGAGATATCTCACCCGGCAACATCATTGAAACCTCTATTTCCTGCGAGATTGTCACCTTCTGTTTCTACAACTATGAAAGGATCATACTTCCTTACCTGTATTACGCAAATGAAAATTACGAGCAACATAGGCTAAAAGTAGCAGGAACCATTCAAAGATATAAGTAAAGAAGCAGTTCTTAGCTTGATGTACGATTCTATAAGATAAATACTACGAACCTCGTAAACTGCTGTTCTTCTTAGTATCTGATAGCTGGGCGTTTCCAAATCAGGGGTCTTATAAATTCTTAACTTCTCGAAAAATACAACTCAAATTTAAATAACGTCTAAGAACTTGGACAGCTATGTTGCTCTGACTCCTCAAAAATGGCGAAGGGTGCGTGTTGGATCCTCCAAAGTAGTGCATTTTTTGGAGGATCCAATACGGGTGTGCAAACATTTTTAGAGAGTCCGAGCAACATAGCTTGAAAGCATAAAATGGACCAGTTTGATACACACCTGTTTTATGACCTCAAGCAAACCTTCTAGAGAAAAATAATCATTATTCTGAATTGAATCCCAATAGTCCTACAGATTTCACCAAGAGTCGGTAACTAATCCACAATGCAATTCAATTATCTATAATTTGCAACAAGGAAGAGCGAAGAATCAAACCACGTGGCTGTTAAACTTGTTTGTTTTTGGATTGACGCCCATAACGGAAGTGCCTGTGAAGACTAATTCAGGTTTCCAGGGTAGAAGAACGAACTTCATCACCATGGTCCATCTCGTAGTTATTTCATAGGGTCCTGTCTACAACAAACTCAATCACTCAAAAAAGTTCACGTTCATAATCAATGCATTACACTCCTTAGCAGTGTCGGAACATGAATTTTCACCAAAAGGTTCAAAATATAAAGAAGTAAACACACGAAGAAGTCAAAAGGGATTCAACATCTACTAACCAATTTTCCAATATACTTGTACCACTTCTAATGTCTGGTTACATTAGTTATTTGAGCCGACTAAACAAATTTTTTACACTTTCCGTATATAGAAGTTAAACTCATAACCTATATTCCAAGATACTAATACCACTTTTTATGAACGTTATTACTTGTAGTTATCTAAGCTATTAGAGTAAATTTTGCACACGATCAGTGTACAAAATTAAACTCATAACAAATTTTCCTTACCACTTTTTATCGACAATTACTTATAATAATTTGAGCTCATATAAAGAATCTTACGCATTGTTAGTGTATACAAGTTAAACTCGTAACCAATTTTCCAAGATACTAATAACAGTAGCTAGTATTGAACTGATAGAGTAACCAACCATTTGCACTTTTTCCCTTATTTTGTGATGGTCTTTAATTTACGCCCTCATAACAAATAATTTTTCGCCGGACATAAGTTTATTTTTTGAATGATAATATCTCATAAATTATATTAGGACATGACTTCAATTTCTAAAGAATTTAAGCTCCACTAGATAAAAGTTTGATTGCTTAAGTGCAAAAATTTATGACGAGTTAAACTCTTAACCAATTGACTTACTTTCTAGTTTCAATTTATTTGTCTGATTTTGACTTGACACGGATTTTAAAAAAAAAGTAAATCTTATGGTCTTAAACATGTGAGTTGCCAAAAAAGGAACGAGATAATTTTTTTTAAAAACAAACTAAGAAAGGAAAGTAAGTCAAATAAATTGAAACGAAACGAGTAAATGCTAACCTGTTTAATCCAATGTAGTTGAAAATCAGGCCTAAACAATTGTTTCAACATGGCAATATTAAACAAATAGCCATCAATTGTATCATGTTTAGTAATTGGGTCTCTAAATTTCACATAATCATCATAAGCCATACGATCAATTCCTTGATCATCAAATAAATGAGGCAAATCTTCATATAAAAATTCCACTAATTTATTCATATCAACAGTTGGGGTTTTTACTGGGCTCTGTTTATCAACTAAACTTTGATAAATTTTGAATTTTTTTGGAGATTTTAGGGTTTTTGTTTTGGTTTTTTTGGGGGGTGTGAGGAACACTGAAGTAGGGTAGCATTGCCGGAAAATGGTTCGCCGGTGAAGTGATGGCCGGAAAATCAGGTCGGAAAGTTGTGAGGTGGACATTTTTTTTCTTTAGTAATGTTCTGTATTTTTTTGTTTGTTTTAAAAGGATGTGTTTTGGGTTTCGTGTCATAAATATTGGCCATAGAAAGTATTGGTTGGGATTTTCTTGCATCTAGGTATTTGTTTTTTTTAATATTTGCTCGGTTTTTTTTGGTATTCATATTGATTATCGTACAAATTTTTTAGTATATTTTTATACTATCCTCAGTTTATTTTAATTATCGTGCTTATTAAAAATATTTGTTATTTTAACAATTCAAGATATAATTTATCGAAAACAATTAAATATATATATGTATAATTAGAAATAGTTTAAATAAACTCTCGTTATCCTTTCGATTCAAGTATATCTTTTATGCTTGTATTTTCTGTTTAAATATACCATCTCCCATTATGATTGGACACACGTTTATTCTTAATTTTGACAGAGTAACATACGTTTGAATTATTATATATGTATAAAATAATTAAAGAAAATCGATAGATAGATTCGATTCTGACTTCGTAGAGGCGGGAATATGGAGATAGAGGGTGACATATTCACAACTTGAGATTATCCATTTCCACAAGGATGGAAAATAGGCTTTTACACAAATCATATATAATAATATGAGGTGTAAAGTGAATTTACAATGTGGCAGCCAAGGTTATGGCTTTGCACATTCCTCATGTAACATAACACTCTTAACGCGTCCAAACTTGCCTATTTTCCTTTATATAAGCATAATATGATGATTTTTCTCACATCTTGTCAAAAGAGAATAAGAGATCATACAATATCCAATATCATATTTAATATTTCTATAGTTTAAGAAGATACATATAGAATGTCTAGTATTTTCAAGATTATTAAATCCCATAAGTGAAAGTCGTGTTTCATGTTGCTAGGATTTTTCAGAAATATCATTAGGGGTGTGTCAAAATCGTCAAAAGTAGTTCATTTATGGAGGATTCGATATGGGTGTGGCATCATTTTTGGAGAGTCCAAGGAACATAAGTCGTGTTCATATGGAGATAATGATGACGAAGGATATGACTATGCTCCAGCAACATACTGCGACGATGATAATGAAAACTATGACTATGCACTTACAACATCCTTGAAAGGAGATGATAATAATGCAGGTATATACTATGAATATGCTCCTACGACCTCTTTAAAAGGTGATGGCGATGATGGAAACGATGATTATGCTCCTGCTGCTCTCACTTGATGATGTTGTATGACATCTATTATTCATACTAATTGGTGACATTATATTATAATAATGAAGAAGCTATAAAAATAGCCTTTTGTATATCATTGCTCTATTAGTTTTTTGAATAAAAAAATCAGTCGAAGGTTTTTTTTTTTTTAATGAAAAATTTAGCACACATCATATGAAATCAGATTAATTATGACAGTGCAAAGCTTTAGGAATAAAATTAAACATGTTTAGCTAAATAAATTCAAAAAATCAGTCTACATCTACATCTGGGACATGACAAAAGCGCTAAATCGTTCAACTTAAGCAATCAACAAAAACAATTATACCATAGTTAACTTATCTAATGTCTAGACAAAGTCCAACTTGCTTCAAGTGGTATATGTGTGTATTATAAAATAAATATCAAAAGAACTAAAGTTAAGGAAAGTCATAAGCAATACTCATTCCCATGTAATTTTATAAGTGGAGTTTGAAAATAATAGAATGTACGAAAATCTTATCCCTATCTTTTTGGGATAGAGAGGTTGTTTCCCATAGAGTCATTATAGTTAATAACATTTGGATATCTGAATGACTCATTTTCTGAATTGTATATCATGAGAGTTAAAACCAAACGTCGTCAATATTTCACCTTTATTTGACATGAAAAAAGGTGGACTCAAATTTCGAACATTTAGATACCTAATTAATATAGTAAACTTTATTATTCAAGTTTCTTTAACCTCTTCATAACCCAAACAACTTAATGAGTTCCCTTATTAATTAACACTAAAGACACAAAGATCACTTCCCAATGTTCCCAAAAACAAATACCTCTCTCTTACTCTATAAGAGGGCTTCTCTATCTTTTCCCATTTCTCGTTAGCTAAATCAAAATAAATGATGTTCCTATCGAAGAATAGGACCAACAGTCATATGGTGGGTGTGGTGTGCTGATAAAGTGAGATGGGTCTTGATAAATTTGGGGCTAGAGATTAAAGCAAGTCAAGATTTTGAAACAGATCTGAATTTCAACAGGGTTTTACTCGAAGCTTTGAGAGGATTTTAGTAATGAATTCTGCTTGTGAAGTTCGAATCTTCCATTGAATTTGATGGAAATTGAGCTGATGTTATGCTTTTTGTTTCGACTTGGGTGTGATTGGAGGCTTCAAAAGGA
Organism: Solanum appendiculatum; assembly: GCA_018342035.1. Taxonomy (NCBI): domain Eukaryota; kingdom Viridiplantae; phylum Streptophyta; class Magnoliopsida; order Solanales; family Solanaceae; genus Solanum; species Solanum appendiculatum. The sequence continues at coordinate 158,792 of JAGDQO010001477.1, forward strand.
GAAGTTTGAATTATTAAGAGAATTAATAATTAAGAAATTATAAAGCATATGGTAAGAAGAAAATATATTTTAAAAATTAATGAATCATAAATATATAATAAAAGAACAAAAATATATGGTAAAAGTTTTAAGGTTTTCTCTCATTATTAATCAACTTAACGTATGCAAAGTAGTTAAAATATTTTATTTTTATATGTTAGTACAAATTTATGAATATTAAATAAAATTTTCAAATAAAATAGTGTTATATACGTGACATCACTTTAACTAATGTGTATTTGTTTTTGATGCATGATTTCCTCGATAGTTATTTTTAAATCACGAGTCCGTCTATGATAATCGTACGTATGTGGCATGCCAACTAAGCATCCACATAGATAAAGCACACTTCCACGTGCCATGCAAACGACGTCCCTTCAAAAAGTTAAGAGAGAAATAAACAGAGAGAATATGTAACCTTTTTTTAGCACTCATTTTAGTCATCACATACAAATTACAATGACATGTAAAGTCATCACTCAGCCAAGCATATGGTTGTGCACATTCTTGAGGTAACATAACACACTTCCTAACGTGTCCAAACAAGTCTAATAGTTGTGTCTTTCCTTTATATAAGCAAATGGTTTCTTCACCAAAATAATAAACAAACACAAATACCATAAATCTTCACATCTTTTCAAATCTAGAGGTACAAGTACATCCAATATCTAGCTCATAATTCAATATTTTACAAAAAAATATATAGAATGTCTAGAATTGTCAAGATTTTCCGGGCTGAGAAGAGAAGGTCGTGTTCAGATGGAGATGATGATGGTGATTATGACTATGCTCCAGCAGCATGTTTAAAGAGAGATGGTGATGACGATGGAGACTATGACTATGCTCCTGGAGCATCATCCTTGGAAGGAGACGATGATGATCGAGATTATGACTATGCTCCTGCAGCAAATCTAGAAGGAGATGATGATGGAGATTATGATTATGCTCCGGCTGCATGAATATAAATTCATAAAAGTTTTTTGGTGTAGAAGACAAATTTAGAATAGGCACAACATTTTTGGTCAAACTTATTGTTGTCTAATTCAAACATATATATAAGGAATTTTTAGGTAGGAACAAGGAGTTAAGAAGTAAGAACCTTGGTTTTAATAACAATCCTAGTCCTTTTTCTTTATAAAAAAAAGGTTGTAACTCTGATCAAGATCATTAGCTTATTAGATGTAATTTTTTTTTTATACAATGTCTTAATTCTTATATATTAACTTATGAAAGCGGTGACATGAATGGTAGTCAAAAATACTTTCACTTGATGATAAAATTGTACTACCAATATAAGTGTAGTACTTTGAAAAGATATAGAGTTTTGAGAAAATAAAATATTTCTTTTGAATTTTGTGGATTTTAAATTAAAGATGAGTATATAATAAATTAAAATATCATATTTGAATTAAAGAATTACTAAATATAGAAAATGATTATTTTTTTAAAAAAAATTTAAAAAATTATATTTGTATAGGTTAATTTTGTTACCATATATTCCTGGTGCACAAAAAGGAATTAATGTCAATATTTTTCTTAATATCTCTAGTGAAAGGACATGGAACATATTTGTCTAGGTGGCATGCCAAGTCAGCATCCACATAGATAGTACATACTTCCACCTGTCATGCTAACGTTTCCACGTGGCCTAAGAAATTTTGTTTTTGCTCATTTACTACTACAGCTAGTATGCAACTTGAAGCTTTTTGGTGTTATTTGATTTCTTCGACAAGGTAGGATATTTCAAAATTAAATTAAGATTAAATTTATAACTTATTCGGTTGAAAGTATAATTAATTTATATATATATATACTAACTATTACTATATATGCAACTTTAATTCAAGAAATTATATTTCCAGCTTAAACTCGTGATTTTATAATTACATGACAATCAACTAATTTTGCAACTTGGGTATTTTTGTGCCTTGTGATATACACCTAAACTATTAATAATCCTAATTAATTCCTGAAAAGCCAAAGTTGTCAGCATAATTGATATTGGGACCAAGAAGGCATGGAGTTAAAACATTTAATTGTGATTTTTAATTTTTGCCCTTGAAAATCTAACTTATGTTATTTTTAAAAGATCATAAAATATAGCGATGTTATGTATTTTTATAGCAGATATACAAGATATATATTTGTATATTTAAAAGTTTCAGCAGTGAGCACTCTCTCAATAGAGATGACACTAAATACCTGACATATACGTATGACATACACACAACATATATTTTTAGGTGTTGGTTTTCTCATACACAATTCACATACAGTAGGCCTGCACATAGAGTTTGAAAACACATACGTTAGATCTAATTGGTTACCAATATAGTTGATGTCTTTACATATATATACACATACATCTAACCAATATAGTTGTATATGTGCGAATACAATGTGTTTTACTATGTTCTAAAAGAAAAATATTGCTACATTTTGCAAAAAAAATAAGTATCTCACTATATATTTTGCAAAAACAGACGCTAAATAGTGTTATGAAATTTCCCATAAAATTAATACTAGAACTGGGCTGCACTGAGAATATATGTTCTTTCAAGCATATTTAGTCCAAAATAATAAAATGATGAAGGCCCAACTAACGAAGCAATTAAATACTGGATATGAATAGAAGAAAATGATGTATAAATATTCTCAATAACATGTAGTTTCCCCCTCGATGACCCTTTACGATATGAATAGAAGAAAATGATGTATAAATATTTGACATATGTTATTTTCATTATATGTATAAATAAAAGTTCATTATGTCTTGTTGACTATATCATATACATCCCTGATCGAATTCTCCACATTTCTAAATAATTTCGCTTATATACATTAATATAGAATATCAGTAATTTGTCTAATTGTTCAGGTTGTTAATTCTACCTTTTGTGAAGCGTTACTAGTAGTTTTTGATGAAATTATTTAAAAAATATTTATATATAATCTAGCAAAATATTATGAGGTGAGATGAGACGGGGTGGGGTTGAGAATTTTCATATAAGAACCCCACAACTTTTTTGAGAAATTTTTATTCTATTTATTATACCTAGTGCAAATATATTTAGAAAAATATGAAATTTGTCTCTGTAGATGATTCTTGTCTTGTTAGTTGACACTAGACATGACAACTAAAGATTAAACATGAATTTGGAATAACCTCATAAAGGGAGGAGGATATATATATAGTGGTAGACTATTGTTGTTTAGAATAAAAATAATGTAGTAAAATTATGATAAATTTATCTTGTAAAATAGATACAAATGATTGGTAAACACACTACTATATTTTCTATTATTACCTAGTGCAAATTATGATTATTGTTGTTTAGAATAAAAATATTGCTTCAAGTCCTATCTCAGTAGCTCTGCTTGAAAATACATCCAAGATTGGAAAAACTACGTAATTACACATACTTCACTATTATATTTACTATTATTATCTATACTTTCAAAATATTACGTATCTTACCATTAATTAAGAGTTACCTATCATATATTGAGGAAGGCATATATATACTTAGATACATGTATTTATCCTACTAGATACACTAAAATAGGGAGAGAGGCAAGCGAGATTGGGAAGGGAGGCGAGCGAGATTCGTATGTAATCCAGAGACATGCGAATCACATTAGATACACACTAGATACATATATTTGTATGTATCTGACGTGATTCACATGTATCTGAGATACCATATACATGCGAGAGTGACGAGTGAGATGGAAGAGAGGCGAGCATGCGAATCCACTTGGATACAATGTATCTAGAATAAATTTGACCCCATGTATCCTGAGATACATGTATCCCGGCGTATCTGAATATATCTGGAAGCACAAAAATATGGTAAGATACATAATATTGTAAACTAGAGTGTATCTAAGTAATTAGCTCCTAAACTAGTAGGACTTATATAAGTTCTCCATATATTTTCCCCGTAAAAGAGCCTATTTAAACTTTAAAGAGTATGAGGATGCCTAGGTTATTAAACAAAAGTAATATAGTTTTTAAATTTTTTACCAAAATAGATTAAACATATTTATGAGTAACGTTATTGAGGGATACATTTAATCTATGTAAAATATGTCATTATATATATTTTTTATTTTTGTAAAAATTACTTTTAATTGGCCAATTGATTTCCAATCTTCAACAATACTCTACATACATCTTTTGCTAAGAGGCCGACCAAAGTGATTCTAATTCCATTCTCCACTTAGTTTCTCATGCTTTGGATGCTTATAATATATGCTCTTTTATGCAAAAGAAAAATACTAAAATTTAAAAAAAAGAAGTCAAAGCCCAAATAGAATTTTGAATATTAAATATGTATATCTTGGGAAGGGATCCGTAAATTGGCAAAGTACATACAAGATTATGATCGTCCCCTTCATTTTATATTGATTTCGACAAGAGCTGACTTCATGTGAAGACCATAAAGCCGTATACGCTCACGACCCATGGCCCAACATTCAAGTGTGTCGTAGCTAGATGTTGGCGAGAAGGCTCAATAAAATTCGTTAGAAAATCATATCGTGTGAATAGAATAAAATAATTTTGTTTTTTTTGTTTTTCAATTTTATATAAATTTTTTAATTCACTTGATATCAGAGAGGATATTAATACAGTGGCAAAGAAGACTAAAAAATTATTTTAGATGACAAATTTCTTACAAAAGACATCAATTATTGAGGTAATTAAGAAAACTTTTATTATTTTGAGAAAGGAAAATAAAAAAAAATGAAAGAATCTAATTATCCAAAATGGATTTTTATGGGATTTAATAGAATAATCAGTTTATTCATTATTTGAATACTTTGCCACTTAAAAGATTCTTAAAGAAGGCCTTACAACCCGTAAATGTACATTTCATTCACTTTCCACAAAGCCTAAAAAGAGAATAATATTTCATTATAATGCAAAATATAGAGTTAAATACCAACCTTTAATTTGTATTTTTTTTTAATCACTTTAAGCTTTGGATAGGGTTGAATAATAGAATTTTGAATTATTGGTAACAAATATTCAAATTGATTTGAATAATATAATTTGGGTATATATTGGATAAGACAGAATAGGGATATTGGAAATATCCAAATTTGCCCCAATATTGTTCCAAATTGTTTTTACCATTAAGAGAGTTCCGGAATAAAATGAGTGGATTTCACGTGTTCAAATTTTGCAAGAAGCAACGTTGTATGGTAATTTCTTCTTCAAATGGGTTGGTCTTTTAATTTTTATCAAAGGTAGAGGAAGAGTGTTGGCTAGCTACGGATTCAGTCGAAACCGTCAGTAGCTTTGATTCAAACTCTATGCTTATCTTTTAAAATTTTCATTGAATGTGTATAAATTATTAGTTTAGAACGCAATAACTTTAAAAGATTAAAATCTGGAACGTAACTCATAAGCTTCAAATCCTGACTTCGCCTTTGATTTTTGCCTTTCAAATAAAACTTATGTCTAGCGGGACATCTTCAAGGATACGGAGCCTAACTTGTGAAAGATTATGATGTAAAAATATAAATTTTTGCCCTATAAAAAATTTATTTGCCTTGAAGAGCAAAAATTAAAGATCAGCTAGCATAAATCCCCTCCAAATTTACCCTTCTACTTTTTACTATGATTTATATTTCTCTCAAATTAGTGAAATGTTTGCCCTTTTCCCTTATTTTATACATTACACATAAAATAATTTGCTAGGCCTTTTGAGAACACAATTATGTTTCCATCATGTAGGAGTAGTCATTATTCGTTTAATTTGATTAATAGTAAATTAAGTTTTCTTTGACTTGCATATCCCATATTGCCTAATAATCTTGGTTAGGAAGATTAATAAGTATGCAATTAGTATCTTGCTAATCTGTATTATAAATTTTCTTGAGGAATATCCATTAATTGTTATATGTAGGAGATCAAACTAATTAAAGTACTATTAAGTACGTGTATATATATATATATATATTAGAAAATAAACGAATCTCTCCCACCAAAGTAAACTTTTATATTTTCTTCAAAAGTATACTTTAGCATCATATATATACACCACTAATCCTCCCTTTTTTCCCACTCGGTATATGATATCGCATGAGAACCTGGTTAATTCGAATTTACGCGTTGTTGGACTTAAATCAGGTGATGGTTGGCTCTCCTAATAAGATGTTTTTCATTTCCACGGTTCAAACTCAAAACATCTTATTAATTAATTAAAGACGGAGGAATCTCAATCAACTCATTTCATCATCTTAATTTACCAGTATTTATAATGATATAATTATTAAAAATATTTAAATTTTAGACAGAAATTTCCGAGGGAGATCCGCTGAAAATTGGCTATTATTCGTGTGTCTTTTACTAGTAAGATCTTTTTTCTTGACATCTTATAATGAAATACAAAAGAAAGTTCAATTAGAAAATATGTTTAAGTTATTTACGGATAATGTAAATATATACGATATATCTTTTACACTATCAGAATTTTAATATTTAACAACATGTTAATTATTATTCTATCATATTCTCTACTAATGCTTATCGAGAAATTTACATATATTTAAAAGTAACCAGATCATGTAAATATTTTTCATTGATACATAAGAATTAAACTTAAATGAAATATATAATAGTAACTTTTGGATTGAGTTTGTAAAACATTTTATATTATAAGTTAGGTAGAAGTATTTAATACTTTACGTGCCAGAAATCATAACATGCATTTTCATATGAGCATATAATGCATGCAAGAAAAAAAAAAGGCCAACCAAAAGCTGGCAGAAAGGAATATTTTGGAAAACAATTGGAAGGAATTTTGGGTCAGAATGTGTGCTTTAATTTTTCTCTAATATAAATAATATTTTTTTCCGCACCCCTAAGATCTCAGGTTCAAAATTCAACGGAGACAAAAAATACTAGACAATTCTTCCCATCTGTTTTAGTCTTAGTAGACAGAGTTACCTGGTACATATTGCTGGTGAAAGGTGACAGATATGCCGTAAAATAAATCGAGGTGCGTAAAAGCTAACCCAGACTCACGGTCATAAAAATAATCATAATAATTATATTTTGCTCCTTTCTGTTTATTTGTCTTATATATTTTTCTTCTTAGTCTTTTTTTTAAAGAAAAAATTATCAGTACTTTCTATATTTAGTACTCTTACTCTTTACCCCAACATCCTACGTAGGGCTGTTCATGGTTATGGTTAATAAATTAAATCGAACCGCAATTCGAATTAAATCGATTAAAAAAATCGATATTTGGTTTGGTTTGATTTTAAATTTTAAAAATCGATACTATTTGGTTTGGTTTTGATTTTACTAAAAAACAACAGCAAAAATAACCAAACTGAACCAATAAATTAGATATATAAATTTTATAACTATTTATATATTATTCATAAATAAAACATAAATATTTTGTAAAATTTTAATTAACTCAAGTCTTTAACTTTATCATTTTCTCTAGCCCAACACTTAAATTTTAGCCCAACTATTACAATCCTAAGTCCAAATCCATCAAAATCATTTACTTTAGTCTTTATCTAACCTACCTCACGTAAGATAGTCATATTTTCTATTAATTGAAACACTTTGTTCATGTAATAATAACTCTAGTATTGCTTAATTGCTAATTAAACCGACAATAGCTTTCATGTGGATTGTTCATGTACTAGGTGTTTGTGTCTATCGAGATACGTATGTCCTAAAAAAATTTATTACTTTCAAACCAGAAAAACTAAACCAAACCGACAATAACCAAACCGATGGTTATTTTTTTCGTTTGGTTTGGTTTTAGAAATTTAAAAAACCGACTAGATTGGTTTGGTTTTGGTTTTAACCAATAACCGATCCAAACCGAACCACGAACACTCCTAATCCTACGTGACATGTTTAAAATCACAAGATTCAAAAATTATTTTGATACATATTTTTTATTTAAAATTACAAAATAAAAAAATTAATATTTTCTTAAACTCTGCACCTAATTAAATTAAGATAAATAAATTGAAACAGGGGAATAAACACATACGTGGCACGGCTTTCTTTTTTTAGGAAAAAGATATTCCATAGGCTTTCTTTAAATCTTTAATATTGCACCAATGATACACAGAAACGTTAATCTTTTAATTGTATATGTTTAATTCTTTCAAGTAAAAAAGCTCTTAGCTTGTTTTAATTTGAATATTTTTGCTCCGTAAGTGTATGACTTTTAGACAAATGAAAGTATATTTTTAACTAAGAATATTTCTTTCGTTGATATACGTCATTATTTTGAAAAGGAAAAACACATTTTTTTTGTTTAACTTAAACTTTTTAATTAACAATAGGAAATTCAATAAACAAAAAACAATAATTCGTTTCTTGACATTATTTATGTAGAAAATCATTATTGGTGGGCTTTTTATTAAAAGAAATTACGCAATTTTCCCTTTTCTTTTTTTTTTAATATTTGTTTTCGATTAATTAAAAATTAAATATATTTAATCAGATATTACAAAGACTAAAATTAGAAATCCTAGATAAATTGAGGACCAAAATAGCAAATTTTCCATTAAAAATTGCATGATATGTACACAACATATACATATATAACGGTGTCCATTTTTCACAGTTATAGAAGTATTATATTACATAAAAATTAATATATGGTGGGGTTTTTCCAATTTATAATTTGGTGGGTGTGGAGGGTGGGGGGGGGGGGGGGGGGGGGGAAGGATAGAACATTCTAAAAATTGAACTTCCAGACAAAAGGGATATTCAGAAGGACCATATATTATGGGAATATAATCTGAAAAACGTGTCACTAGGAGAATCCCATGCATAGGACAGAGAAATTAACCTTTTTTTAAAAATAATAATAATAATTTAGATATACACTGACAGAGGAAAAAAAAAGAGTTACAACCCTCAAATCATCTTATACGTTACGTTGTTAAATTATCATATCAGACTTGTTATAAATTTTACTTATTATTATAATTAAAGAATCTATACATTGACAACGCGAGCTTAAACTCCTTTTTGTTATCACTACAAATAGTGGCAAGATGAATATAATTCGTTCATCCTTAATCAGAGTCTGATCTGAATTATGGATGGAAAATCCCGTTTGGGAGCAATTTTTTCTCACGTGAATTGAGATTAATCAAGATCTTAATATAAATATCGAACACTGAATAAAGGAAAAAAAGAGATCAATAGGGGAAGAGAATCTTCAAAAAAGTAATGTTTTGGAGAGTTGAGGGAGTCTTGTAAGTGAAGACTGATCATAGAAAGCAACAAATTAAAGCTTCATCATTCACCCAATACACTTCAAAACACCTCTTTTTTCTTTCTTTCTTTTGGCAAAGACCAAAAGCTAGGGAATTAGATGCAGTCTCTCTCTTTCTCTTTCTCTTTCACTTTGTGTAATATTCCTCTAATGAAAAGGCTTATGTTGTTACTGTTACTATATGAGTGGAATAATTAGATGTAAGAGTTTAACTTTTTTGACAGTTTATATCTAGATACATTAACTTGATCTTTACTGGTAACTAATTAAATATTCTAACTCGTCTTTATAGTGTTTAGTGGACACCAAATACTGACGTGACACATAATTTTTGGAGATATTTAAATGATTGTAAATTGAAGTGTTTAGCTTATAATATATATAGAGGAGACGAATTGAGAATTCAGATGTGTCTATTCAAATTAAATTAGAGTATATGTCAGTTGAGATAAAATTTAAGTATTTTTATATATATAATATTATGTATATTTAATCAGTTATGACAAAATCTCAAATTTGAGCTTTAAGAATAGAGTTCTTAATAAAGAGCACTAAAGTTTCTCATAATCTACTTTCTAGGATAAGAATTTAAATTAGTCGAAGTAATGAATTTCAAATACCAAATACGTGAAGCACAGAAAAGGTTTACTAATCTCACCTTTTGTGTACTGCTATGCTAAGTGAGCGTCTAATAGTCATTCTAATAAAGTCGTACCAACTATATGCTACCACTTAGGTGTGTTTGGTAGGAAGGTTTCTCATGTAATTAGTTGGCTTAAATATTTTGTAAAATATTTTTCAAATAAATTAATTTTTTAAATAAAAATTTTAAAACTCTCTTTCAACATCATCATCCGACCCTGATCTGAAATCCAACTCCCTACTCCCTACTCCGACCTGATTCGAAGTCAGGATCAAGGTCGAGAATAGGGCCTCAAATCATGATAAGGATTCGAATCCCAAATTGAGGTCAGGGTTAGGGCTAAGGTCGAGATTCAGGACTCTAGTCGGGATCAGGAATCACGAGTTAGGGTTGAGAGCGGGGTCTTGTTTCGTGGTTAGGATTCAGGTTCCAGGTCATGGTCGATGTCAAGTCCTAGGTTACATGTTGAGATTTGGTCATCACAAGTTGGGAGTCAGGCACCAGGTTGGTGCCAAGTGTCAAGCTGAATTTGAGGTCAGGTCAAGGTCAGGTTTTGGATCGGGATAGGGGTGTGTCTCTGTGCATGTTAAAAGATTGGAATCCGGATCTGATATTATAATATTTGTGTAGATTATACCTAAAGGCTCATGGGATGATATATTTTTATTACTAACCAAACATTAAAAAAAAAAAGGAAGCAAAAAATTATTTATTTTCTAGGTAGTAAAAATTTTCCTTCATACTAAACACATCCTAAGTTTAATTGTGGTTAATCATAGCATGCCATATCATCACCAGAGGATGTAGTGAATGAATGAGATTCATGCATTCTTAATAAGTGCTTTCAAGTCAATTTTTAAAATTGAAAAATTCTTAATAGGGATCGCATTCCTTCTAATCGTATACTTGACGAATTTGAATTAACTAAATGACTGAGTTTCATACACCAAATGATTAAAAGTACAATAATTAAGACATGACATAGGGATACCGAAGTTGAAATATTACAAATTAGATACCAAATGGAAATTAGAATTAGTTTATACAGAAATGTTCTCTTTTCATTCCAATTCATGCATGGTTTCAAAAAGACAACATGAAATTCTTGTTCCACAAAGTGCAATTCTTCTATTCATAATAAAATGATTTAACCTTTCCTCAAGATACAAATGAATTAGCTAGGAGGTTTAAGGAAGCTATGTGTTCAAAAAGAATTACTATGAAGAACCAAAAAAAAAAATCCCTTTTCTTGAATGGTCATCTCATGCCAACAATATATCCACATGAAAATACAGTGTTAGTTTTACTTAGGATGAATAGGAAGGGGATAGTGATCAATGAAATGTATTGGAGAGTCAATGTCTAACGTCAGACCTTATGTCTGAATTTGAACTGCATTCAAACTCGGTTCCACTTCAAATATGAATCAAGTCTAAAAAATAAAATTTTCAAATCCACAATTACAAACTTGAAAAACATAATAAGAGCCTATTTTATTTTATTTTTCTCAAACTTTACTATGCTATGATGATTTAAGAAAATTGTATCAAAAGTTTGGTCAAGATCCAAACTTTCTCAAGAAATATAATTTAAGTAGAAAACAATATAAAGAATCTAGCAACCTTCCTATCCACTTCATTAAAGTTATTTAGCAGAAGAAGATTCCCCACAATCCCTTAAGCTCCCTTTAATATACTTTTTAAATTCTTGTGAGACATAATTTGTTCCTTTTTATAAGATCCTTCACTCTTACTTACCTTTCCTTAATTTAGAGTCGTAGAATTGGAATTCCAGATATTCTTTTCTTTGAAGCAAATATTATATTCTTTTGTAAATGAATGAATTTGAATGTCTCTCTCCCAATTGATTGAATAGATTAGATATTCTCTCTCCTTCTCTCTCTCATACACACATTATATGTGCACTAAATTCTATAAAACAATTATGCAACTTTTGAAGCAAATAAAGAAAAGTTATTATTCGTATTAAGATCTGTGATTAAATTCGGATTTATTTGTTGCAGGATTCATTTTTGAAGGTAGCGTTCTCAATAGATTTTTTTTCATTCCCGAGTATAATTTCAGATATCTGATTAAGATTTAAGAGTGAAGAATCTCAATTATTTCACTACGATTTGATAATAAAAGAAAGTTGCTTTGGTGGATTGATACTTGAGCACCATCTTTAACCTGTCCTCCTTTTTCTCTCCCATGCTTACTATAACATGATTTTGAAAAAGACAATAGTAGCATTTTTTATCCTTGAAATTCTCATTTTGATCTTTATGATAATTGAATCAAACATATTTAACCTTTTTAAAGCATATTTAATATTTAATTAATTAAAATATAAGTTAATTTTGGCCCCTTTTTATAATTGTGGTGTTAGGATCAATTTGTGCGTGTCTAAATTAATTTCATGTGATATTTGCTACTTCCTACCAACATAATTATGCAGATATCATATAACTCTGTCCACCAAAGCTTGAATAGATGGAAAAAATTATTAAGTGTTTTCGAATTTTTGGTCCCTTAATTTATATAGAAAATATGTACCAATAATTAGACTATTCTAGAACTGTATTACTCTCAAATATGAAGTATTGTCCAAACTTTAAAAAAACATGAGTAATTATATAATGTAATGGTTAATATATAGTTCGTTAATTTTGTGAAGATTCAAAATAAGAGGGAACAGATGTGCACATTTCAAATTATTGAAGGTTAAATATGTTCAGCTAAATATCACAAGGGCTAAATCACAATTTATCAACATTTAAGGGATTAAAAGTGCAAATTTCCCCAAATGAATAAATAAATAAATAGAAGAACAACATAAATTCATAATGGGTGTATATGCTAGTGGGGGGAAAAACTTTATAGCTAATTAAATCAACCATAGAAATGGAATCAAGATTCACATTATTAATTTAAAGAATTGGTGCATTTCAATAATTTGCTTAAAAGTAAATGTCCAAGTACTACTATCAACTCTATATACCATGAAAATAATTTAATTACTATAGTTGAATATAATTTGTTTTCTTGAAAATGTTTTTGTTAGTGGCATACTGTCTGTAGGATACCCATTAAGCCAAAAGTAGACTTATAATCAGAATCTTGAATAACACAACTTACTAGATGAATCTTTTTTAGCATATTATTAAGTTAAAGATGTAGAAAAATTGTAGGTTAAAGATTAAAAGAAGCTAAAAGGAAAAGGTAAACCCCATGAGAAGAAGGAAGAAGAAGAGAATATCATCTTTTATTTGAGTGATTATAGAATTTCATATAAAGACTGTCCTAAAGTACCAAAGGTTCCAAAATCAGACTCTTTTCTTTTCTCTAATCACATGACACCTAAATTGATTCCATTCTTTTACATCTCAACTATTTAACTTATATAAATTTAACTTTTACATTATCAGTGTAATTTTATCGGTTATAATACGTTCATGAGTTAACTACTTTATTTTTCAGGAAAGTAATTATATGAGTGGGTAGAGCATTGTATTCATTGATAGATGACGAATCGTGAACATAATAATATTTGGGTAATAGCTAGGTCACGACACGAAATGATTCATCATGAATTCATGCTCAAACATGATATAACCGCACGACAAAGGTGATTTATTGAAATTGAATTCTCACAAATAGAATGAAAACGAGGTTCGTGTCAGTGATCAAGAGACCGATTCGCAAATAATAATGCTCGCAGCTCAACATATGAAGTTCGGAACCCAAATACAATCGTTGAGTGAATCATACATCTGGTGTGTAATTGACCTAAGTCGCACCCTTACTGTTGGAATGAGGCTCAACGTGGCCTTCGAATTGTAGGTGGATGAGTTTTTGCCTCATACGGCTCAAGCCTTATATGGGGAAAGTATAGAAGAGATGAAAAAATCCAACAGCTAGCTGTCGATCACAAGCCTATTCGCCCAAAACCGATCCTGATATATCCATGGATTTAAGTTCTACTATCATTGACGATATGAAAGAATATTTACAGAATTAGATCACATATAATATTATTATAGGTAAAAATGATGGATGGTCTTCTATAACATGTTAAAATACATCGATAATATATAAATAAATAAAATTGTTCATGACAAATCCTAATAATATATACCTCTAGACAACTTACCCTTTCACACTTTCATGACTACCAACAAATAGCTTTTTGCCTTTACTCTTTGCAAGAAGTTACTATCCCTTCTTTTCTTTTCTTTTTTTCTTCTTTTTTTTTTCTTTCTTTATTTTCTTTATCCTTCCCTTTGCTTTTACTTTTCACTTTTTTTTCCTCTCTCAAGAATCTTTACTTTATTCTCCCTCGAACTCAACCCTCTAAAAAGACCACCATCCTCTTCACAAATATTTGAATCCACCTTGTGTTCATAAACAAACAATTCCTCCCTTTTTCCTCTCTATTCCACACACCACTTTGTGTTTCAAAAACCTAACAACTTTTTCTTTTTATCATCTTCCTATTTGAGCATGAAAACAAATCCATTAGTAGTTTGAGAATTATATGCGCAAAATATCTAAATAGACACTTGTACTTGCATATAATTTTAAAGCTAGACCTTGAAGTACCCTCGTTTTTTCGAGTTTTTGAAAAAATATATTGGCAATCATGAATATGAGATCATCAAATTCAGAATTAAGCCTTGAATACAAACCCCATCAAAGCTATTCTATGCTTTTGAAATCATTTGGGGAGAAAAATATTGATCAACCACATAATCTTGAAGAATTCTTAACTCGACTTGAAGAAGAAAGGGTCAAGATTGATGCATTCAAACGTGAACTTCCCCTTTGCATGCACCTTTTAACCAATGGTACGTAATTTATTATCTCATCATTCTTTTCAACAAGTAGTATCCATCTTATGGTACATATATACTGACAGTGTAAATAATTTTATATGATCGATATTCTTAACATGTTATAACACATAAAAAATCTTAATATAGCTTATTATAAGGTTGAAATGGCTTTCTTTGTGCATAAGTTTATGTGTGAGATGTATCAAAATCAAGAATAGTAGGACTCGGAAATTCTTGATTATATCATTTTAAGAGTATAAGTTATATGCACTGACATGACGATGATTAAGGAAACTATTCAACATAGTTGTTATATATAAGGTAATTATTGGTATATCTCTATGATAAGTATTATAATTGATAACCTAATAATAAAAATGGTACACAACATGCTATTACAGGTTAAATTGCACCGATATGTATAAAAGTTTGTGTATTCATAGGTAGGGTATACAACTTAAATCTTTCATTTAATATATAGCACATATGCTAGCTTAAACCTTATTGATTGGTCAAAATTTTAGTAGTCTAATTTTTTTTACTACTTGTTGCCTTTTCAAGCATGTTTTGATAACACTTAGGACTATCGAAAACAACCTTAGCTCACTACCTTTCAAAATCAGGGTAAGGTCTACGTATATCCTATCCTTTCCAGACCTGGCTTGTGAATTTACACTGCGTATGTTGTCGTTGTTGCAAGTCTAATATTGGTCCATTTTTTTGTGAATTAATTAACAGCTATGGAGGCTTCAAGGCAACAACTTCACTCCCATAGAGAAAATAATCATATTGGACATAGACCAGTTCTTGAAGAATTCATTCCACTTAAGAATAACAATGCAAGTGTTGAATTAGGAGCAGAAAAAATAGTAGCAAATAACACATCTACTATTGTTGATAATAAGGCAAATTGGATGACTTCTGCCCAATTATGGAGTCCACCAAGTGATCATCAAGAAACAAAGCAACAAGTGCAAATATCCACTACTTGTAACAAAGAAAATGATCATCATAATATGGCCTTTTCTGTTGGCCCAAAATTAGCATTGGACAACAACAACAATTCTTCATGTCCAAGTCCAACAACACTAGCACTTGCTTCATCTAATAAACAAAATAATAATGAGACATTATTACAAGTGGAAGATCATAATAACAAGAATTTGGAAATTCAACAAGATTCTCTAGGCATTGGAGGTGGTACCAACAGCATAAGTACAAGTACTCAACAACAACAACAACCACATAGAAAGGCAAGAAGATGTTGGTCACCTGATTTGCATAAGCGTTTTGTTAATGCTCTTCAAATGTTAGGTGGTTCTCAAGGTAAGATATTTGTCTAAACCAAATTTTTTTTTTATTTTATGCTATATATAGTACTGATGAAGGAGAGTCTTGGAGCAACGATAAAGTTGTTTCGGAGTGACCTATAGGTCATCGATTCGAGCCGTGAAATCTCTCAATCTAGG
This sequence comes from Solanum appendiculatum, assembly GCA_018342035.1. Classification (NCBI taxonomy): domain Eukaryota; kingdom Viridiplantae; phylum Streptophyta; class Magnoliopsida; order Solanales; family Solanaceae; genus Solanum; species Solanum appendiculatum. Next base: position 175,049 of record JAGDQO010001477.1, read on the forward strand.
TTGGGTGGTGCAACTCTTCTCTGAACTCTGTGTGAACACGAGATCTGTTGTGCATCAGAGTGCCCCTTTTTAAGTTCTATGCATTGATTATGTAAAGAATAGTACAAAGTATAATTTTAACTTGTAAGTCGTGACCTAATTATATAAAAGAAAATACATAATCATTGCAAAGAAAATAAAAACTCACTTTTTGGTAAATCTATACATATTTAGATATTTTACTTGTTATAGTCTAGTCTTGCATGTACTCTTTATTGGTCTATGAAACTTTTAAACTGTTTGTTGATGGTCAAAAAGAATTATCATGTCATCATTTGGTTGTTTTCTTTTCTTACTTTGCAAGCAAGCAATCTTATGTCTTTTTTTGTGTAATGATTTTCAGTGGCCACTCCAAAACAAATCAGAGAGTTGATGAAAGTTGATGGATTGACCAATGATGAAGTTAAAAGCCATTTGCAGGTATACATGTTAACCAATTGCAACCTCCCCGCACCCCACACACACAACTCCCAAGAAAACTAACCCTATTAAAGTTTGATTTTTTTTATTTTACATTTAATAATATACTTTTACAATCATAAAAATATCATGACATATTTAAGTTAATTCATTTTGATTTAATTATACAGAAGTACAGACTTCACACTCGAAGACCAAGTCCAAGTCCACAAGCAACAACAGCACCACCTCACCTAGTGGTTTTAGGTGGTATATGGGTCCCACCAGAGTACGCGGCCGCAGCCGCGCACGGTGGTGCCCCACCTACAGCCACATTTTATGAACCACATTCAACTAGCCATGCACCATCACCTCACTATATTGCGGCCCCACAAGCAGTTGCTCAGGAGTTCTATAATACGCCACAACCGTTACAATCACTCCACCACCTCCAGCACCACCAACAATTGTACCATCCTGTTAGTCACATGTACAAGCCACCATCAAAATCACATTCTCATAGCTCACCCGAATCTAACGTCCGAGGAACCGGTCAGCACGGTGACCGGTCATCGGAGAGTATTGAAGACGGAAAATCGGAGAGTTATAGTAGTGAAAATGGTGGGGAGAGAAAGGTTGTGGTACACAAATTCTAGCAATTTTATGTGATTTTAACTTAGTTTAATTTAGTGATAATTTATTAAGATTAGGTTAGATAAATAATTAGAAGGTTCTTGTTGTTGAAGGGAAAAAAAATTGCTTCCTTTTTTTTTTATATTACTACTACTCAAGGGAATGGTAAAAAGGGAATAATGAAAAAAGGTAGGGTTTGTTTTGTTTGAGATTCCCATTGTATGCTTTGATATCCTGATTGGATAAAGTTTGAAAAATCAGATTTATTTGGTTTTTTTGGAGTTTTGTGGGTCTTTTTGACAATTTTGTCCTTTTGCTCAGTTGAGAAATTGACCTTTACTTTTTAATAAAAGAATAAATACTTCTATCACTTGCACTCACATGATTCTTTGATAAGCTTCCTCTCTTCCATTTCATGTGACAATGATGTTTAATTTAAGTTTGGAGTTTAATTAGGATGTTACTTTGACTTCTAAAATATATTAGTGATGATGAAAAAGTTAAATTAGTGATTGAAAAAGGAACAAATGTCACATCAGTTTGAATGTGAATAGTTTGATATATTAAAATACTTGAAATAGTGAATATTATGTATAAATCAGTCAAACATGTGAATATATCTCGGAATAACTTCAGTAATGTCTAAAATTTTATACGACTGAAGTTCAGACACACATGATTAAAGTTCAGTCATTTTTGTTTGAACTTTTGACATATATGGCTAAAGTATTGCTACTTTTGCCTCAACTTCAATCGATTGAATTCGATCACTTTTTTATTTAACTTCAGCTACTTTTGCCTAGTTTGACATTTTTTGTTTGAAGTTCATGTACATATAACAAAAGTTTAATTATTTTTTTACTGAACTTCAGGCATATGTAATTTCAAATACTATATGTTTGAATCGTTATGAAGTGGCACACATAAAAAAAAATAATTAAAAATTCAATCATATTTAATAGTGATGTCCAAATATGATGCCTCGTAAAAAAAATTCACGTTAATTTTGGATAATTTACACTTTTACTCTTATTTTGCATTGGTCTTTAATTTTTGTCTATGAAGACAAATAATTTTTTCATGGAATATAAGTTTATATTGTCACATCATAATATTTCACAAGTTATGCTTTGTGCTTTTAAAGAACTGATGCCTGCTAGGTGTAAGTTCGATTTCTAAGAGCAAAAGTTAAAGATTAACCCATTTAAAATGTGGTGCAATTAAATATATATAATGAGTTAATATCTCAGATGGTCACTCAACTATGCACTCTTCTCTGAGAAAGTCACTCAACTTTCAATTTTAACTCAAAAGTCACTCAACTATGCATTTTTTTCTCAGAAAGTCACTCAACTTTGAATTTTAACTCAAAAGTCACTCAACTATCTACTCTTCTATCATAAAGTCACTCAATCTATTTAATTGCTATTTTAATTAAAATTTGTTGCTATAATTTTTTTTTATACAAAAAACCAAAAAAAAAAAAATTTAAAAAATACCATTTAAACCATTTAGTGATCCGTCCACTTGACCCGACCCATTAAAAAAATATTATTGATTCCCTTTCTTTATTACTTTTTCTCCTATTCTCTTCTGAATTTTTTTTTCCTTCTCCATTGCTGCTGCCTCTTCTTCCCCTTTTAGCTAGATTTTAATTTGGCATCTCGACTTCAAGCTCTATATTATGTAGGAATCACAATGAATTCCTGCTCTTCCTCTATTTTGATTTAGGCATCTTCCATTATAGTCCAAAATTCAACTTTTGAAGATGGGGTATGCTACTAAATCAAGGAGAACAACAACTGAATCTCAAATAAATGGCTCCAACTCATCTCCCCAGTCCTTGTTTCACGAAGAAAGGGACCCTCGAGGAGAGGAGTTATCCGTTGCATAAACTACACAGCGCGTCTATGAAGATGGTCAATTCCTATTACTAGATCAACACATATGGATGAAAAATATTAAAACGTTAATAATGTACATAGTTGGTGCTCAGACAATGTTAATTAATACTACAGTTCAGAAATGTCAGCTGAATATATTGCTGAGATGCCTAAATTAAAACCTAATTAATAGAGGAAGAAGAAACTGCAATGGAGAACCAGAAAAAACGCACAGGATGAGGAGAAAGAGTCAATAAAATGGGTTAATATTATATTTTTAGCGGGTTGGATCAAATTGAGCGGGTCACTAAATGGTTTAAATGGATATTTTTTATTTTTAAAAATTTGGTTTTTAAATAAAAAATTTATATAAGTAAATCTTAATTAAAATATCAATTTAATAGGTTGAGTGGCTTTTTGAGAGAAGAGTGAATAGTTGAGTGACTTTTGAGATAAAATTCAAAGTTGAGTGACTTTCTGAGAAAAGAGTGATAGTTGAGTGACTTTTGAGATAAAATTAAAAGTTGTGTGACTTTCTGAGAGAAGAATGCATAGTTGAGCGACCATCTGATATATTAACTCAATATATAATCCACCTCTTTTTCTTAAAAAAAAAAAAAAAACAAAATGGACCATTGAATTAGTTCGAGGATCCACCTATCCAGTATGCTTTAAGCCCATAATTCTTTTGGATTGGGATAATACTACATACTACTAAAATTGGGCTGCAATGAGAATGTCCAACAAATTAGGGAGGCCCAATCATCTAGCAAAATACTAGGGACAGGCCTATTTTTCAATTTTTCATATTCGATTGGTCAAAAAAAAATTAAAATAAGTTTCTTAAAAATAAGAAAAATGAGTTTCGTAGTGAAAGTAGAGAAAATAAAAAGAAACATTTCATTGAGTATGTCCTCACGCCCGTGTTCAAGAATAATGGTGTGTGTTGTGCTATTTGGGATTCAAACCTGGAACTTCTTCATTCAGATGGACACCCATTACCACTGTGTCAAAGCCATAGCTTTTGTTAAGTTAAGGGTGTTCAACTTTAAATATATATCTTTTAAATGCAGAATTTGATATATATATACAACGTAATTTTTCGACGAAGAGTGTCCAGTTGAACACCTTAGGGTGGCTATAGCTACGCGACTGGTATAGGTTGTAGCTCTTATCCCCACCACCCTACCGTCTTGACGCCCCATCCCCACCTTACATAATATCTATTAAAATTATGTACAATTATTTTTTGAATGACATTATTTACTTAAGTATCGAACACAAGAAATTAAGTAAGAAAGAGCATTTATTTTCTTTGAAAACATTTTTCAAAAAAATATTTTGCACCATGACGAGCATACCCTAGACTTGGACAAAAACAACCCTTTTCTCTTTAAAAAAAGAGTGTAAGAAAGGCTAAATTAATTCAGAATAACCAAACCAACATATAATAGAACTTTTAAGAATTTATAAATCGTTAGAATTTAAACTCAATACTTTTAATTAAGGATAATGAAATTTCACTCATTCCGACATATCCATTCGTTTCGTTGTACGTAAAGGTTAAAAAATAATGCATTAGTGACTAGGCATGAGATATCCAATTCATTGAACATGAAAGAAAAGTAGAAAAAATCATTTTTCATCATGGAAATTGTCGTTTCTCTATCATTACTATTATGATTAAGAACTAATGTCAAATGGGTAATCATAAGAAATAATGTCAAATGGGTAAAATATTACATGTACATTAAAGTTTTATTCGGTACTAGAAATTCGTTGACTCGACTAGTTAGAATTCGCATCAAGTAATTAAATTTATTCTAAAATGGATAAAATGCTTCTTATAAAGAAATTCTCTATTCTTGAAACTCAAACATATTTTTAACTAAGAATAATGAAATTTTACTCATTCCAATATATCGTTCGTTTCACTGTACTATAAGGTTAAAAAATAATGCATTAGTGATTATACATGAGATATTGTCCTTTCTCTATCAATTACTACTATGATTAATTAAGTTAGAACTAATATCATAAGGATAATGTTGCAGGTACGGTAAGGTTGTATTCAATAATCAAGAAATTCATTGACTCGACTAGTTGAAATTCATGCCAAGTAAATTTATTAAGAAGGATAAAATGTTTCATATCAAGAAATTTTCTTTTCTTGAAATTTAAACCCGATACCTTCTTCTTTTTTTTCTACATCAAACTCGATACTTTTAATCAAGGATACTGGAATTCTTCTCTTTCTAGCACATCTGTTCATTTTTTGTACTTTAAAGTTCAAAATAATGCCTTAATAGTGACTACACATGAGATCCAACTCATTGAAGTGGTAAAAAAGAAAATCAATTTTCATCATGGAAATTATTCTTTCACTATCAATTACTACTACAAATAATAACTAATGTCAAAAGGGTAATATTACATGTCCATTAAGATTCTATTGGACAATCAAAAAATCGTTATCTCGACTAGTCTACTAAGAAGGATAAAAATGCTTCATATCAAAAAATTCTCTATTCTCTCAAGTCCAATTTACTTTTAATCAACGATAACGAGATTCTACTCATTCCAATACTACATATTAGATCCAACACATTGATCATTTTTCATCATGGGAACTAATGTCCTTTCACCATCAATTACTAATACTATGATTAAGAACTAATGTCAAAAGGGTAATGATTACTAGTATCTATATATACTAATCAGAACATGCAAATATATTTTTCATGATATATACCTCAAGGAGTGGCAAAAGGAATGTCAAGATTTTATTACAAGATAGTTTGATTAGACTAAAAGTCATAAAATGCATTGCCTTTATATTATATTGTACATTGCACTTTGTAGTTGTAATGAGTAGCCTTTTTTTTTCCTATGGCAAATTGTTACAAAATAGTTTTCAAGCACTTAGGTCCAATCACTACAATGCTCTTATAAAGGTTGTATATATATGTACACATCTTACAACTTTAATTTCTTTCCAGTAAGTAAGTGTGGTGGGATCAATTCCAGCAAACCAATTTTTGTCTCTCCTTTTGATAGAAAAGAACTCTCGAAAGAACAGAGACAGATTCAGAATCTAAAGTAAATAAGTTCATTTTTAGAGTTCTTAGCGTTGAACCTATTATACTTTTAAAATTAGGCATAATGTTAGGAATTTTCAAAAATTAAGGTTCGAAAGGACCAGAAAACGATAAGAATGTTCGTAGAATTCCCTTTAACTCAATATAACTAATTACCCTATTAAATTTGACATCATTTATTTGATGCACATTTAAGCTATTACTAGCTAGTTTTAAGGGTATTTGATTCCCTTTATTCCTTGACGATCGCCACATATATTTTTGTTTACGTAACTTTTTTTAAAAAAATATTAAATTCAGATGAACTGATCAAAGTGTCTCATCCTCCACTTCTTCAAGGGGAGGAGGGAAATTATGATCCAATAACTTTCAGTAGATTTTGCTATCATTGAGTAGTTGAAAGTTTTAACCTTCACGTCTTTTAAAACCATTATTATAAAGTTTTTTTTTTTTTTTTTTTTATAAAAATATAAAAAAGGGAAAAGAACAAAGATATGCATCTTTTAAGGTAATCAATAGTCGATTAATGTAAAAGCTTGTTAGTGTAATCTGTCATCTCATGAGGTTGGAAAAAATGCGTGCCACCTATTTTTTTCATTTCTTTTTCAATAAAATGATAAGTGAAAAAAAAGACGATGAAAGGTTATGATGAAGTAATAAATATTTTATTTATTTTTAATTAAAAATTTTAAATTCGAATCTTGAAAATAAAATGTCTGTGATAGTAATTTATCTTTTAATATGAAATTTTCCATCATGAATTTGAATTAATGGGCGCCAATCACTAGGTAAAAAAACAAACTATATTTTTGGTATGTATAAATATAGAATTCAACTTAATTTATTGATTATTACCTATAATTTAATTTGGATTTGGATATTATATGAAAATATGATTATTATTTTTCAATTTTCCTTTGAAAAAAAAGAGGAATCCTTTTTCATAGATTTCTTTCATCAAGTCATAGCTAGCAATCAATTTGTATACCTGGGGTTAAAGGGCGAGTTCATTTTTCGTCTTGCTCAATTTTTTTTAATTCTCATTGGAAAAAGACTTGACCGTGACAAAACAAGATCAATTTTAGAAGACTCTATTAGATAGAAGCACGAATATCTTAACATTTTTCATTTTGTGTTTTATTTTAATAATGAAAGATCATATATGAATAAGACTAAAAGAAAAATTCAAAAACAATGAAGAAAGGAGAATTATAATTTAGTTACGGAATGAAGATTCTTTTAGTGGAGACTGGAGACTAGTGTTTTACTCCTTAAATATGAATTTGTCAAGTTACAATATAAAGTTTTGAATATACAAATATTTTAATCAAAAGATAAATTTGACTTATTAATTTTGTATCTTTCGCAATAGATGTGAGGAGGGAGCAAGGCATGAATATCTAATCGTCATCCAACTATACCCCTCTTTTCTCACTAAGAGTCGTTCCACCCCGGTAGGTAAAGGTCGAACGAGCAACCAATATTATCTTGGTTGGACGAGGCTATATATATATATCACAGTTAAATAAGTTCAATTTTATAAATTATTTGCTCTTTCAACCATTGAGATTCAAGAAAAATAGAAAATATATTGAGAGAAAACAAAACCACACATCTCTTTCCTTGTGTAGAACACTAAGACTTCATTTGCTTGTACTATGAATCTTAATTATTCAAATTCAATTAATTAAGTGCATTTGTTTTAAAGGTCTGAATCTTAATTATTCAGATTTATTTTATTTCACTCATTTATTTTGTTTCCTTATAAAATCTCTTAAAGTATCTAAATAGATCTAAGTGAATTAGATCTATAATAGAGTCAATATCATTCAGACTTATTAAAATAATATACATTATTTCGCAAAAAGCTTTCACGCCTATGGGCTTCTCATCTCGGCAAATTTTCGTGTCGCTCACTTTTCTTTCTCAACCAAATACCATTTTATTTTCATCTTGAACTGGTAAGTTTTCATAATCTTTACAAGTATCTTTTTAAATATTTTTCTAATTCAATTCTTTGATTTTTTTCTAGTTGAAAACAAACAATCTTATTTATTTAGTGTTCAAATCCAGTGACTATATCTTAATATTTAGATGTGCATTTAGATTCAATTATCTAGATCTTAATGCAGGTCGAGGGCGGGGTCGGGAGTCGGGTTAGGGTCGATTTAAGTCCCATATCAGGGCCGAAGTTAATTAGGGGTATAGGTTGGGGTTAGGGCCGAAAGTAAGGTCCCAAGGTGGGGCCAGGTTTGGGGTCATGAGTCAGGTCATGATGGGTCGAGTTTAGGAGTCGAGTCTTGGGTCAGGATCAGAGTTAGGAGTCAATTTTTAGCAAAATATATATATATATATATATATTTTAAAAAATTTATTTCTTAGCACCCAAATCGAAAAAGTGGAAGTTGACCTCATGAGAGTTGGATTCCCGATTGAGGTTGAGAATTGGATCAAGTTCCGAGTAGCGTTCAAGTTTGTTCTTCAGGTCTCAAATCGGGGTTAGGAGTCGAGTCCTAGGTCAAGATCAGGTTTTGAGTTAGGATTGGGAGTCGAGATGGGGTTTAGGTTTGTGCATGTTTCGAGTCTTGAGTAGAGATTAGAGTTGGATCTCAAATTAGAGTGTGTCAGTCAAGTCCCGAGTTGGGGTCAATTCTATCCAGTTTTCGAATTGGGAGTTGGGAGTCAGATCTTAGTTCGGAGTCGAGTCGCAGAATCAACGTTTTTTATAGAATTTTTTAATATTCTCATAAACTCGAATCTAAATCTTTTAATTAAAGATAACAAAATTCGAATCATCCCACCACGATTCAGGTTAATCTTAGATTTGAGAGTTGAATGTAGTCCTCTACATGTACACCCCATTTTACAAAAAAAAGTTTAATTCATAGCCACCACTACCACCACTTTGTTTATATAGAAAGACTACTAGTACTCTTTGCCTTTTGCTCTTCACTCTTTTAATAAACTCTTCTGCCTCTCTATATTTGTGTCCTCTCAGATCTGTAACAACAAAATAAAGAGAAAAAAAAGAAGCAAAAAACACCCTTTTGCAGAGAAAATAAATATTAACTTTTGTATGGAATCTTTTACTCATTTATTTATTCAATTCTTTTACTTGTAAATTTTTATCTTCATTGTTTTTTGTATATATTAAATATAAAAGCCTGCTAATGATGAAAAAATTAATATTTTCTCCACTGCATGCTTAAAGCTCTTTTTTAGTCTTTAGCTCCTCTTTCTTTTAAATTAATTAAAAGTTCTCTTTTTCCTTAAAGGTAGTGAGTGAGTGCAACTATTTATTTATTTTTTGTAAGAGTTCATTTCTATTTTTATTTTTAAATCTTAATCACATATCTTATACATTCCCAATGCTCAAAACAAAATAAATAATTTTTATTTCAATTTACGTGACACACTTTCTTTTTTAATCGATTAAAAATATACACCTTTCTTCATCTAGTTCAAAACTATTGCGCTATATCTAAAAATTCTTTAATTTTAAAAGATCATTTGGTTCGAAATCAGATTATCACGAAATAATTATTTGGTATAAAATTTATAGTGATATTAGCTAGTACCAACCATTAAACATTGGATAGATGTAGTTATTTCAATTTTTATTTTGGGATAATATCTTAATCTCAATAACCAACGACCCTTAATTTTTCTTAAGATGGTGATATACGAGCCAACCTATTTTGATTATTTTATCGAATACCTGCAATTTTTATCAATACATATTATTAGTTTAGTTTTGATATATTAAATTATTTTTTAAATTTCGTGTTCAATTATATTAATACTTTAGTGGAGTGTAAAATAAAACAGAGTGATTGAGTACTATACTTTCTCCGTCTCAAATTATATACTGTAATTTCTAAAAGTAATTATCACAAAATAGTTTTTATTTTAAAACTTCAAGATAAAATAAATTATTTTTTTCATTTTATTCTTAACAGTAATTTGTTTTGAATATTACAAATGCCTTAATATACAAACATGACACGTAAAAAGAGTAAATATTCAATGAATAAAAGCACCTTATAATAAAAATTTTATACACGAAAAAATCATGATAGATAATTTGAGACGGAGTGAGTAAAGGTTCCCAAAACTCTATTTATTCCCTTTGAGGTGGTTCATTGTGCTTTGTTTCTACAAGTCTCTCTCTTGCCTTCATTCTTTTTGCTTTCCCCCCTCAACCAAACACTTTCAAGACTCACATTTTCCTACAAAACTTTTATATAAGTGTTGTTAAAAAAGTTTTTGTTTTGCTCTTTCTGTTTCATAACAAAAAGATTATATTTTGAACTTCTTTTACTTTTCTAATTTCTTGATGATCCTTCTCTCCTCTTGATCGACGAACCAACTTCAGGCCTTGATTCGTCCTCCGCAAGGAAGGAAGTTTCTCCTCTTCTCTCTTAAAAATCCAATCTTTTGATAGTATTTATTTGGTTTGGTTCACTTTATTATTATTAGTACTTCAATCTCTACTATTTTTTCAACCCATTTTCTCATGTTTGTTGATATGGAACTCAAATCTTGAAGGCTTTACTCCAATCGAGTGTTTATCGGAAACCACCTTGATCTCTACTCTCATTAGGTAAGAATAAGACTACGTACACATTATTCTTTCTGGACCTTACTAGTGAAATTTTATTGGTTATGTTATAATTACGGTTGTTCCAAATATTCAAAGATATTATTTATAAAAAAAATTATTTTTTATTTTTACCTGTCTTTTCTACTTCTTATTATTATATAATATAATATACGTTTGATTTTACTACCCCAACTACTCCTTTTGCTTTAAAGTCAAAACCAAACTATATATATACCAAATTCACGCCACAAATTTTCCCTCATAAATTTCACAATTTTTTTTCTATAAATAATGCTTTAATTTACCTGTTATATGACATCATTTTTATTTTTGAATTTAAATTATATGTATCGATAATGTAAAAGATCAAAATGCGATAGTTAATTATATTTCTTGAAGTACTATTTTTACAAGGTTATTGATTAATTTTTGTCATAAATTTATTCGTAACTACCTTATAATTGATGTGATTATATAAATTTATATCTTTTACCCCATTTTTTTTTTTACATATTAGTATATTATGACATATTGTTATATGTTATAACTTGCTTTATTTATTTAGGCTTTTAATCTAATTTATGTAATTATGATTTGATAGTATAAATTATTTTACACTCTCAAAACTACCTTCAATATTTCTAGTTTTTTTTTGTACTCTCATAATTATTATATTAGAGTACTTTATACCTACTACAAGAAAATAAAATAATGTTGGTCCTTTTTTTTTTTTTTTGCAGAAGCTAATAAGGAAAACAACAAGTGAAGGACACAAAAATTCAAGTGTTAAAAAGATTACGTAAATCACAAGGTTTTTTTCTTCTTTATTTTTCTCTTTCCCTTATATATACTTCCTCTCTTTCAGTTCCTAATTTATATGACATTTTTAAAAAATATTTTAAAATAAATTTAGAATTCTAAATTTATAAGTTCTGAACTTAAAAAGGATGATTTATTAAGTTCTCAATAAATTATTTAGACATATTAATTTAGTGAATAGCTAGGGTATGGACAAATGTTATTAGGTTCATGAAAATTCTAAGTCCGACCTTAATGACAATACATTTTTATATTAAAAATACTTTATTCGTAATAAAATGAATATTATAACCAAAAATAAATATAATAATAATATATATTTAATGTGATTTGACGAAAAATTGAGAGAAGGTAGAATGTACGCCAGACAAAGCATATTAGTTTTATATTTGTATGTGTGAGTACGTGCACTTATTTTGTTGCATATTAAGGCAATAGTGATCTGAATGAGAGTCTTAGATCAATGATAAAATTATTTTTATGTTTGAATCATCAAAACGATTATTAACTTTTACATTAGAAAAAGACTATTTATATCATGACTTTTTAAAATATGATATCTTTCAAGTCTCATTAATACGAAATAATTTGTACATCAGACTAAGTATTAAGGCAATAGGGGTTGAGGGCTATATGCAGACTTTTATGAAAGGAGTAAATGAGAGTCTAAAATAGAGTGTCTCTCTGTACATTCTCATCATTGCCTTTTTTTTTTAAAGTCTCTTTTGGCCTTTAATTCTCAACCATATACTCTTATCTTGGGAATGAACAGAGCTAGAGAATTTTTTTAGTGTATTTTTTACTTTTAAAATATAAATAAAGACAGAATAATTAAAATTTCTTCTTAATTAATATCTTTTAAGAAGCGTATAAAAGAAAAATATATAGATAATTTGAGAAGGAAGAAGCTAGTACTGTTTTCTCCGTCAATATGTTGAAGTTTTCTGTGTGCATTTGAATCTCGCCCCTCTCTTACACACATATACTCTTATCGCTAATTCTGAAAGAGGCTATAGTCTAAGCACCACAAGGCTACATTATAAAAGAGTACATCGAAAATAGCCTACGATTAAATGTAATTACACAAATGATATAACAAAAACAAAGATAAATTAGTCAAAAATCCCTCATAATTAATATTTTTTTATTTATGTGATATATATATAAAGAACACGATAAATAATTTTAAAATAAGAAACACTAATTTTTACATCACACATGATGATTATTATTTTATTTATTTAAAGAAAAAGGTTATGAATGTGACCTTTGCGTATGAGTCTTGATTTTATGGTCCCTTTATAAAATATTAGAATAAAAAATTAAGAGTCTTGATTTTGTGGTCGTGACCAAATTTATTAAGCCTGCATTCTTGGGTTATAGCCCATATCCAAAGTCACCACCCTTATATTTATTGCTCGGTGGCAGAGGAGGATTTAGGATTTTAAAAATATGAATCGATTGACTATTAGAGAGAAAAATGAAACTATTAAAAATTAATTTCTAATTCTCTAGATAAGTAACTCAATACTAAACTAAGAGCTCCGATTAGTCTTCTTGTTGCATGGGTGTCACCAAATAATATTATACTTAGAAAATATATAAATAAAATACGTCATTTTATGGAGCCTATGGATATTTATTAGTGTTTGCCACGAATTGTTTAACAATAATAACTGCGTCTTAATTAAAAATAAATTGGAGTTGACTATATAAAATTTCTCGTATTTAATTAATTAATTTATTTATATATTTTAGATAAGAAATCATGTAGCTTGATTCATAAATAACGCTATTAGCATTCATTTTTTGCAAAAAAAGTTAGTGAGATTTATATTTCAAAAGTATTCGAATATATATGTATATGTATGTGTTTTAAAAGAAAAGGTCGAATGTATGTGTGGACAATGACAATTGGGATTTTAATTTTAAATATACAGATATATGTGCTAGGATTTTTAAATATACAAATATATACATTGTATATATGTTATAAAATTGCGTAATCTTATAATGTTATGCAAATTTTTCAAAGTACCATTATAAAGAGCTAGTAATATATGGATCGATATCGCTAGTTCAGATAGTGTTTTTCTTTTCTTTTACTTATTGGATAGAAGATTGACCTATAGTACCTTTCCCTATTTTAATTTGCAAGTCGTGAATATAATGTCTTCACAACAACCCCTTCACATATATAGACACATTTCATTAGTTCTTTTTTTCATTTTCATTGTGAAAAAAAAAAGTTTGAGAGAAAAAGTAATAAATAATTGCCATTTATCATATTGTCTAGTTACTTTCATAGTACACTAAAATATAAGTAACGTACTCCCTCCGTCGCTATTTACTTGTCAAATATTTTCTAATTTGATTTTCCTTTTTACTTGTCATTTAAAAAAAATGTACTGAGTAAATATGTTTAAGACACTATCAATTAATAAGAATAAAATGATAAACTCTCTATATCAATTATTATTTTCTTAATAGGTGCTAAGTCCAAATTTAACATGTAAAAAAGGACAGAAGGAGTATTTAAGACTGACTATAGGTAAGAAATTTAATTTACCGTACATTGACATAGATATTATTGTTGTGGTCATGACTCTAAAGTTTTGGTCATGAAAGAAAGTATAAACGTTTAGCATTCACGTCAAATCAATAAATATATATTTGCTATATTTATTTATTTTACTCTATTCCAAAAAAATGCCATACTTTCTTATTAGAAATAATTTAATTTTGAATTTCTTGTTTAACATTTAATAAGCTAATTTACCACCACATAAATTTTGATATTTACACCTTAAAATAGTTTTAATTTGGGACGGAATTTGATAAAAAACAAAAATCTTTTTTAGCTTGAGCCTCCTTCACTAGGGAAAAAATATCTAACAAAATGTGAAACTTATTAATGTTTAATTTAATTACCCCTTGAAATTACATGAAATGTACAATAATTAAGTATAAAATTATGCTACATTAATATTTAATGTAAGTATACAATAATATAGCGTGATTTAAATAATTTGTTTTTAGTGAATTTGGATAGTGAGATGGGGTTTGGTGGGAAGGATATATTATTCTCTTCGTTCAAATTTACGTGACATTCTTTATATTTTGAGAAATTATATATTTTTTTTCCATATATTGAATTATTGATTTTTCAAATATTTAAATTTAAAAATATCATATTCAAATTCACGATCAAAATTTAATTATTTGACTTTTGAAATTGAACATAAATTGGGATCGACTAAGTGTAGTAACTAGTGATGTACTAGTATGCAAAAGGGATAAAGAATAAACTTTGGTTTTGCAGTGCACCTTCGTTTTCAGAAAAAGAAAGTTCCCTTTATTGGTCAATGGGTATATTCATTGTTTCAAAGTGCTCCCCCACACTCTACAATACACTATTGTCCTCTCTTATGCAGACAATTTGGACTATTTGGTTGGGAGACTAAACCCTTTTTTCGATATGCGTTATCTGAATCGAAAATTTTTGGAAAAATAATTTTCTTTATCTCTATAAAATAGCGATATAAGTTACATACACTCTACTTTATGATGACTAACCGCCACACTAATCATTTGTGGGGAGGCAGGACACTCTGAGATAGATAGTTTATTTGGGATAGATCAATCTCATTAAATTTGTACCGGCCATTGAAATAGAACGAAAGTCAGACTCGATTCATTAAGAGGTATAGAGACACCCTCGCTTGCCACTGGAAAGACTATTTTCCGTATTTTTCGTTCGACTTGCCTGTGTTGATTGTTAGACTAAATCACCCCAAGTTTTTTTTAAATTTTTTTTTGATGAGGGGAGATCATGTTATTAGGGAAAAAAATAATCATCAATCCCCAAGAAGGGAAATAAGTTGGAACAAAACTCCAAAAAAAATGCTAATAAAGAGAAAAAATATATATTAGGGTATGATTTTTTTTGGTAAAAGCAATTAAGGACCATACAAAGTTGCTACTCTTTTCATAGTTATACATTATATATATATATATATTCGCGATTATATATTATTTATACAATTATTAATATATTATACATGTATGTGATCATTTTATTGAATTTTTTTTTATCACTTTCCTTTTAATTAGTGCAACATATTGGAAATAAATCACTTAGTCAGTCATTGGTCCCTGGGCCAAACACTTGGACCGTTAATGGTGAAACCATTCTGCCATCCATCTATTGATACATCTCTTTCTTGATTTGGATCCAAATTTTATATACAATAAGTATACACTCGTAGGTAGAGATAAGGTCAGCATATATTCTATTCTTTAAACGTTCCTTATGATATTACATCAGATATGTTGTTGTTAGTATACACTCGTAGTGTTCTCATGTCTTGTTCAATTAAATTATAGAGAGAGAGAGTTTGAATGAAAGTTATTGAGTTCATGTGAATTAATAAATTATATATTAGATTCAGAACCCGTAAACTTTAAATATTGGTTAGTTGATCTGTCTAAGTAGTAGACATATTTCTGCCAAATTGTTAAAAAAATTCCTGAGAACTCTTATCAGCTGCATTTATCATTAAATGTGAAAATACCTTTGGTTCATTAAATGTGATTTTTTTATATTAGCAAATATTTATTATTAAATGTTTTCTTGTACTATTATTTTAGCTTCACAGCTTTTGGGTTGCACTCTATAAATTACTTACATTATAGACCAAAATTATGACACACTAGTAATATTACATACCTAAGAATCTAACTTTCAACGATAACAATAATATATCCCGTTGGGTTTAAGAAGGATGGGGTATATGATGTAGCAAAGACCATTTTCGATAGACCCTTAACTTTAAAAAAAAAACGTTTTCAAAAACAAGTTCGACAAACAAGCAGTTTTAACCTTATAGCTCTCATTAGCTAAGTAACCTTTTTAAAAATAAAATAATCAAGAAATTCTCGAGGGTCACGATCCAAAGTTGAGTGGATATATAATGAGCTCATTCTTCTGTCTTTCTCCACTTAAATAACAGTCTTTTATCTAGTATTAGTATCATATAGCATGGCTACATTAAAAAAAAGGGAAAAATTTCACAAATAGCCACTTTTCAGTCCCTTCGTATAGGATTCGAAACTTCAAGATAATGACTCTTTTTTAAAAATATATGATTGAAAAGTGACTGGCGAACGCTATTTCTTTAAAAAATTTGCCAAGAATTGGGTTTTTGGTAAGTTTTTAAATTTTGGGTTTAATTGTTGCTACTTTTTGCAAAGGTATCAGGCAGGAAAATTGAAAGAAGAAAATCCAGCAGTATTTAAAAAATGGTCACGGACCTCAATGTATAGGGGACCCTATATATATTTTTTTTTAATTTTTTTTTCTGTCACATTGATTAAGACACTTCATTGAAGAAGTTTGTTGATATTAAGTTGACAAGTCCATCAATTCTATCTCTTCCCATAAAGAAATTCCTAATGTGATGTGACAGTGACGGAGTCAGAAATTCTAATTCAAAAAAAAAAAAATTGTTGATGAGAATGATCTCATATCGAACCAGGACGAGAATTCTTCGCTCCTTATAAAATTTAGACAATTCTTTTTTTTTTTGAGTTTGCTTTTGAATGTGAGTATGACTCCTAATTTGATAGATTCAACAATTTATATATATGAAAAATAGAAATTATATTTGTACTTTATACTATATATATAAGTTTATGTTGAAAGCATCCTTAACATTCTTTTTGTCACAAATTAAAAAAAAAAGTATGTCACGTAAATTAAGATAGAAAGAGTATTATCTGTCTAGGTGAACTATAGTAACCTTCATCTATGTTACTCAAACTCTTCAAAAATATTATCGCTTACATGTTGAATCCTCCAAAAGTAGTACTACTACAATTTTTGAAGAATCTGACATGAGTACGTCATCATATTTAAAAAATCCGAGCAACATAGGGCTTCATTTAGGTATTTTGCTTTCTTGTGAGGTGGCTATTTTAGTGGATCCTTTGTTTTTTACTTTGCCCATTGGTATCTGCATGGTTGCATGGCTCCCTGTTTACTTTGGCTTTGTAACCTTTTCAGCTAAAAAACCTCTGTTGAAGACAAAATACTGTGAAGATTTGATTCTTTACTACTACTACTACTATTCCTTTTGCATCTTCTTGTATCTACACGTGAAAAATGTCATGCCAAGTTAACTTTCATCTGATACTTTAATTATCTATTCATTGTCTTATTATACAAATTTTCCCTTCATCCCTATCCCCCTATATTCCGATTCTTTTTTGAGTTAACAGTCAAAAACACATCTGAACTATGGCTTTTTCACTAGTTCCACATCTCAACTTATTAGTTGTTCCCTTTTCTTACCTGAATTGTCACCTTCTATGTATTAAAACACACCTCGACTATCAGTTGTTTTCGTTCAGATAGGAAAAGGGAGCAACTAATAGTTGAGGTGTGTAACTCGTGAAAACATGTTGTTTTGAATTTTTTAAGTTGTTATTATGTGAAACACTTTATAAAACTAGCTGATGTTTTTCATTCTATTTGTCATGTGAAGGCTACAAACATGCCTCAATGGCAAATGAAATTTGACCCTGAGCAAAAGCATATGGTTTCAAAAACTCCTTTACAAGAGTCGATGAATCAGAACGCGCAATCCCAATTTAGTGGAGAGCATAGTAAAATCGAAGAAGTCAAGAGAAATAATAATGCAGGGAAGAGAAGAGGTAGGAGGAAAGGGAAAGGGATATTAGTCGAAAAAATGCAGGATATGAGTAATAACTCTGAGATTTCCCCTGCTTGTGATGCTTCATCATCATCCGAAAGAAGTCTTTTGTTCCCTCGTAGGCCGGGATATGGACAATTAGGTACCAAGTGTTTGGTTAAAGCCAACCATTTCATTGCTGAATTATCACAAAGGAACTTAAGCCAATATAGCGTAAGACGTTAATTTATAACTTCTTGGTGACTAATTTTATATATGTTAGTAATGTTTTCACAATGGTTTGAAATTTTAGCTTGTTTTAATGATTTTGAATGTAGGTAAGAATTACTCCGGAAGTTAAGTGTACAAGATTGAACAAGGCTATAATGGCGGAGTTGGTTAAACTTCATAAAGATGTGGACTTGGGTAAAAGAATTCCGGTTTTTGATGGTAGAAGAATGCTTTACACAGCGGGGTTGCTCCCTTTTAACTCGAAAGAGTTCACTATAACTCTTGGTGATGATGATGAATGGATTGGAATCACAAAGTACCTATTTGTCTTGTTTTTCCTTTATGTTTAGATTAACATAGTATTAGTCTATGTTGCTTGGACTCTCCGATGCCTCCACACTCATGTCAGATCCTCTAAAAATGCACGGAAGGACATGCACTATCACGGCATTCTTAAAGAGTCTGAGCAACATAGTTAATAGGACTACTTGTTATTTAATTTTTCGAATGAGAATTGACGTTCTTGATAATCATTTCCAGGGAGCGTAAATTTGCTATCACGATCAAGTTCATCTCACAAGCCAACATGCTTCAGTTACGCGAACTTCTTTCAGGGAAACAAGTTGACAATCCTCCACAAGCACTTAAAATCATCGATATTGTGCTAAGGGAACTTGCTTCTCAAAGGTGCATTTCATTTCTTGCTCTCTGATTGCCATGGTATACTGTTGCAACTATATCCGCCATTATTTAGTTGTTCTCGTGTTTGTTTAGGTACATATCGGTTGGGAGATTTTTCTATTCTCCGAATATTAAAAAGCCTCAGACACTAGGTAATGGTTTACAGTCTTGGAGGGGGTTCTACCAGAGCATAAAACCAACTCAGATGGGCTTGTCTCTCAATATTGGTAAGGCAATCGTAAACTCGTTGAATTTATCCAACTTGATTTGATGGTATGGATGTCTGATTACAATTTAACATCTTGTATTCATCAAACAGATATGTCAACAACAGCTTTCATCGAACCACTTCCCGTTGTTGAATTTGTTGCTCAAGTTTTGGGAAAAGATGTAAGTTCAAGGCCACTATCCGATGCAGATCGAATAAAGGTACATATGATACTTATGAATCAAGTAATTGTTCCTTTAACATTGTTAAAAACATCATATGTAAAAGCTGATCGATCATTCATTTGTGCCTTAAATCAGGTTAAGAAGGCTCTTCGAGGTGTTAAGGTTGAAGTTACACATAGGGGAAATATTCGAAGGAAATACCGAATATCTGGATTGACATCACAGCCAACAAGGGAGCTAATGTACTTCTAGTTTCACATAGCTTCATTTCTATCTTCATTTTTGCATTTCCACTGCCCTTAATGCTTTACTTGCTTATGCTCGTTACAGTTTTCCTGTCGATGAGGAAAAGAACATGAAATCAGTCATCGAGTATTTCCAAGAGGTGTATGGATTTACCATTCAGTATCCTCATCTACCTTGTCTTCTCGTGGGAAGCCAAAAGAAAGTAAATTACTTACCGATGGAGGTAAATATTGCAGGAGCTACTTCATGATTCAACTCACTTTTATCTCTAAGTGAAAAGTTTTTCCAAATAATGATTGTTGTAATAGGCTTGTAAGATACTCGAGGGACAGAGATATACCAAAAGGTTGGATGAGAAGCAGATAACTTCACTGTTGAAATCGTCGTGCCAAAGACCACGAGAACAAGAAATGGACATTTTGCAGGTTTGTTGATCCATTGTCATGAAAACATACTCCCTCCGTTTCAATTTGTTTGTCTTACTTTTCTTTTTAGTCCGTTCAAAAAAAAGAATGTCGCTTTCCTATATTGGCAACTCTGTAATTCTAACTTTCCACGTGACACATGGTTTTATGGTAATGAACTAAATGGTGTCTATGACCAGACCATACGCCAAAACGGATACAAGCAAGATCCTATTGCAAAGGAGTTTGGCATCAATATTGACGATAAGCTTGCATCAGTGGAAGCTCGAGTTCTCCCAGCTCCGTGGGTAATGACTGATATATCTTTACTCATACGATTCGTTTTCAAAACTACTAACATATTTATTTATTTGTTTTTCTTGTCTTTGTTAGTTAAAGTACCATGATGCAGGGAAGGAAAAGGAATGTCATCCACAGCTAGGCCAGTGGAACATGTTAAATAAGGTACATATAAGATCTTTTGGTTTTAAATTTAGCATTTGAAGAATGATACTAACCGAACATTGTTTGCTTTCATCATACAGAAAGTAATTAATGGAAGTACTGTAAACCACTGGGCTTGCATCAACTTTTCGTGTAACGTCCAAGAAAATGCAGCCCGTGGCTTTTGTCATCAGCTTGCCCAAATGTGCCAAGTCTCCGGAATGGTAAGTGTTGTTGGGACTCTTCATAAATACCCATCGAAAAGTAGTTCATTTCTGGATGATGTCTCCTCGTGTGGAAGCCTTTTTGGAGAGTCCGAGCAACATAGCTTTTTAGCTGCATAGATAAATTGTCGCACTCTATGCATGCTCAGGTCTAAATGGTTTTGATTATTGACACTTCATCTCAGGAATTTAATTGTGAGCCCGTGATACCGGTTTATTTTGCAAGACCAGATCAGGCAAAGAAGGCATTGAATTATGTATACAATGCAGCTGCTAACAAACTTGGAGGAAAAGAGTTGGAGTTACTAATTGCCATTCTACCTGACAACAATGGTTCTTTGTATGGTACGTGTCAACCTTCGTGAACATAATATCTAGTTCGTTGTGATTTTCACTCTAAAGGCTATTGGCCCCGAAAGAAATTACTTCTGTAAGTCCCTTTTATACTATTGAGTTTAAGTTTTGTAAACCGTCTATCAGGTCATCCAAATGATATCTATAGGTAAGTCTCCTTAAGTATGATATTTGAAATCTTGAAAATATGATACGTTATCTGCTACAACAGGTAAAGATGACCTGATGGTGTAATCATTTGTTTACACTGACGGTGTATATTACTTGAAAAAAATTATGCTTGATATATTAGGAATATGAGTTGTTTGAGTAACACGTTGATCGTCAATCAATCTTTAGGTACTCTGAAGAAAATCTGTGAGACGGATTTGGGGATGATTTCTCAGTGTTGCCTTACAAAGCATGTGTTAAAAATCAGCAAGCAATATCTGTCAAATGTATCACTAAAAATAAATGTGAAGGTATGTAGAAATTCGACGTGCTGAGATGATTATAATCCAATTTAACTTCCATCGTATGAGTTGCGCGGAACTTTTTCTTATGGTCAATCATTTTGTGATAGATGGGAGGAAGGAACACTGTACTTTTAGATGCTTTGAGATGGAAAATTCCTCTCGTTAGTGATATCCCAACGATTATATTTGGTGCTGATGTGACTCATCCGGAATCAGGAGAAGACTGTAGCCCATCCATTGCTGCTGTAAGCATCAAGAATTCGTGAGTTGATTTCTCAGATGATTACTCAACTAGTAGTTATTATCTTAGAAAGTTGAACTTTCTGAGATAATAACTGTTAGTTGAGTGACTATACGAGAAATCAACTCAAGAAATTTGTTTATCATATATGAACGTTTGAACCTTTTTCTAAATGTTTATTTTGGATATACGATTATCTTGATTCAGGTTGTAGCATCACAAGATTGGCCAGAAGTTACTAAATACGCCGGTTTAGTATGTGCTCAACCTCATAGACAAGAACTCATTCAAGATCTTTACCGGACCTGGCAAGATCCTCAACGAGGAACAATGTCTGGAGGGATGATTAGGTGCATATTTTTCGTCATTGTAACATTCATTTTAAACAAAGATGAACTAACATGTTTGTTTTCCGCCATTTTCCAGAGAACTTCTATTGGCGTTCAAGAAAGCCACAGGACAAAAACCACTGAGAATAATATTCTACAGGTATTATATCATGTGATCGTTTTCATGATCACAAACAGATAATGAGGCCTCTTATCAAAATTTGGCTTTAGACCACCAATAGTATTGAACCGCCCCTACTTAAATTGTTCTGCATTACGTTGTGTTTCCATTTTATGCAGGGATGGTGTAAGTGACGGGCAGTTTTATCAGGTTCTACTTTATGAACTCGATGCTATTCGTAAGGTATATATGCAAATGTTGTCACCATTTGTATATTTTTTTCGATTGTGTTCTTGTCTACGTTCACTCATTCTTCCCAGTACACAGGCTTGTGCATCTCTTGAACCAGGTTACCAACCTCCTGTAACCTTCATAGTCGTCCAAAAACGTCACCATACACGACTTTTGCCAAATAACCACAACGACAGAAATCACACTGACAGGAGTGGAAACATCCTACCTGGTAACATTTTTGCTCTTCTTACATTACCTATTGTGCTTAAAACTTATTGAAACATTTTACGTCAAGAAAAAGGATCGAGAGACCTCATTTAATATGTTACTCCCTCCGTTTTATGTTATATGACATTTGTTTGATTGGACACAGAGTTTAAAAACCAAAAAGGCTTCTAGAACTTGTGGCGTTAAACATGCCATGACACATTTGTGGCTAGAAATGTGTGATTCTTTTTTAACAGACTTAAAAGGAAAGAATGTCACATAAAATGAAACAGACGGAGTATAACAACCTTGTTAGTCAATATATACTAACCTTTTTTCCCCTTTTTAACTTCTTTTTCGTGTTTTTTGCAGGTACTGTGGTGGATACAAAAATATGTCATCCAACTGAATTCGATTTTTACTTATGCAGTCATGCTGGAATTCAGGTGAAATGCTAATACAAGTTTTTAATTCGAAAAAAAAAGCTCCAACAAGAGTTAACTAACACAATGTTGGATTTCCAGGGAACTAGTCGTCCTGCACACTATCATGTTCTCTGGGATGAAAATAATTTCTCCGCGGATGAAATGCAGTCTTTGACAAACAACCTTTGTTATACGTAAGCAATCTTAAATCTCAACTGATTGTCATTGTCAACAACTAATTTGTTTCTATACTTGTTCTCGGAAAATTCAATTCCTTAGTGATCGTTGGATTAATTGCAGATATGCTCGATGCACTCGTTCTGTTTCAGTAGGTAAATTTCTCATAGACTCTCTCCTAAGACAATTAGGAAACTTATATTTCATGTTAAGCTTATGTTCGTTGTGTTTGCATCAGTGTTTGATCATTTTTATAAGGGTTATCCGCTATATAAATACTCTGCATCTATTCTGCTTTATTTAGATCATTATAGTATTCAAATGTTTCATCGTAAAATAGACTTGTAATACATCATGAGCTCATTTGGCTTAGCTGATAAGCGTTTAAGTGTTGCAACTGATTTTATAAGTTAAAGTAGTTACGTATTTGGATACAAGTGTTAGCTGAAATTGATTATAAACATATCGTTCTCATAACTTTTGCAGTTCCTCCTGCATATTATGCTCATTTGGCAGCCTATAGAGCGCGTTTCTACGTAGAACCTGACTCACGTGACAATGGTTCAACGCGTAGCACACGTGCAACGAATGGTTCTATCAACGTCCGACCACTTCCAGCATTGAAAGAGAAGGTGAAGAATGTGATGTTCTATTGCTAGAGGGTGAATGTTGAGTTTATGTTACATAGTAGTAGTGAGTACATGTATGAAATTAGGATAGGATCTTAGTCATGAAATGTTATGTTTATATAGTTGTGAAACAAATTGAAATAAGAAATTTTGTAAGGTGACTAGATGTCTATGCTTTGTGTAATAGTACATGTACTGGTAGTAGGTTGTTTTACCTTTTATATATAGCATTTCAAAATTGTTTAGGGTACTATTAGGACCCTCGCAAATTTTAAGTGATCATAATATTAAGAATCGGACGATATACATCATAACTAGAGTTAATAAATTTTAATTTTAATTTCACGCTACAGTAATCAATGCCACATTTACTCTAAATCTAGCATTAAATCATGCGGTTGGAGTATAATCGTAATCTCCATCATCATTATCACTTTCCAAGGATGCCGCAGGAGCATAATCATAGTCTCGATCATCATCATCTCCTTCTAAGGATGCTGCAGGAGCATAGTCATAATCTCCATCATCTCCGTCACCACCTCCTTCTAAGGGTGTGGTTGGAGCATAGTCATAGTCTCCATCATCATCTCCATCTGAACACGACCTTCTTTTCTGAAACCCAATAATCTTTAAAATGCTAGACATTCTATATATTTCTTCTTCTTGGACTATAGAAATATGAGTTATTGGATTTTGTATATATGATCCCTTCTATATGGAAAATGAAAGAATGTTTTTTGTGGTCTGAATAGGTGAGGAAATCATATGCTTATATAAAGTAAAGAGACAAGTGTGGACTCATTTTGACACATTAGAAAGTGTGTTGTGTTACATGAGGAATGTGCACAACCTTATGCTTGGTTGCATTTTGGGGCTGCCACATCCAAAATTTACTTTACATGTCAATATATATGATGAGTATTAAAGCTTATTCTCCATCCTGGTGGTGGAGATAGAATATATGTACTCTCTTTCTAACTTTATGGGTGGGGACATAATATGGGTTGGATTTAAGTAAAATTCTTAAAGATTTGTGATTTAGACCTGCAATATATTAGGTTAAGTTATATACCTCTTTAATATTATAAAGAACCTTTTACAGTATTAGGTCAATTGGGAGTAAATACATATAATATAATAAGAGCTACACCAAATAAACATGTACGACACGAATGTCACGTAAGACGTCACATAAGATATATAATTATATAAGTCTTTCTTTTCAATTTCATACAAATTTACATATCTACTTATGCACGCCTAAAGTTGAAAAGTGTAAATATCAATTAACCAGACCAAATTAAGAGGCATGTTTATAAGTTATGCCAAAATCATTATCGGCACCATTGTTGCTGGTTTTACTTTCATAACATTGTCTCTTCGCCACATGCAAATTCCTCAGGGAATATTTTATTATTAATAGAATTTGAATAATTTAAAATTCTTAGTATATATCAAAATATTGATATATCTAAATCTAACTGAGTACATATAAATATATGGGTGCAAAATATTATTCTTCTTTGTTTACATTGCAATAGAAGCCTGCTTATGCTATTTCGGCGGCGTTTTTTCGCCTTTTCTTTGCTCTAAGTAATAAGGGATCATTTAATTTGAGGATAAATTTATTTTATTTTTCAGGTGAAATAAATAATATCAAATTGAGGTATAAATTTATTTTAAAAATTAATTATATTTATAACCAAGCAATTTATAAATTTAATTTCAAACATAATTTTGAAATATCTCATCGTATCGAACGCCCAGTGGCTTTAAATTGCAACTAGATGCGGAGGTAAATGAGCCAAAACAAAATTTCTTAGGCCACGTGGAAACGTTAGCATGGCACGTGGAAGTTGAACTATCTATGTGGATGCTGAGTTGGCATGCCACCTAGACGAATATGTTCCATGTCCTTTCACTAGATATATTCTGAAAAATGTTGACATTAATTCCTTTTTGTGCATCATATATAATTGAAAAATATGATTCACTTAATATATGGCCAAGTTTGAATAATGAATAATTAAATAATTTATAAGAGAATAATTTTAAAAATATATAGTAAGGTTTGGATGGATTAAACTATAATGCCTTGTTTAGCTCGTTTCTGCAAGTTATGGGTAGTCCATGTGGATCGATCCGATCCGATCTGACCTGAAGTTGGTGTTTGAAAAAGAGATGAGTATTAATTTTTAAAAAGAGTGGGAACAGTTACATAGTAACTGCTCCAACGTAAACAATCCTTTTTTTTAAACAGATGCTTTATGCTTCTCAGATGAACTGAGGAACAGAAAAACAGAGGGAGAAAAGAAAAACGAAAATTCTATTTTCTTTACTGATATCAACAAGACAAAAGTGACACTTAGTTTGTGGAAACATAACGATGATTCCTCGAGACTCAAAGTCAAACTTGGAGCAAGTCTTTAACAAAATTCAATTGTAATTCTAATGCGGTTAACACGTACACAACCTTATTCCTGTTATATAAATCTTTCAATTTCAATCCAAATTCAGGTAAAGTAATCTTTGGGCAGATTAATGATTAATTTGTTTATTAATTTAATTTATTTTGATCAGTTCAAATTCAATATCCAAACGATTCATTTGACACCCTTAATCATTCATAATAAAACTTAGGAAAAATGATTGTATTTACCTCTCTATTATTGAAAAACGTTTAATATTGTCCTTTCTTATACTATACTTCGATTTATATATGTCATGAATGTTATACTATCGATCTATATGTGCCATCAAAGTTATAAAGTTGCTTAAATTTGCCTTTCTCCATTATCTACGTATATTTTAGCCAAAATGACATGCCAACTCGCTAAACCAACCCTTCTACTTTTGTTAATTACTATCCAAAATCACCAACATCTTCATGACTATATATATCAGCATCACTAACTAATTGAACGATTAATACGGAATATACAGAGAAAACTATTATTATTAAATATTCACTCAATTTTAATTTATGTGTATTGCTTTCTTTTTTAGTTTGTTTAAAAAGAAATGTCACTTTCTATATTAACTCTTTAATTTAAACATATATCCTACATGACATGACATGCTTAAGAATAAGACCAGAAAATTTAAGACATTTGGCATGTTATACTCATCTTTACGTTAGATTCACAAAATTTAAAAATATTTTTTATTTTCTTGATTAAACTTATATCGATTCAAAGTAGGACTCTTTAATTAAGAACAAAGATAGCATAATCTTATCATCAAGTGAGACAATATTTGACTACAATCCATGTCACTGCTTTTCATAAGTTGATACTAAGATATTGTATAAACAATACATCTAATAAGCTAATGATCTTGATTAGAGTCCCTAACAATAGAGACCTCAACTAAATATTATTAAACCTACATATTTCCTTTTTTTTCTTAAAAAAAAAGGTAGTATTATTAACATAAAACTTCCTTATATTTGAATTAGACAAAAATAAGCTAGTTTGACCAAAAATGTTGTGTCTATTCTAAACTTGTCTCTACCAAAAACCTTCAATGAATTTATTTCATGCTGCCGGAGTATAATCATAATCTCCTTCTAACGATGCTGCAGGAGCATAGTCATAATCTCGATCATCATCGTCTCCTTTCAAGGATGTTGCAGGAGCATAGTCATAATCTCCATCATCATCACCGTCTCTCTCTAAACATGCTGCTGGAGCATAGTCATAATCATCATCATCATCTCCATCTGAACACAACCTTCTTTTTCCGAACCCAATAATCTTGAAAATTCCAGACATTCTATAATTACTTAGAGAAATCTTGAAATATGAGCTAGATATTAGATGTATATTATTGGTATGATAGGGGAGGTAACAAAATGCTTACATATAGGAAAGAGCCAAGTGTGCACTCATTTGCGCACGTTAGGAAGTGTGTTATTTGACATCAAGAATGTGCAAAGCCATATGCTTGGCTCCAAAATTAACTTTACATGTCATAATATAATTTATATATATAATGAGTGTTAAAAGGGTACATATTCTCCATATAATTTGGTGGGAATAGATTCTATCTATCTTGCCTAAGCCAAAACAAAATTTAGTGTGTGCATGGCACGTGGAAGTGTGTTTAATCTACGTGGATGCTTAGTTGGCATGCCACGTCATAAGTAGAGTTACATTCCTTCGCTGGAAAATCACATTCTAGCTAAAATTTAAGTTTTATGCATATATATATATTATATGCGGACTTCCTAATTTTTTATACGTGTATTTATATTTTTATATTTTGATATCGCTTTAGTAAAATTTCTGACTCCACATGACACATAGACAGAGGTACACTTGGACAACAAAGTCCATATGTCCTTTGACTACAAAAGCATACAAATATGTCAACATTTTTTTTTGCATGAATATTCAACTTAAAGAGGTTGACTATATATATATACCCCTTCATGCATGATGACAATTACATTATTACATTCGTTGGAATTGGATCTAAATCAGGATATTCATTAGAGTTATTTTTTTCTTAAAATAAAATTTGGGGCGGGGTAAAGAGATTATAAGGTGGGGAATCGAATCTTTACCAACAAAAGGTGAAAATTTAGATAGTCAACTAAATGACCTTCTAAGCAAGGTCGGATCTAGCTCATTGGGTACGCGATCCGAGGAATCCAATAGATATTAAAAATTCCATTCAAATTTTATAAATATTTGATTGTGAACTCAATTATCATGATAAATTAATTTAAGATTATAATAGCAATCCATAAACTTTAAATTCTATATCTGCCTTTGCTTCTAAAATGCCCCATGGCACATTCATAACAATTTATTTACTATTATCAATTATTGATAGTATTTTTTTGTGAAAGATTTTTCAATGTATTTTTAATTTTTTAAAACTAGATACGTATCTATTCAAAGTAAAATACTTGGATTAAAATGGATGGAGTACAATCTTATCATCAAGTGAGACTATGTTTGACTACAATCCATGTCACTACTTTTCATAAGTTAATAAGATATTGTATTAAAAAAAATACATTTATTAAGCTATTGATCTTGATCAGAGTCCCTAACAACAGAGTAATATATAAACCAACATATGTCCTCTTTTTTTTTTTTTTAAAGGGCTAGGATTATTAAAAAAGGGTTCTTAATTCTTCCAACTAAATTTTCTTATGTTTGAATTAGACAACAGTAAGTTTGACCTAGAATGATGTGTCTATTCTAAATTTGTCTCTATCAAAAACCTCCAATGAACTTATTCAAGCAGCCGGAGCATAATCATAATCACCATCGTCGTCTCCTTCTAATGATGCTGCAGGAGCATAGTCATAATCTCGATCATCGTCGTCTCCTTCCAAGGATGCTGCAGGAGCATAGTCATAATCTCCATCATCATCACCGTCTCTCTCTAAACATGCTGCTGGTGCATAATCATAATCACCATCATCATCTCCATCTGAACACGACCTTCTCTTCTCGAATCCAATAATCTTGAAAATGCCAGACATCCTATTACTTAATGAAATATTGAATTATGAGCTAGATATGTGATGTGTATACTGGTACCTCTTTTGATAAGATGTGAAGATTAATGGTATGATAGGGTAAGTAACAAAATGCTTATATATAGGAAAGAGCCAAATGTGCACTCATTTGGGCACGTTAGGAAGTGTGTTGTGTGCATCAAGAATGTGCAAAGCCATATGCTTGGCTCCCAAATTAACTTTACATGTCATAGTATATTTGTATATATAATGAGTATTAAAAGGTTACATATTCTCCATATATTTTGGTGGAAATATATTCTCTCTATCTTGAATGAGCCAAAACAAAATTTAGGGTGTGCATGGCACGTGGAAGTGTGTTTAATCTACGTGGATGCTTAGTTGGCATGCCACATAGACAAGGTATAATTGACATCAAAAGCATGCAAAGATGTTGACAGTTTTTTGTGCATGATATATGAGTATTCAACTTTAAGAAGTTGACTATATTGTATAGTACCCTTTCATGCATGATTATATTTATGTCTTTACATTTATTTGGAATATGATCCAAATCAGGATATTCATAAGAGTTATTCTTAGCATTTGGGAAAAAAGAAATACCATAGAATTAATTTCTTATATACTCATTCAACTCTATATTAAAAATAAATTAGTGCAAAGTTATTTGTTTATATCAGAAAAGTCACTTATCTTTTACTATTTCAGTCAAAAGTTGATCTTTAATGGGTTAATTATCATATGTGTGCAAGATAACAAAATGGTCATATGTATATGTAATTATTTATATGTATATATATAATGTATAATTTTATATAAATTATGTATATTTATGTATCAGAGATTTGTATATGTTGTTTAATTTGTTGATTTCAATGGACATCTGCTCAAATTATTTTTCTGAGGTTCCACTATCTAGTTTGGTACGTGCACATTTATGGATCGGCGGTATTTCCATCCCGTGTCAGGTTTTCTGAGGCCCACTCCAGATCTAGCTTTAATATCATATTAAATTGAATCTGGGTTTAACTCATAACTCAAAAGCTAACTTAAAGTAAAGAGGATTGTCTAAACCTTATAAAAAGCTCAAGATTCCATTCATTCGCATTCCATTTTCCTTTGACGACAAAGAAAGTTATAGTAGCTTATTCCATTTGGAAGGTTTTTTGTTTAAGACAGTCTTTCGTGCCCTTACTTTTGAGTTTATCAGCTGCAACAAGGGTTGCGGGAACGAGTGATGTGCTTGCCCCGACCGATAACACCATTCATTACCGTGAACCAGCCCCTCTTCAGTATAGGCAGGTCTTTCTTTACAGGGAGAATCAAACAAATTCTTCGAGCTAGAGAGAATTTTTTAGATTTACAAAGCTCTCCTTCAAATATCCCATAAATAAAGGTAGGTCAGAATTGGTGAACGTCACTATAATTTCACTCAAAAAAGTTACTGATCAAGCCAAAATGTGATTCTTTTACGATCACTTTTGAGTGATGTGACACCTGATTTTTTAAAACAAACAAATAAAACCAAAAAAAAACATTAAACGCAAAATTCATTTTAACCAAAAACCTCCTATACGCCCCATACTCAACTTATAAAATCTCTTTATATACTAAACAAGTGTCACAATTAATTTTAATTATACTCATAATTATCATTGTCATTCATTACGATCGATCACCTCTATCGTTAATTATCTCTATCTCACAAATCACAATTATCATAGGTGTTCACTTTCGTCACCATACACTTCTATAAATTATAATCTACCACAACCCTTATTTATTTATATATACAAAAATGTTATATATATTAGAAGTTTAGATATATTATAGGATATGATTAAAAGTTCCAAAATTACAGGCTTGTTACGTGCAATTGGTTTTTGGTTGCTTAAATTCATTTAACTACATTTCATTTTCGAATTTTGCTGAGAAGAAATCCAGTAATTGAAGCTAAATAACCCAATTTAAATTAGATGGGTTAGTTTCTTGTTTCTTTTAACTTAACACACTTAATTAGAATATATTATGTTAGACCGTTTAACTATTAGCAAACTATTATATATATATAATTCGTTGATATATTTTAATAATCACGTGACTAATTACAGAGAAATAATTAATTAAGATACGACTATATATATGATCAATACTTGAGACTATGTTTGACTACAATATCCATGTCACTCTCTGCATAAATTACTAAGATATTTTTTAGAAAAATAACATTTAATAAGCTAATTAATTATATTCTCAGAGTCCCTAAGTTGGACTAAATAGCGTTGTGTCTATTCTAGATTCGTAATCACTAATAATTTATGCAGCTGGAGCATAATCATAATCACCATCATCATCATCTCCTTCCAAAGATGCTGCAGGAGCATAGTCATAGTCTCCGTCATCATCATCTCCATCTAGGGATGCTGCAGGAGCATAATCATAATCTCCATCATCGTCATCTCCTTCTAAGTATGCTGTAGGAGCATAGTCATAATCTCCATCGTCATCTCCATCTGAACATGACCTTCTGTTCTGGAACCCAATAATCTTGAAAATGCTAGACATTCTAATTAAATATAAGATATTGGATGTTGTACATATACGATCTCTTTGATAGAGAAAATGAAGAATTAATGTTTTTGTGGTGTTAATAGGCGAGGAAACCATATGCTTATATAAAGGAAAAAGACAAGTGTGAACTCATTTTTGACACATTAGAAAGTGTGTTGTGTTACGTGAAGAATGTGCACAACTAAAAGTTGGCTCAATTTAAGCTACTTTTGGAGTTGCCACATCTAAAATTCACTTTACATGTCAATTATTATTATATATACACAAATGTGCTTTAAAGATTATTCTTTATATCTTGGTGGTGGAGATAGAATATAAACAATCAAAATCCAATAAAAGTAACATAATTTAAAAAAAAAAAATTAATCATAATCATTGTTGCTATCTTTTCGATTTCATAATGTAGTCTCTTCGCCACAAAAAAAAAGTAGAATAAGAGAGGTTAAAGTAAAGTCTTTTGAAATAGATGCAAATTGCTATAAAAATTAAAAGTGTGCATGCCACGTGGAAGTTTGTAGTAATATCTATGTATGTGGATGCTTAGTTGTCATGCCACCTAGACAGGATGTCAAACGATACCCCTTCATCGAAAAATTATGTTGTATAGGTTATATTAGATTTTGATTTTATACCTATATATGTATATTAATGTTGATATCACTTGATCATACAACTTGAAGAGTTAGTGCAACGATTGAGGAGGTTGCAAAAGTGTTTTTTACTTCAGCATTTTTTTTCTTCTTTTTTTGTGTGTTTTACTAGTTTATATTTTGACACCCCTCAATAAAAGTTGTGACTCCGCTACTGAGTGGTTAAACTGCAGAAAGAATATGTCCATTGATGAAAAATGTAAAAATGTCGACACTAATTCGTTTATTGCATGAATAATTCTGAAGTAGGAGCTTAAAGTTAGTGGCATTGCCAATGCTTTATTTCCCCATTACATCTTGGGCGATAATTGATTTTAGCAGGTTCTAATGTTTGAAAGTTTTATGATAGTGATAAGGAACTTTTCGATGATTTGATGAGTTCTAATATTGAAAAATTAACTTCTCTTACATTATTTATTAACACTAACAAACAACTACAAGTTGATGATAGTAATACTTTCTCTCCTAATACATTTACTTAATTCAAAAGTGATTAGGACAACATCTTTGAGGAAGAAAATATGTTGGATCAATATTTTACAAATGTAGTTAGGAATGTAGATATTTCTTTCAGACAATAACACAATAACAAAAAGAAGTATGAAAGAAAGAATAGTTAGAATGATAATTAGATAACTAAGGAGTTTGTTCCAATAGACACTTATCGATCCGACCAGCAACACATAATCATAGAACTGTGTCATGAATAACTTAAACAAGATCCAATAAATTCAAGAAGAAGTGATTAACTTTCAAGTGTTGTTAGACAAATTTGAAGAGGACAAGAAAGGTGAAAATTATTCAGATTATTTTAGACAGATAATCTATCTTTTTTTATACATTTTAAAATTAAATTTGAGTCTGATAACTTAACTTTCCTCTTGGTTTTATATCCTTGCATCACATAAGCATGCTCATTTGTTATGTCATCATAGATCGTGTATTATAAACTCTATGATGATGATAGAATATTATAACAACCTGTCTTGGAGAGAATGGAGAGAAAGGATTCTAGCGTGAAGGGGGTCAAAACCCATGGGAGAGATATTTGTATAGTTTGCTGATTATAATTGTAGAATTCTCAAGCAATTATGGAATAGGAATACAATACTATGTTTGATAGGCTATTCAAATATTGTCAATAAAGATTCATCTAAAAATTATAATAAGCTAGTGATATTAGAAACCCTAACACCTTGATGTAGACCTCAGCTACACTAAAAGATCCAATTGATATATAAATTACCTATATATTCTTACTAAATAAAAGAAGAAGAAAAAAACCTAATACTAATTAAAACAAACACAGTGCATTTACTCTAAATCCATCATCATTAAATTTCCAACAACCTCCGATGAATTCATGCAGCAGGAGCATAATCATAATCTCCATCGTCATCATCTCCTTCCAAGGATGCCGCAGGAGCATAATCATAGTCTCCATCGTCGTCATCTCCTTCCAAGGATGTTACAGGAGCATAATTATAGTTCCTATCATCATCTCCATCTGCACACGGCCTTCTCTTCTCAAACCCAATAATCTTGAAAATGGTAGACATTATATATATATCTCTTCTTAGAAAATATAGAAATATGAGATATAGGATGTTGTATGATCTCTTTGATCAGATGTAAAGATTAATGGTATTTGTGTTGTGTGTGCTAGGTGAAGAAATCATTTGCTTATATATATAGGTAGGAGCCAAATGTGGACTCTTTTGGACACGTTAGAAAGTGTGTTATGTTACATGAGGAATGTGCATAGCCATAAGCTTGGCTCAAAAACTCACTTTACATGTAGACTTTGAAAGAATGAACAACTTGGAGAAGTAAAATTTGTTATTTGATTGGTTTTATATTTTATTCTAGAATAGCTAGTCTTGATATTATTATTAATATTACTCACTCACAATGAAATAAATTTTTTTAATCATATACTATAATAAAACAATTTTATCCATTATATCCCGGAGATTGTTATTCTTATTCCTGATATCATAACAAATTTTAGTTAGTGTGGAAAAGTGTGCATGGCATGTGGAAGTGTGTATTATCTATGTGGATGCTTAGTTGGCATTCCACCTAGACAGTGTATCACTGCTAGAGAACAAATATGTTGACTATAGTCAATATACCAAATATATCGCGATATCGATATATATCTCCTTTGACTATATAGTCGAAAATGTCAACATTTTTTCATTGCATGGATTCCCAACTATATAAGGTTAACTACCCTTTCATGCATGATAGAGGCGAATTTAACATGTAATATATGGGTACACGTTTTTTTTAACTCAAAAAGGTTAGGAAGAAGAAAGATTTCTTTTAGGGTACTTTCGGAAACAAATTCAGTGGAGATGGGGTGGGGTCTATGGCTCAAAGGATTAGAGCATGTGACTATGAATCATAGTATTGGGGATTTAAATCCCTCCTTAACCATAATCGTTCCAAAAGAGAAATATCTTTCCTTTAATAGGTAGCGAAATGATGATTGGAATAGTGAATTAGAAGCTATGGAACTTGGGTGTGGATCTTTTGTCGAAATGGGAATTTAGTAGCTAGTTTTTGAACAGTACAAGTAAATATAGTGGGAGAGCCAGGTTATTTTATTTAGGGGCCGGGTTCAAAATTTTGAAAAAGTAAATATACGAACAAGTCAAAGGGATTCAACATATCTACATACGTAAAATATAATTTTAACCTTATATATACAGTGTATATTTTGGTTGAAGGGGGTCAGATCCCTTCCCTACTTGGCTCCACCGGCCCTATGTAAATATATATATATTAATATATTCATTAATATATAAAAATATTTAATCATCAAATTCAATTACTATTAATTAGTACATACTAATTAACTTGTAATTATTATAAGAAGTTATAAATTTTGAATTTCTCTCATATGTTGAGCTTTGGGGAAAAAGTAAATGCAAAATATTTATTCTTACGACATCTTATGATGCTGGTTGACTGAATTATTGATTATTCGATCAGTCCTATTCCGACTTATTAAAACATAATTTATATTCTCAACACACCCTTATATGTGGGCCTACTTATTAGGTTCAGTCCTACCCCGGGTTATTAGGACCAGACTTATATTACCAACCCATTCTTATATATGCAGACCTGTTTTTTTATCTTTCATGAGTTAAATACGTGAATTTTTTTCTTGATAATCAATGGCTATGAGATTAAGATATTTTAGGACCCTCTACTTACTTTAATATCATGTTGAAGTGTGTGACAATCTCATATAGAGGTTTAAGTTATTAGAAAAAACACACATTTTATTACTTAATTATAGATATATTATTTTTTATAAGTCATGTTTGACAACAATAATCACATCAATGATCTGCCAATTGCCATTAGTTATTCAAATAAAATGCCAAAATATAAAAAGGATACATATATATCTAATAAGTTAATGATCTGAGTCCACAGATCTAGAGAGGCTAGACATTCCTTTATTATTAATGAAAATTGGTAGTATCAAGTAAACACCAAACTAAGGATCTTACAATAAAATCAGTAGCCCTTTTTTTTTTGTAGTGAATGTTTGGACCAAGAATGAAGAACCACTAAAAGAATTATAAATTCATGCGGCAGGAGCATAATCATAGTCTCCATCATCGTCATCGCCTTCCAAAGATGCAGCAGGAGCATAATCGTAGTCTCCATCATCGTTATCGCCTTCCAAGGATGCTGCAGGAGCATAGTCATAATCTCCATCATTGTCATCGCCGTCTCCTTCTAAGCATGCTGCAGGAGAATAATCATACCCATCGTCGCTATCATCTCCAATATCTGAACACGACCTTCTTTTCTGAAATCCAATAATCTTGAAAATGCTAGACATTGTATATATCTCTTTCTTCTTGGACTATATATAGAAATATGATTTAGATACTTGTTGCCTATTGTATGATGTATTAGACAAAATATGAGTTTTTGTAGTGTGTATGATTGGTGAAGAAACCATTTGCTTATATAATGGAAAAGGCCAAAGTGTAGACTCATTTGGACACGTTAGGAAGTGTGTTATGTGACATGAAGAATGTGTTCATAAGCTATACCTTTGGGGCTTGCCACTTCCAAATTCACTTTACGTCTCATCCATCATATTCCCTCTAGTTAGATATTTTATAACCACATAAATAACGATTGACGTGACATATTTAAAATCATTATTTCAACTTTTAAAGTCTTTATTTTTTAAATTTTTGTGATGATTCAAACGACATCACATAAATATAAGGAGTATATAAAACAAAGGATCGAGATTAGGGTGGAAGATCAGTGACAATACAACTAAACAAACGTGTGGTAGCTGTCTAGGAGAGTTTGAGTTGTTGATAATTAACTCTACAAAATTAGAAACAGATTTAACATTTTAACTAATTTGATGGATGTGTTTTTAAGGAAAAATTACAGTTAAATACCATTCGGTCATCTAGTTTACAAAATATGTACACAAACCATAGTGTATATGTAATATATATCTTATACTAAATATATATATATATATATATATATAATATACATATCTATATATACACAACATATACAGTCGAAATATATAATTAGTGTATATTTCAACCATATTGATAATTAAACTAATTGTCCTAAGACACTACATTTATGTAAATTTCTATTGATTTAATTATGATGGTACTATTAAAATTATTAAGTTCGATCGAATCCATTGCTGGTGATGTACATCTTCCACAGTGTCAGATATGCCATTATTCTCCCAATTTAAAGTGCAACTTTATCTTGAGGTAAATTGAAAAGCCAAAACAATTTTTTGCCAGCAGAGATGTGTGCATAGCACGTGGAAGTGTGTTTTATCTACGTGGATGCTTAGTTGGCATGCCACATAGACAAGGTACTTGTCAAATTCTCTAATGAAAAAATATGGTTGCTAGATAATAATTATAATAATTTATTGATAGTGGAAGTGTTATAATATCAAAATTGGCAAATCTTATATGTCTACTATGGTTTTGTATGAAGATTTTTCATTTTATAAAATAGGATACCAATGCTTAACATATATCTTAGGGTTTTTAGGTACTTAGATCAACTATCTAGTAGCTAGCTAGGGTTTTCTTACAAAGATGAAACATTTCTTTGATTACGCAGCTGGAGCATAGTCATAATCTGCATCATCATCATCGTCATCATCATCTCCATCATCCTCGAACGATGTAGCTGGAACATAGATACACCTGATCATGACATGGTGATCCTTCGTCGACGTACACTCATAAACATGACCACCAATGTCATGGTGGCCCTTTTTAACATGGTAATCAAAGAAAGCCAAATTACAAATTGAGTTCATCAATATTATTGAAATTTGAGACATATTGTTGGGACTTTTTTGTTTCAAGATTGAATCAAAAGAGATAAGAGTTAAAGGAAAATTGCAATTGATATATGAGTTGAGAAGAAAAGGGGAATATATAAGGATGCCTAGTGAGTCATGACATAATTGTGTGCTCAAAATGGCTCCACAAATGTGCTCTAATGATAGAGCTAATTAAATCGTGGCGGATTCAGGATTTTTAGTAAGATTCGAAAAAAAATAGTGTTTGATATTTGAACTTGGAACGTCAAGGTGGATTTTGAACCACCTAAATCATTAAACCAACGTTTAATCTTATGGCTAGGAGGTTCAAAATATGTATATATACATAACTATTTTTAAAATACTTGTATATATCGTGTAATTTTTTTGCCGAAGAAATTCAAATAACTCCCTCGCTACCCTCTAAATCTGCCCCCGGAGCTAAACCACGTCTTTATCATGGTAGGATACTATTCTATGATCTCTATCACCAGATCATTAATTTGAGAAGATAGAGAAGTTATTTTTGATATACCCAAATATTCACCGAATAAATGATTCAAATATAGTTCAATATGTCCTTTGACAACAAATGCAAAAATGTCGACATTCTTTTGTGCATGAATTCTCAAGAACCATTCTTAAGAGTTATTCCACATGCATAGCTTTAATTTATGGGAAAAGAAAAACAAAAAAACAAATTAAACTATTTATTCTTGCAACAATCTTATAAGGTAAGTCGAGTCTCCACACCGACAACACGACGAGATGGCCACACACGCTTCAATATGATCAGTAAATAAAATATAGGTCGTAAATTTCAATTTTACCACCACACCCTATTATTAAAAAGAATCTTATGTTTGCTCAAATGGGAAAAAAAAATCTCGCACATAAGTGGACGTCTTAAAAATATAAATAAACTACTCTGCATGCCATATAAAAGTTCTTCAAATGATAATAATACATCTAATAAACTAATGATATTTTAAAGTCAAACTTATATAAACCTAGATATTCTTCAATTAAAAATAAAGACTAGCTAGGACGTACGTACTAGCTAAAACAAAGATTCTTAATTATTTGTTCACGTGTGAATTAGAGATAGTGTTCATTGTGTGTCTATTCTAAATCCGCCACGATCAAGAACATCCAAGGAATTAATTCATGCAGCAGGAGCATAATCGTAGTCTCCATCATCGTCATCTCCTTCTAAGGATGCAGCAGGAGCATAGTCATAGTCTGCATCATTGTCATCACCATCTCCTTCTAAGCATGCTGCTGGAGCATAATTGTATCCTTCATCATCTACATCTAAACACAACTTTTTCTTTTGAAATCCAATAATCTTGAAAATTCCTGACATTGTATATATATATCCTTGGAATATGATATTATATGTTGTGTATCTCTCTCTTTGATATGATATGAAGAATGGTTTTTGTGGTTTGAATAGGTGAAGAACTAACCATATGCTTATATAAAGGAAAGAGCCAACATGTGGACTCATTTCGACACATTAGGAAGTGTGTTATCTGACATGAAGAATGTGCAGTGCCATATGCTTTGCTGCATTGAGCTATATACTTTTGTGGCTGCCATGCACATTGGGAATTCACTTTACATGTCATAATCTATGAGGAGTATCACTACTTAAAAAAAAGGGGGGATTAAAATTGAGGTTCAAAATCGACGGACAGCCTTAATTTGTTTTTGGCCCAAAATCCACAGAGAAAAGCAAAAATGTTGGTGTTTATGCATTTTAATATTAAAATTAAAATATTAAGTGTATATGTTAGTGGATATAAGTTGATGAGAATGTGGTCATTATTATAGTGTAACTCTTATAACTACTATTGCCCTGATCTACCACTAATTTCATCCATTATTCTACCTCATTATTCTTGTAACTTATGTAACCTTTGGCCATTCATTTGCCCAATTTACTACCCATTATCTTCCTATTCATTGTAAGGAAGAATTCATCATCTATAAATAGTGATGGTTTTACTTTGTGAAGGAATGTCAAAAAAGATGAGAAGTGTGGAAAAATAATGTAGTGTGTAGTGAGGTAAGTGTAGTGAAAGAGAGAGTTG
The DNA here is from genome assembly GCA_018342035.1 of Solanum appendiculatum. Lineage (NCBI taxonomy): Eukaryota > Viridiplantae > Streptophyta > Magnoliopsida > Solanales > Solanaceae > Solanum > Solanum appendiculatum. The sequence continues at coordinate 215,186 of JAGDQO010001477.1, forward strand.
AGACAAATAAAATATTACAAGTCTTCAGCTATATTCACTATATAAAAGAGAATATTTATATGTTGAAGGAAGGTGTTTCTTATGTGGAGCTTTGGACTCTTCAACTAACCGGAGTTGTTTGAGTTGTACGACGTTGTTGGGCTGTTGTATCCTGGAGGGGACAAGTCAAGAGATATACTGCTGGATGGTGTAGATTATGCCGCAGTGGGCTAGAATCTCTTTAAAGAGAGCGAGATATCCGCGCCTCAGCCTAAATATTTGTTTATTCATTTTTGTTCATTTTATTTTCAACTGTAATATTTTGTATTTGTAATATATTACACCAACACTTGATTATGTCGATAAATGGTGGGTCGATTTAAGAAAATCAACAGACTGTCTCAATTAAAATCGAGGGACATTTGTCGATTTCCTTAAATAAAAAAGCGATCTAAATTTATATTGAGAAAATAATAGTGTGCGTAAATTTCAAGTATTTGCTATGACATTGAACAATTCTACCACTAGGCCACACATGCTCTTTGATGAAATTCTTCCATTGTTTCTTAATTTATACTTCTTAACCATATTTTTGCACTTGATCGACTCCGTCGATTTTCTTATTAAAAAAAAGTATAATTTCCCAAAAAAAAAATGTTCTCTTTAAACCCTTCAGTCCCTTCAAAAAGAGAAAAGTTTCTCTCAGTTCAAACATCAAACACCTAATAGGCGCTAAAATGGAGAACCCATCTTCCTCTTCATCGGAGAATTTGCTTCAAACCCTAAATACCAGAGGCTGGTATTTCCGCGATATCAATTTTGTAAATTCACTCATTGCAGCTCAATTGCCGTCATCATACACCGTTAATTCAATCGAATCGGAGCTCCTAAACATGGACTTACGATCCGTCGGCGGGAAATCATTGCCGGACTTTTCTCTTCTCCGTAAATCTTCTCATATCCAAGGCCCTAAAGTCCTTCAAGTAATTATCCTTTTTTAAATTTCTCTTATATGAAGATTTTGTGTATATATGTGTTATTTTGCATCATTTTGGGTACATAATGGTAGTAGCTAAATGATTTTTGCAATGAGTTAGATTCAGTATTTAGAGGAAGTCGTTTTTAGAGGCGGAGCTGGTATTTTAATGAACTTCTTAACACAAATATACTGTTTGAGTAAAAGATATTGGATTTTGTTGAACTCGTAACCGTGCTTCTAGCTCCACCTCGGGTGAGTTTGGATTTGTACAATGACAAATGTTTGAGCTGAAAGAAGTGAATTTGATTACACCTGCCTTTACATATTTTTGTTGCATAAGGAATTTGTATGAAGAATTTATCTGTATATATGTGTGTAAAGGATAGCTCAATGCACTAAGCATCTCGCATTTTGATAAAGAAATGAACTTTGGGCCTAACTCAACCCCAAAAGTTAGTACATGAGGTGAGGATTGCCCAAGACCAAATAAGGAGACCTAGAACCCATCCCACAAACGATGTGAGACTCCAACACATTCACTCAAGGTCTGGGGAAGGGCCGCACCCCTAAGGGGTGTGATATAGGCAGCCATAATTCTGTTTACCCATTCGTCAGAAAATTATACTGTGCAAATAGAGTAAAAGTGAATCTCTTTTGGTTTTATGTGAGTTGTTGAATCCCCTTGACATGAAAAAAAGAAGCAAAATTCAAGTATAATGGTAAAATGGGATTCAAATTGCTTTAGTTCATATGTTCAAATTACAACTCTGACATTCTAGTATTTTTTGGAATCCCCTTGTATAAATTTCCAGTTCTGCCGCTACATCATGGATGTTAGTGGTAGTAGCCAAACAATTGTTGCTGTGAGGTAGATTCTGTATTTAGAACTGGTGGGTTTGGATTTAGACGGGCTCTTATATATATTTACATTTTTTAAGTTTCTTATATATGTAGAAATGATCGAGCTGAAAGCAGTGAATTTATTACACCTGCCTTTACATATTTTTTGTTGCATAAGGAAGTTGTATGAAGAAGTTATATGTAATTGCATCATTTTGTGTATATCATGGATGTTAATGGCAGTACCCAAAGTATTATTGCTATGAGGCAGATTCAGTAGTTAGAGTTAGTGTGTTTGGATTTAGACGGACTATTATATATATACACATTTTTGAAGTTTCTTATATATGTACAATGTGCGATCTGAAAGCTGTGAATTTGATTACACCTGCATTTAGTGGACTGCCTAAATCAGTGGAAATAGGAGAACTCCTTATCTTCGGTTTTGTGCTTTAAACTAATGGCTTACTTGGGTTTTAGCCACATGAAGACTCGCTTGATATGAAGACTTTGCCATCTGCCTTGCCGGAGTTTTGCGAAGTTGTCTGTTATGTAACAATGAAAGACATCAATTCTATCATGCTTAAAATTGTGTACTGATAATGCATTTCATGGGGCTATATATGCATATCAAAACAGGTTTTGTTACAGTCCACACCCATTCTAGCGGAGGTGTGCTGTTGTGATTTACTGCACCCACTTTCTAAAATTTTCGATCTGCCTCTGAGAGCTAGGTATTGGAACAAGTGTTGTTATTCAAATCTATTTGAAATATTTATACATTTTTGAAATCATTATTGTAGACAACAGTCAAAACTGATAGTCGTATCATATGGCATTCATAATTACCCCTTAGTCATGGCTTACGAGATGTGCATTAATTTACTTTAATAGTATCAGATATTTAAGCGTCTCTTCTTTTAACATCGCTCTCTCTCCCAATTTTGAAATATCTTTTGTAAATTTTACAAAAGCAGTTAATCAGCTTTAATGCATGCGACCTTGATACTAACTAAAGTTTGTCTGTCCAAACCTTTATATTGGTTTTGCCGCTTATCCCCCTTTAAGTAAACTTATCAAATTTTTGTGCTGCACTGAACTTCTTTCCTTCTTATGTCTCCATATTGTTCATGGTCTTGAGCAGATATCTTCTGTCAGAGATATATCACGAAGTAATATGGCTGAGAGTTCTGGAAGTTCCAACAATCGGCGCCTACTTAGATTAAAGCTCACTGATGGGCACTCTGAAATAACTGCTATAGAGTACTCTCATATACCATCAATTCCTGATGATGTTGTTCCTGGCACTAAGGTATTCCCCTTCTCTAACTATTTGATAGAAGAAAATCGTAGTAGATGGTTTACATTCTCATATACATCCTATTGGCTTGTGGTTTACCAAGAATAATATTTCTCTTTTTTTTTTCTTGAGGAGGAATATGAATCTCTTTTTATTACTATTGCAATTATTTTTACAAATAATTATTCATAAATCGTGTAATTCTTGACTCCTATGGGTGATCAATACAACCTTTGCCATATGATGTAAACTTTTTCAAGCTTGCCATAGGCGACCAGTTAATGGGTGTAATTTGGATCTAATTGCCAGTGATAAAAGTTCCAGCTCATGACTGTCTTGTTTGTTGGTAGTATACTATGATATGCTGCACAAATTAGCAATGATTCCTTGTCTGAATATGTTCTGCTTTTCAGGTGCGCTTGGAAAACAAAGCTACAGTCCACAGTGGTATTGTGTGTTTGAATGCCAAAATGATTACTTTGTTAGGAGGTGCTGTTAGTTCTCTTTATGAGGAATGGCAGATGAACAAAAAATATTCTGGTTTCTCCCGTTCAAACTTGAAAGTAGCACATGAGGATGGAACTGCTGGTCCACCACCATTTGAAAAGTTGCAGATTGGAGCTTTGCACAAACCCCTTTCTCAGCATAAGAGACATTCTGGTCAGAGGCATCACACTTTTGATTTGACAATGTATATTTATCCTCCAGTCATCCTGCATTTAGATTTTTAACATGGAGCTCTGGCATACTATCTTTAAATGATACCTCTTATTAGTTGATCCGTAAAAGGCAATGAATGTTTTTGTTCGTGGGGAGGCTGGGTTTTGTTACCTTGTCTTTCTTATGTATGGATGTTGCAGTTATTTAACTGATATTCATTTTTCTTCCAATATTATGAAGCAAATATATCTCTACTCGATACTCTGGTGTAAAGATGTTTCTCTGTCATTTGGTAAAAGAGCATGTCTCACTTATGCAGAAAAAGCTCAAAGTTCCACAGCTAGTCAAACGCATAGATTTCAGAACAATGAGTCAAGGATAGAGAGCACGGGTAATGAACTGAAGCCACCTGCTCATATTGAAAGGATTGAAGAAAAGCCAAGCACCTCTGAATCAAGGCCAAAAGAAGGTGTAGCCTACTTTTCAAATTGTTGTCTAATGGAAATACATGCTGCATTCTCTTCATTCATCCTGTCATTTCACTGTCAGCATGTCCTTTCGGAAAAACCAAAGTCTTACTTTCACTATATATTGAAATTATTTTTATCCTTAAAGTGTGTTCACCCTAACCTTCATATCTTTGTCTGACAGTGGCCGAGGCTGTCCCTGTTCAAAACCAAGCAGCTGCACAAAAATTACTGCAGAAAATGAGTCAGCATCCTCCTCGTGGTGGTCATCGTTCTAGAGGGCGAGGACACAGGGGAAGGGAAAGAGAGGAAGATGAGTCACACCTTCTTACCCTAGAGGAATGGGAAAGGAAAAAAACTGGTGGTAATATTTCTGCAACACTTGATTTTCCTGATGTTAGCCAAGATGAGGATCTTGCAAGACAGCTGCAACAGCAATTAGATTTCGAAGATTTTCACGTAAGTAAATATAGTTTTCAATATTCAAATGATAGTGGCATCTAACCTATATTTTCACCCTTTCAAATTCATAATGTGGTCTCTATTTATGTAACCTTAAGATTTGAAAGGAAGATCAAGCCTTGGCCGAGAATTATCAATAATCCACTTACTAGAATAGGATACAGACATACAGCTTATATTATATCGAATTTATAATTTCTGAGAATATGACTGCTTTGAGGTGGACCAGTGGAAGCAAAGAACATGTTATAAAATTCCTCATTGCCTCTACGATTGGTTACAATGTCTCCAAAATCCATGTGAACATTAATCGGTCTAAAGCTCAGATAGAATTATAATGACAAATATTTCATCAGCGTTGCTGGGAAGTGACATTTGATATGGTTCTTATACCAATTTTCAGGAACAACAAGATAGCACAACAACTGCGGCAGAGAACATTAGAATGAGCATGTTCACATTTGAAAGAGACGATGGTGGAGGTCATGGAACAACAGGATTTAGAGGAAGAGGAAGAGGAAGAGGGAGGGGAAGAGGAAGAGGTAGGGGAAGGAGAGGATGACTTTCGTCTACCGTTCAGCCTTTCCCATTTTTCGTTTTCTATGTTAGATTTTTAGTTTTTAAGATATCACATACCTTTCTAAAAGACATCACATGTCTTTTCTTTTGTCTTTTTTGGCTATTTGGGTATTTGTAACTGTTTTTTCAGAACCATTGTCATGTGATATGCTATGTCTAATTCCTTAGATGTTTCCCTTCTTTGATCACCTATCTTATGAATGAGTTAGACATGGTGTTAGTCTGTTGATATTTTAAGAAAGTGATGCTATTAGAGATGTTACCATGTGGTATTTAGTTAAACGTCTCAAATATGAAGAGTAGCCTTGAAGTAATGGTAAACTTGTCTTTGTGTGACGGTTACTGGCTCGATTTGAGCCGTGAAATCACTCATTGATGTTTTCACTCTTTTGGGGCGCTGCCCTCTCTCTCTCAACCTTGTATGAACATCAAATGTTTCATGCACTGAGTTTTTCAATATTGTATATTAAATCTTGAATATTCTTGACTTCACCACTATGCACTTATTGTAGATGTCCATTGGCACGAGTTCTTATTTATGAATGCTCATTTGGGATTTTGATTATCATATTATTTGTTGTTGCTGTCATTTTCTTATTCATTGTCTTCAGTATGAATATTCACTATTGTATTTGCTTTACATACTTGTTCTTTGATATGTTTAACTTGAACCGAGGGTCTATAGGAAAAAATCTCTACTTTCTCAAGATAGAAGTAAGACAGTGTACACATCACCCTCTTCAAATCTCACTTGTGGAATTATACCGAGTGTATTTTCGTTGAATGGGCCATTCATTACTTCGAGTTGTTGCTTGTTTTTTTTTCACTACATAAGCCAATGAAAGAGTGTCACAATGTATGTGGTGTCACAATGTATGTTTCCTCTTGGCTCTCTTATTTTTCAAATCTTTCACTCTCTTTTAACTTTGATTGACCATGTGAATCAAGGGTCCCATTTTTGCTGACCATGTGAATAAAAGACAAAGGAGAGAAAAGGTGATGTCTGAGATGGACAAAGTTGTTTGTCAAGTCTTAACAAAAAGTAGAAGAAAACTCTTGAAGTGGCATCGATATCTGCATTGAAGTTTGACTATTCTGAATTCGTATCATGTACCATCCATTCGGGGGTAGTGTTCTCTATCAAGGATTATTCCATACCCAGGATTTGAATTCGAAACTTCTGATTAAAAAAGGAGTAGCTCCATTCACTACATCATATTCGATGATGGTTACTCCATCAATTTTATTTTATGTGATGACTACATTTGATTTGATACAAAAATTAATACTTAATTAGAGAACATGTACTCTAAATACATATAAAAGTAGTAATAAGAGTTATATTACATGTATCTTTTCGTTTAATTAAGTTGTGGCGAAAGTTACTAATAAAAATTGTAATAGAATGAATAAGATATCGTCATTAAAGTAAGAAATTTCTACTTCTACTGAAGATATTTTTTTTTTAAAAAAAAGTGAAGGTGTATAGGAACAATGAATTAAAATATTTTCAAAATTGAGAAAATAGTATGTTATGGTTTTACTACGGTTTTGATTTTTATATAATTTGACTATAATTAATATAGATGTATAGTCCCTAAAACTAACGAAAATTAAAATTTAACGAATTTAATATGTGTATATACATATATATTCCTAAAAAGGCTCATATAACTAAATGTCCACAGTAAAATACATAAATTGAGTTGGTATAGTAGTCTAAATTTGTTTATTGCTCTTCTTTGCAACTCGTGTGTCTTGAGATTGATTGCCAATTTTTTCTCAAAAAAGGCATATAAAAAAAGCTCAAACGAGATTTGAACTAGTAACCCCAAAGCGTACACTAATGGTCAAGATCATTTAATCATTGAGCGAACTATGGTATATTTTGTTTAATTTATATTTATATATACATTTGATTTTATACTTATTTGATAATATTTTTCAATAAAGTATCGATACTTCAATTAACCCATATCTAATAGTGTCCCATCGTCTTCGAATCTTAAATTTGCCTCTAATTATAAGAATGGTATTAGATTAGATCCAATTTAATAGTGCAACAAGAAAAATGAAAAGTCTAAAAGAATAGAGTGATGAAAGGGATGAGTAGACGATAAAAAATCTCCAAGTGGATGTTTGTAATGGCTGCTAGCCTTATATTTATATTAACTTTTTTCTTTAATTTTTTTCAAAATAAATAAAAAATAATGACTTCATTAAGTTTCAGACGTTTATATTAATTGAAGGCTAAATATATAACAATAACAATAAATTTAGTGAAATCACAGATCATATCATAATGTTTTTCTGAAATAGAGAGGCTTTCCGAAAGACTCTTGGCTCAAGCATATCAAAACAATAATTAAAAGAAAAACATGATAGCTAATAACAAAGTAGTACGGAACATATATACAAAGCACCGTAATAATAATAACAACGTGTAATCACCTAAGCACAGTAAATCACATACGTTAATATGAAAATCAAAACCAAAAATGGTAATACTGCAACCGACACACAACTCTAAACCAGAGGCGTATCCAAGAATTTGAGATGATGGGAGCACTATTACGAAAAGGTGGATCTAAGATATAAATTTGATCAGTTTAACATTTAGGTTCTTATCATTGAAAACCATTAAAATTATAGGTCCAAAATTATTTTTTATCTATCCAAACCACTTAGAGAGGCGTTACCTAATTTTAGAAAGAAAAATAAAATAAGGTAAATAAAAGGTTTAAATTTCTCACCTCAGTGCCCCCAATTATCATCGCACGACATTATATGATACTTCAAGTGTAGGTTCACATTTCACACATCTATATTTCAATTTTTTTTTAAAAAATATAACACTACTATATATGATTTCAGGAGATGAACATGGGTTCACGTGAACCCGGTGACCCCATCCTGGATACGCCTTTGCTCTAAACTCCCACCCCACCAAAAACATAAATAGGCTAGTAATAAAAACAACTCTAAGCTACCTACTAACCTTCTATCCTTAATCTAATAACACAAAAATTAAAGATCTCAAATTGAAGTCCTCATAAGTTTATCTCCGTGAATTCGAATTTAATTAAGCTTGACTAAAATGGTTATTTCCTTTGAAAATATGGCCAAAAAGTTCATTTGAGCGAACATTACTCCGACACGTCAGCATCCACATCAACAAGCCCCTCTTTTTTATTATAAATATTCCTTTGCCCCCTATATATTTCGAGTCTTTTCATTCTCATCAAAGAGTCAAGCGAGCAGCTTGGCAACTCAGCTGCAGCCTTTCAGAGTTGTTCAAGGACACTAGGGTTTCAGAAAAGTTCATCTTCAGAGTACTGAATCATCACAAAGGAGTTTTTACGATAAGGGTCTGTCAGATCGGTGTCTGTAAAACATCTGGTAACTTGTTTTATGGAAGATTAATCTAGTTTTGTTAATCAACAAGTTGTGTTATTTGATCTGTTCATTTTGCTTATTTTACACCTTTGATTGTGTTTTGGATGTTTAAAACGTGATTTTTGATGTGGGTTTTGGTTGTTTGAGTGTTTTTTCGTAAAATTTGATTTGGGTGTTGGCGTTTGATGTCTAAATTAGGCGTTTTGGAGTTGGGGAACTGGAGGAGTGTTTGATTTTAGATGTGGGGTTCGGTTGTTTTAGTGTTTGTTAAAAAAAGAGATTTGGGTTTTGGCGTTTGAGGTCAAAATTAGGCCTTTTTGAATTGGAGAGCTGGAGAAGTGTTTGTTTGATTTTGGATGTGGGGTTTGGTTGTTTGAGGTTAAAGGTTAGAGGTAGGCTGGCTTTAATCGGAGAACTGGAGAAGGGCTTGATTTTAGATGTGGGTTTCGGTCAGATTATTCCCAAAATTTGATTTTGGTTGTGTTTGGCATTGAAATTAGGCCTTTTTATTTGGAGAACCGTAGAAGTGTTTGATTTTAGATGTGGGTTTTGGTAGGTTTGTTCGGAAAATTTTAATTTGGGTAGTGTTTGACGCCAAAATTAGGCCTTTTTAACTGGACAACTGGAGGAGTTCTTGATTTTAGATGTGAGGTTTGGTTGTTTTTAGGAGTTAATTGGATTTGTGTGTTGTATTAGAAGTCAAATTTTGGGCTTCTAAATCGGATCAGTGTTGTGTTTGAGTTTATTCATTAAATTGGAACTGGGGTTAGTGTCTGAAGTCAAATTAGGCCTGATATAATTGGAGATTGTTTGAGTTCATGTTTTGTGCCAATATTTGTTGAGGATTTTAATGGCTGTTTTTAGTGTTTATTCATATTGTGATTGGTTGCATGTTGTAGTTGAAGTAGTTGTTTTTTTCTGGAAGAAGTGCTTGAGCTAATGTTTCAAGCTGAAATCTATCGAGAAATCCCGTGCTTATTGGAGTTGGGAAGTGAGAAGTGCTAATAGATTGTTGATTATGTTTCTTTCGATCTGATATTTACTTGTAGGCTCTAGGTATTAAGTTGATGAAGGGACACATGATATTATTGAAATGCTTAAAGATAAGAACCACATATTTACTACATTTTTGATGATTGGTTCTGATCTGTGAATGTCGGTTGGTATGGGCTTGTTTCCTGGTGGAAATCTTGTTGATTTGATTCATGTTTATGTTATCATCTGTGCAACTGTTGGTGGATTAGATTAGTGAGTTAGTACATGAGAGTGATTTAGACCAGTAATTTAGCAACTTCAGGTTGTATTTGACAAAAGTAACATCACAAGTTTTGAACTTTTTATTCGGATGTTTTGAGGAAGAAGAAATGAACTTCTAGAGTGCAAATTAATAATATGCATCAAAAAATTCACAAATGGATGAGTTTCAGTATGAAAAGATAAAGATTGATTTAGAATTTTCAGTTGGATTTTGCAGCCTCAATATGCTGTAGAGCTTTGGGTTGTGCTTATGGTGAGTCATATGTGAGGATGGATGCTCCCTTTGGTTTGGGCTGATGCTTGTGAGAACCTCGCAGTGTTATCAGGCTCCGAGTGACCTGGGCTTATTATGCCAAAGATTTGGGTGGAAAACCAAATTTCTGTTTTAGTTCCATGGATGAGAGCACTTGGTCTCTACTGAAGATGCTTGCAGACGCTAATATGAGGTGAAAATTTTCGTCAGGGTATGTGGGTGATCAACCTAATTAATCCTATTCATTAGTTGAAGTGAATATGTATCTATTGGGTGTTACAATGACTGATGGTATTGTAGTTGAAGTACCAACTAATTTTTTGGATTAGGTGCAACTTGGTTGTTCATGGATTTGGATAAATTCAGAAGGAGATGGATTTATTTGGCTAATAAAGCCTTTTCATCTCGACAGTGCTGGCTTCTCTTGTTTCTTTTGTTTTCCATGTTTTGCAAACTTAAAGAGTTTGATTTTTGATCTCTGTTGCAACGTACACAATGATATATCGAGTTATTCACATAGAGTTGAATACTAAAGATGTGCAGTCCAGTGGTTTCCGTGTATTCATCATGGGAACTGTAGTCAGTTCACTTCCTTTATTGAATTTTTTGCTAAATACTTTACGGGTGTATGATTGAACAACGATTAACAGGATTAGGAATGATCACATCAGATAGAGGGTGCAAGTAGCACATATAGAGGATAAATGAGAGAGAATTGTATAGAATGGTTTGTTCAGATCCTATGCAGGCAAGATGTGCACTGGTTCATATGTGTGATGCTGCGATGATTGGGAATGTTCTGGAAAAAGACGTGACAGATTGAAAGACGCATGATCACTGAATGCAGACTTAGTTAAGAATAGGAGATGATGTAAGAGAATGATAGGCACTACCCACTAGTTGTGTCTTAGGCTTAGTTGCTGTTTTTTTTTTTTTTTTTGAACAGGAAACATTTTTGTGTATTAATAACAAACTACACAAATGGTGTGTAGTCCCCCATACTTACATCCAGATGAGCAAAAAAATAAGCTCCTAGTCCTTAATCTTCTCTTAAGGAATCAAGTACATCATAAACTGAATCTAACTCCTCCATTAAGCTATGTTTACACCAAAAAAAGAAAAGCCCTTAACATTTCAACTTTAGCTTCTGTATACTAATGGCTTTGTCTTCAAAACAAGCTTGGTTTCTTTCTCCCCACACAGTCTACCAAATGCAAGCTGGGACAATTTTCCATCTCTCTTTCTGATTGGAGGGATTGGTATCACTGTCCCAGCATTTCAGTACATCAGATATTCTTCCCGGCATAGTCCAGCTAATGCCCCTCAAGTTAATGAAAATCTTCCACAACTGGTCAGTCCAGCTACAGTGAAGAAAGAGATGAGAGATTGTCTCTGCTTCCTTACCACAGAGAAAACACCTTGAGCAAAGATTGAAGCCTCTCCTCATGAGTGTATCTTGTGTTGCTGTTGTACTTGCATTAGATCTGGTGCTTTCTAGTTGCCTGAATGAAGTTTTTTCCTATGTGTCTGGTTGGAGATTGTCTCTCAGTGTTGGGGTAACAATCTGAAAAAAAAAAATATTTACTAGGTAGTGGGGTGAAATGGACCCGAATAAAGAGGGACTTTAAACTTAGCATTCACTAGTTCCAGTTCCCATCTGATTTTGGATTTCATGCTAAGCTGATTGTTGATTGTTATATCTTTTTCATTGTTTTCTTTAAAGTTGGTGGTTATACTCTTCTATCCTTTTACGGGAAGTTTTTGTTTCTGACTTAGTTTGTGTTTTTGTCATACTTTAGTTGTTCAGCCTTTTATCTGAACTGATGCTCAGTTTTACAAAAGAGCTGGCAGTTATGTGTCATTAATTCCTGATTTATTCATGATGTTATGCTAAACTGATCAGATGATGCAGGCCTAAAATAATACAATGTTACTGAACAAGCATTTTAACCATTTGGCTGGGGCACGTGATGTTGATCCATGATGCAGGCCTAAAATAATACAATGTTACTGAACAAGCATTTTAACCATTTGGCTGGGGCACGTGATGTTGATCCATGTTGCCTTTTTATTTAATTTCTTTTTTGAACTTGTAGCTTGCATACACGTGTTTTTTTTTTATATAATGGTCTTTTGGTGAAGGTTCTGCATGGGTTTCTATTTCAGCACTGCTTACTTCATTTTTTGTCATGTGACAGTTAGTTCTATTTTCTTATAGAAACTAAACATGCCTAAGGAGAGAAGAGATAGGTCTGTTTCTTTTGATAGGAGCAGAGCTTCTCCATACTCTGGTAGCTCGAGTCACTCAAGGCAATCATTGTCCAAAAACCCTTTGGAAAATGAGGAAAATGTGAAGGACTGGGAAGATGCTCGATGCCCAGTGTGTATGGAACATCCTCATAATGCTATTCTCCTTTTGTGTGCCTCTCATGAGAAGGGCTGTCGTCCTTTTATGTGTGACACAAGTTATAGGCATTCAAATTGTTTTGATCAGTTCAAAAAGTCATTTGAAGAAGCTTCAGCATCAACAACACAGCAAGTGGAGATCCCAGCTTCAGCTTCTATTACGGAATCTACCGCAGCGATATCAGAAGTTCTGTCTGAACTGCCAGGTGAAAGAACTGAAGGTGGTTCTATATCCCTAGATGCCTTGTCTTGCGAGAACCATGAAATAAAGAAGATGCTATGCCCTCTCTGCCGTGGCCAGATAAATGATTGGATTGTTGTAGACTCTGCCCGCCGTCACATGAATGCTAAATTAAGAAGCTGCTCTAGCGAAACATGCGAGTTTAGTGGCACATATACAGATCTGCGTAAGCATGCTAGGCAGGATCATCCTCTTGTACGTCCTACAGAAGCTGACCCAGAGAGGCAGCGCAGTTGGAGGAGGCTGGAACGACAGAGAGATTTAGGAGATTTGCTCAGTACATTGCAGTCATCTGTATCAGAAGAGGGTAGTGAAAGCACCAGTTTAACCTTCGATGAGGGTGGTTTGCTGACTGTTTTTCTCTTTGTTCGGATTCTCCAACCTAGGAGTAATTCTCGGAGTAGTAGCTGGTCAGGTTCCTCAAGAACCCGGGCTCAAGCAACTGGGAGGAGACGACCTTCAAGAAGACTCTGGGGTGAAACCTATGAAGGGGAAATTGATACTAGAGATGACGAGAATGAGGACTCTGATGGAGGGTCAGGTCCCCGGAGACGCCTGCGTCGACAACCAACACCAGAAAATTAGTTCTGGCTGCAAACATGTGTTTGCTTGCTATTCCTTTTGAATATTACCGCTGTAGGTACTTGTAGCATATACTACTACAGTTATAATTCATTTCTCATCTTGTATACCTTTTAATTTGGGAAATTTCAACAACCTGAGAGTGGTTTTCTGTGATCACTTTCAGGTGGAGGGAACCTCGTGGTCCAGAATATGTCGTGCTGAGCTGAGGAATCGATTCTTGGATACAAGATTCGGAAGGAGTGGAAATGGAGGATTGTGTTTGGTTAGTAGAATAACTTGTATACATGTCTTTCTTGATGAATCTCATCTCAGCCTGTGTGCTATGCAAATGCTTTAAATCTATTTATGCTTGAATTGATAAAGTTGGAAAGCAATTTGCTAGTTTTGCTTCTTGTCTTATGAATAAACCCCAATACTGCCATTAAAATATTAAGTTTCATTATTCAGCTTTTGCTACAACAGCATGAAAGGAATATTCACTTTGTTTTTAGCTGTTCCTTTCCCGCCTCTTCAAATATACGTCCCAGGTTATCAGTATGTACAATTTTACATGGAAGTGTCGAGAACAGACGGTGAGTTCTCTGTGAAGATTTTTGCACGAGTTATGTGCCATAGGCCAATTACCAGTGTTTTCACCATATGCGGTACATCTAGGGGCGTAGTAGTATGCTCTCAAAGAGTTTGTGCTTGGACTACTTGTGGTCACAGTTCTATGCTTGTACCGTACAGAGTTGCTTTATGGCGTTATCTTGTGATAAGCCTATAAACTCATTAGGTACTGAATTCGCGAGGAGACCAGTAAGACCCTACAGAAGATCTTACTCTTGTAGAATTTGAAAGAATGTTTTGGAGCAACAGTAAGTTAATATATCGTGAGTGATCTGATTGTATAAATATACACCGGATGCTCACATTGAATTCTTCAAAGAATATATGTATGTGTGTGTGTGACCCTTTGCTTAGAAAGCCCATATCCCAACCCTTATCTCTAACTGGGCATAGGGGAATCTTATTTTTGGGTCTTCTTAACTACCAATTTGGTTGTTCAAAATTATTTTGCTTTCTTTAACCAGTAGTCCATGTTACATAAGTAGAGTCCAACATCACTTGGCACACACACACAAGTATAAAATTGTACGATTTGTCCTTCAAATGAGTTGGCTATTAATTTTTTGCCCTATAGCAATCGAACTTGTGAATAGTGGGACATATTTGGGCTTGAAGCGTAGTTATCATTGTCGCATGAAGTTATATTTCATATTCCTTCACTTAAAATTTTGAATATGACTTTGTCATCTCCAACTCCCATGTATGTATGACTTTGCCGGTCCAAATACACGTAAAGGAGGGTTGCTTGGATCAATCAAAAATAACTGTTCTACCCCATAAATGTAGAGATTTGTCAATGTATATTTTACCTTTTTCAGAACTTGTGAGATTATACTATATTTGTTGTTGTCTCCATTATCTCCAAAAAAACACCCAATTTCACAAAAGGAAGAACTCATTCTCGTTGATAAAGGCTTCTAAATTTGTAATCACAAATAATACAAGGAACTTATCATGAATCCATTGATTTCTGTCGTCTCTATTTTATTGCGTCTTGATGTGCCTATAGGGCTTGCGATCACTCCATTGATATCGATAGTAAATAAATAGGTTCTCAAAACAAGTACATGTTTGAGAAACGTAACACAACTCCTTATCTACTTCTATTCCTTTCAATATAAACAAAAATTCCAATTTAATTGACTACTATACAGTAAGTACGGAATCATAATAAAATCTTTTTTTTTTGTCTTCCCAAATGATCGGGAAAAAAGAAGAAATAATTAATATATTCAAGATAAACGTATTACAAAATATCGTCTCAATTTATCCTATTCCATCAGACTCAAAATCTAATATGATCCTAAAGAATAAATCATATATATGAACAATTTCAATAAGACTTCACCCTTGAAAAAGAAACGGTTTTTTAAATAATTTCCATATAAGAGACATACTTTATGGTCAACTTAATACAAGAACATTATCTAATTTAAGAATATAGTATTTTTCTCCTTGAAACATATATTCTGTCTTCCTCAATAACACATAAAACTAATTAAAGTTCCACATTTTCAGCATAAAATGGAAAGATTTAAAGTTCACAAAAAATTAAAACTTTATGATTTGTAAAATTGTACCACGGGCAGACCATTAAGAAACTATATATTATAGAAATTAGGCCTTTTATACTAAGTGACAAAATAGGACAAATTAATGTCTTGAGACCCCATTAGTTTGTAGCTGCCCATAATATTATGTCCCCAGACAAAGGCTAAAATGTTTTGCAGAAAGACAGACACAAGCAGTTTCCTAAGTATATACCTCCATGTTCCCTTTTTTAGTGTTTTAATTTCTACTTCCACTATGCTTATCCACGTATTCAGTATAATCTCATAAGTGGAGTATAGAGAAAAAATAAATAATGATTGGAGTCAGAATATTTACTATGGGGTGTCAAAATATTAAAAAAATGGACACACGTAAAAGATAGGGGAAGTCAATATATACAAAAATCTAAAATAGTAACCTAGCTAAATAATGTAATTATCTGATAAAAGGACCTTAGCATAAGATAACTCTGCCACATTGAGTATAGAGTGTACGTAGATTTTATTTTTTGATGAATTTTTTGTGCTTGAGTATAGAATGTATGCGACCAACCTCTAATCTAATGTTTAGAAGGTTCAAAATTTATATACACATAAAATAAAATTAAAAATATCTTATATATATCATGTAATTTTTTTTCAAGGAAATTCTGATGAACTCCTCGCTACCCTCTAGATCATCGCTTTGTTGATTTTTTTTTTCTTAAAACATAGTTATATGAATTTATTTATTTGTTCACTTTTTTAAATGTTAACACCACTTATAAAAAAATCATGTGTATGTTATTGAACTTATGAGTTCACATGAACACAATAGATTTTACCTAGACCCATATATCTGTATTAAGAAATTTATGAAATATCTATAAATATTTGATTTTTTGTATATTAATTTGAAATCGATGTAAAAATTCATGAACTTTAAATGTTGAATTCACTTCCCACTATAACAAGAGGGGATTTTTGTCATTTTTTTAATTTTGAATATGTATAATACTAATTTTATTGCATGGTTAAACTATGTATTTACATAAATAATACATCTTTTTTCCTGATAAGGTTTTGATTTTTTTTTTTAATCATATATATAAGATATTTCCTGATAAGATTCTTGATAAGGTTTTTGTTTTTTTTTTAAAATACACTTTATATATAATAACAATAATATAATTTATTGTCGAAGGGTATTCACCAAAACACCGTTAAAAATTTTGAGGCTTCACCTGCTGCTCCCCTGGATACTGACGGAGGGTCCCTGCCATATCACCAAAATATTCATGGGCTAACACACACGAAAAATGAGAAAAATCGCCTAATTCCTATTAAATGCCTCGTAAATGTCCAAAAACACCGTGAAAATTCTAGAGGCTTCACCTGCTGCTCCCCCGAGTACTTACAGAGGGTCCCCAAAAGGTTTCAGAAAAAAATTGACCGGAAGCCATACCACCAAAATATTCATAGGCTAACACACAGGAAAAAATGAGAAAAATCGCCTAATTCATATTAAATATCTCGTAAATGCCCAAAAGCGCCGTGAAAATTCCCGAGACTTCACCTGTTGCTCCCTCGGGTACTTACGGAGGGTGCCCAAAAGGTTTCTTAAAAGAATTGACCGAAAGTCATATCACCAAAATATACATGGGCTAACAACACACACGAAAAATGAGAAAAATCACCTAATCCTATTAAATTCCTCGTAAATGCCGTGAAAATTCTCGAGGATTCACCTGTTGCTCCCTCGGGTACTAACGGAGGGTGCCCAAAAGGTTTCGAAAAAAATGTGACCGGAAGCCATATCACTAGAATATTCATGGGCTAACATATACGGAAAATTAGAAAAATCGTGTAATTCCTATTAAATGCTTCATAAATGCCCAAAAACGCTGTGAAAATTCCCGAGGCTTCACCTGCTGACCCTCGTGTACTTACGGAGGGTGCCCAAAAAGTTTCGAAAAAAATTGACCGGAAGCCATATCACCAAAATATTCATTGGCTAACATACACGGAAAATTAGAAAAATAGCCAAATTCCTATTAAATGCCTCGTAAATGCCCAAAAACGCTGTGAAAATTTTCGAGGCATCACCTGCTACTCCCCCGGATACTTAGGGAGGGTCCCCAAAAGTTTTCAGAAAAAAATTGACCAAAAGTCATATCACCAAAATATTCATGGGCTAACAACACACACGAAAAATGAGAAAAAATCATCTAATATCTATTAAATGCCTCGTAAATGCCCAAAAACGACGTGAACCCGGATACTTACGGAGGGTCCCCAAAAGGTTTCAAAAAAAAATTACCGGAAGCCATATCACCAAAATATTCATGGGCTAACACACCCGAAAAATTAGAAAAATTGCCTAATTCCTAATAAATGCCTCTTAAATGCCCAAAAACACTGTGGAAATTCCCGAGACTTCACCTGCTCCTCAATCAGGTACTTACGGAGGGTACCAAAGATATTCTGGAAAAAATTAACCGGAAGCCTTATCTCCAAAATATTCATGGACTAACATACACGGAAAATTAGAAAAATTGCCTAATTCCTATTGAATGCCTTGTAAATGTCAAAACACGCTGTGAAAACTACCGAGGCTTCCCCTACTTCTCCCTCGGATACTTACGGAGAGTCCCCAAAAGGTTTCAGAAAAAAATTAACCGAAAGCCATATAACCAAAATATTCATGGGCTAACAACACACACGAAAAATGAGAAAAATCGTTTAATTACTATTAAATGCCTAGTAAATGACCAAAAACGTCGTGAAAATTTTCGAGGCTTCACCTGCTGCTCCCCCGGATACTAACGGAGGGTCCCCAAAAGGTTTCAAAAAAAATTGACCGGAAACCATATCACATAATTATTCATGGACAAACACACACGAAAAATGAGAAAAAACATCTAATTCATATTAAATGCCTCGTAAATGCACAAAAATGACGTGAAAATTCTCGACGCTTCAGCTACTGCTCCAACGGATACTTACGGAGGGTCCCTAAAAGGTTTCAGAAAAAATTGATCGAAAGTCATATCACCAAAATCATCATGGGCTAACAACACACACGAAAAATGAGAAAAAATCACCTAATTCCTATTAAATGCTTCGTAAATGCTCAAAAACGCCGCAAAAAATTCTCAAATCTTTCCTGCGGCTCCCCCGGGTACTTACGGAGAGTCCCCAAAAGATTTCGGAAAAAAATTTGACCGGAAGTCATATCACAAAAGTATTTATTGGCTAACACACACAAAAATGAAAAAAATCGTTTAATTCCTATTAATTGCCTCGTAATTGTCCAAAAACACCGTGAAAATACCCGAGGCTTCACTTGCTGCTCCCTCGGGTACTTACGGAGGTTGCCCAAAAGGTTTCGAAAAAAAATTGACCGGAAGCCATATCACCAAAATATTCATGATCTAACATACACAGAAAATTAGAAAAGTCGCCTAATTCCTATAATATGCCTCGTAAATGCCCAAAAAAGCCATGAATATTTTTGAGGCCTCAACTGCTGCTCCCCCGGATACTTTCGAAGGGTCCCCAAAAGGTTTCAGTAAAAAATTGATCGAAAGCCATATCAAAAAAATATTCACGGGCTAACAACACATGAAAAATCACCTATTTCTATTAAATGCCTCGTAAATGACCAAAAACGTCATGAAAATTCTCGAGGCTTCACTTGCTGCTCCCACGGGCACTTACGGAGGGTCTCCAAAAAGTTTCGAAAAAAATTCACTGAAAGCCATATCACCAAAATATTCATGAGCTAACACACACGAAAAATTAGAAAAATCGCCTAATTTCTATTAAATAGCTCGTAAATACCCAAATGCCATGAAAATTCCTAAGGTTTCACCTGCCGCTCCCCCGGGTACTTACGGAGGGTCCACAAAAGGATTTGGAAAAAATTGACCGCAAACCATATCACCAAAATATTCATGGGATAACACACACGAAAAATGAAAAAAATCTACTAATTCCTATTAAATGTCTCGCAAATGTCCAAAAACGCCGTGAAATTCTGAGACTTCACCTGAAGCTCCCCCAGGTACTTACGGAGTGTGTCCAACAAGTTTCGAAAAATATATTTATCGTAAGCCATATCACCAAAATATTTTTGGGATAACACACACAGAAAATGAGAAAAAATTGCCTTATTCTGATGAAATGCCTCGTAAATGCCCAAAAATGCCATGAAATTTCTCGAGACTTCACCTGCTAATCCCTCTTGTACTTACGGAGAGTCCCCAAAAGGTTTCGAAAAATATATTGACCGGAAGCCATATCACCGAAATATTCATAGGCTAACATACTCGGAAAATTAGAAAAATCGTCTAATTCCTATTAAATGCCTCGTAAATACCCAAAAACGCCGTGAAAATTCCCAAGGCTTCACATGCTGCTCTCCTGGGTACTTACGGAGGGTTCCCAAAAGTTTCAGAAATTATTTTACCGAAAGCCATAACACCAAAATATTAATGGGTTAGCACACACGAAAAATAAGAAAATTCACATAATTCCTATTAAATGCCTCGTAAATGCACAAAAACACCGTAAATATTTCCGAGGCTTCACCTGCTGCTTCCCTGGGTACTTACAGAGGGTCCCCAACATGTTTCAGAAAAAAATTGACCGGAAGACATATCACCAAAGTATTAATGCGCTAACACACACAAAAAATGAGAAAAATCGCTTAATTCCTATTAAATGCCTCGTAAATGCCCAAAAACGTCGTGAAAATTTCCGAGGCTTCACCTTCTACTCCCCCGGGTACTTACGGAGGGTCCCCAAAAGGTTTCGAAAAAAAATTGACCGAAAGCAATATAACCAAAATATTCATGGGTTAAAACATAAGAAAAATGAGAAAAATCGCATAATTCTTATTAAATGCATTGTAAATGCCCAAAGACGCCGTAAAAAAATCAAATCTTCACCTGCTGCTCCATCGAGTACTTACGGAATATCCTCAAAAGGTTTCGAAAAAAAATTAACCGGAAGCCATATCACAAAAATATACATGGGCTAACACACACGAAAAATGAGAAAAATCACCTAATTCCTATTAAATGTCTCGTAAATGTCCAAAAATGCCGTGAAAATTCACGAGGCTTCACCCGCTGCTCCCCAGGTATTTGCGAAGCATCCTCAAAAGATCTCAGAAAAAAATTGACCGGAAGCCATATCACCAAAATATTTAATGGCTAACACATGAAAAATGAAAAAAATCGCTTAATTCCAATGAAATGCCTCGTAAATACCCAAGAACGCCGTGAAAATTCTCGAGGCTTCTAATGCTTCGTGCCTGGCTACTTACGGAGGGTCTTCAAATGGTTTCTGAAAAAGATTGATCGACAGCCATATCACCAAATATTCATGGGCTAACACACATAATTCCTACTAAATTCCTCGTAAATGCCTAAAAACGCTATTAAAATTCACGAGGCTTCACTTGCTGCTCCCCAGGTACTTACGGAGGGTCCCCAAAAGGTTTGGAAAAAAAATTGACCGGAAGCCATATCACAAAAATATTCATGGGCTAACACACACGAAAAATGAGAAAAATCGCCTAATTTCTATTAAATGTCTCATAAATGCCTAAAAATATCGTGAAAATTCCCGATGTTTCACCTACTACTCCTCCAAGTACTTATGGATGGTCCCCAAAATGTTTTAGAAAAAAATTGACCGGAAGCCATATCACCAAAAGATTCATGGGCTAACACACACGAAAAATGTGTAAAATCGCCTAATTCCTAATAAATGCCTCGTAAATGCCCAAAAATGCCGTTAAAAATCCCGAGGCTTCACCTGCTGCTCCCCCGGATACTTACGGAGGATCTACAATAGGTTTCAGAAAAAAAATTGACCAAAAGCCATAGCACCAAAATATTCATGGGCAAACAACACACGAAAAATTAGAAAAATCGTCTAATTTCTATTAAATGGCTCGTAAATGCCCAAAAATGCCGTGAAAATTTCCAAGGTTTCACCTGTTGCTCCCCCGGATACTTACGGAGGGTCCCAAAAAGATTTCGAAAAAAATTTGATCGAAAGCCATATCATCAAAATATTAATGCGCTAACACACAAAAATAATGAAAAAAAATCGCCTTATTCCAAATAAATTCATTGTAAATGCCCAAAAAAGCAGGGAAAATTCCCGAGACTTTACCTGCTGCTCCTCCGGGTACTTACGAAGGATCCCTAAAAGGTTTCAAAAAAATATTCACCGGAAGCCATATTACAAAAATATTCATGGGGTAACACACACGGAAAATGAGAAAAATCGCCTAATTCCTATTAAATGCCACGTAAATGACCAAAAATGGCGTCAAAATTCCCGAGGCTTCATCTGCTGCTCCCTCAGGTACTTACAGAGGGTGCCCAAAGGGTTTCGAAAAAAAAAATGACCAGAAGCCATATCACCAAAATATTCATGGGATAACATCCACAGAAAATTAGAAAAATCATCTAATTCCTATAAAATGCCTCGTCAATGCCCCAAAAGGCCGTGAAAATTTTTGAGGTTTCACCTGCTGCTCCTCCGGATACTTACGGAGGGTCTCCAAAAGGTTTCGAAAAGAGGTTGACCTGAAGCCATATAACCAAAATATTCATGGGCTAACATACACGGAAAATGAGAAAATTCACCAAATTACTATTAAATGCCTCGTAAATGTCCAAACTGTCGTGAAAATTCTCGAGGCTTCACCTGCTGCTCCCCTGGGTATTTACGGAGGGTGCCCATAATGTTTCGAAAAAAATTAGCCGAAAGCCATGTCACCAAAATATTTGTGGGCTAACACACACGAATAATGAGAAAAATCGCTTAATTCCTATTAAATGTGTCGTAAATGCCCAAAACCACATTGAAAATTTCCGAGACTTCACCTGCTGCTCCCCTGAGTACTTACGTAGTATCCCCAAAAGGTTTCGTAAAAAATTGACAAGAAGTCATATCACCAAAATATTCATGGGCTATCACACACAAAAAATGAAAAAATAGCCTAATTCCTATTAAATGCCTCGTAAATGCCCAAAGACACCGTGAAAATTCCCGAGGCTTTATCTGCTGCTCCACCAGATACTTATGGAGGGTCCCCAAAAGATTTCAGAAAAAAAATTAACCGGAAGCCATATCCCCAGAATATTCATGGGCTAACACACACGAAAATTGAGAAAAATGGCCTAATTCCTATTAAATGACTCGTAAATGTCCAAAAACACAGTAAAAATTCACGATGATTCACCTGCTTCTCCCTCGAATACTTAAGGAGGTACCCCAAAAGGTTTTCAGAAAAAAATTGATCGAAAGTCATATTACCAAAATATTCATGGCTAACACACAAGAAAAATTAGAAAAATCGGCTAATTCTTATTAAATGCGACGTAAATGCCCAAAAACGCCGTGAAATTTTCCGAGGCTTCATCTGCTGCTTCCCCGAGTACTTACGGAGGGACCCCAAAAGGTTATCAAAAAAATTTGTCCGGAAGCCATATCACCAAAATATTCTTGGGCTAACACATATAAAAAATGAGAAAAATCATCTAATTCCTATTAAATGCCTCGTAAATGCCCAAAAACGCCTTGAAAATTTTCGAGGCTTCACCTGCAGCTCCCCGGGTAATTACGAAGGGTCAACAAAAGGTTTCAGAAAAAAATTGACCGGAAGCCATATTCCCAAAATATTCGTGGGCTAACACACAAAAAATGAGAAAAATCGCCTAATTCCTATTAAATGCCTCGTAAATACCCAAAAACAACGTGAAAATTTCTGAGGCCTCACTTGCTGCTCCCTGGGTACTTATAGAAGGTCCCCAAAAGGTTTCGAAAAAAAATTGAACAGAAACCATATCATCTAAAATATTCATAGGCTAACACACACACAAAAAAAGAAAAAAAATCCCCTAATTCATCTTAAATACCTAATAAATGCCCAAAAATGCCGTGAAAATTTGTGACGTTCCACCTACTACTCCCTCGGGTATTTACGATGGGTCCCCAAAAGATTTTCAAAAAAAAAATTGACCAGAAGCCATATCACCAAAATATTAATGGGCTAACATACAAGAATAATGAGAAAAATCACATAATTCCTATTAAATGCCTCATAAATGCCCAAAAATTCCTGAGGCTTCACCTGCTGCTCCCCTGGTACTTACGTAGGATTCCCAAAAGTTTTCGAAAAAAAAATTTAATCGAAGCCATATCAGAAAAATATTCATGGGCTAACTCACACAAACAATTAGAAAAATCGCCTAATTCCTATTAAATGACTTGTAAATGCCCAGAAACACCGTTAATTTTTTTGACGCCTCACATGCTGTTCCCTAGGGTACTTACGAAGGGTCCCAAACAGGTTTCAGAAAAAAATTAATCTAAACACATATCACAAAGATATTCATTGGCTAACACACACGAAAAATGACAAAAATCGCCTAAATCCTACTAGATGCCTCGTAAATGCCAAAAAAACGCCGTGAAAATTCCCAAGGTTTAATCTGCTGCTCCCCTAACTACTTACAGAGGGTTCCCAGAAGGTTTTGAAAAAAAATTGACCGGAAGCCATATCATGAAAATATTTATTGGCTAACACACTCGAAAAAAGAGAAAAATCACCTAATTTTTATTAAATGCCTCGTAAATGCCCAAAAATGCCGTGAAAATTCACGAGGCTTCACCTGTTGCTTCCCCGGGTACTTACGGAGGGTTCCCAAAAGGTTTCGAAAAAAATTTGACCGTAAGCCATATCACAAAATTATTCATGGGCTAACACAAATGAAAAATTAGAAAAATCACTTAATTTCTATTAAATGCCTCGTAAATGCCCAAAACGCCGTGAAAATTCCCGAAGCTTCACCTACTGTTCCCCCAGGTACTTACAGAGGGTCCCCAAAAAGTTTCAAAAAAAAATTGCCCGGAAGCCATATCACCAAAATATTCATTGGCTAACACACACGAAAAATGAGAAAAATCACCTAATTCCTATTAAATGCCTCGTAAATACCCAAAAACGCCTTGATAATTCCTGACACTTCACCTGCTGCTCCCAAGGTTACGTACGGAGGGTCCTCAAAAGATTTCGGAAAAAAATTGACCTGAAGCATATCACCAAAATTTCATGGTCTAACACCCACGAAAAATGAGAAACATCGCCTAATTCCTATTAAATGCCTCGTAAATGCACAAAAACTCAGTGAAAATTCTCGAAGCTTCACCTGGTTTTCACCGGGTACTTACGGAGGGTCCCCAAAAGGTTTCGAAAAAAATTGATCGGAAGCCATATCACCAAAATATTAATGGGTTACGACATATGAAAAATAAGAAAAATTGTCTAATTCAAATTTAATGCCACGTGAAGGACTAAAAACGCTATGAAAATTCTCGAGACTTCACCTGCTGCTTCCCAGGGAACTTATGAAGGGTCCCAAAAGGATGCGGATATAAATTGACCGGTAGCCATATCGCCAAAATATTCATGGGCTAACACACACGAAAAATGAGAGAAATCACCTAATTCCTATTAAATGCCTCGTAAATGCCCAAAAACGCGGTAAAAATTCCCGAGGCTTCACCTGCTGCTCCCCCGACTATTTACGGAGGGTCCCCAAAAGGGTTCAAAAAAAAATGACCGGAAGCCATATCACCAAAATATTTATGGGCTAACTAACACATACGAAAAATGAAAAAAAAAGAATAATTTCTATTAAATGCCTCGTAAATGCCCAAAGATGCCGTGAAAATTCTCGACGCTTCACTTACTGCTCCCCCAGGTACTTACAGAGGGTACCCAAAAGGATTCAGAAAAAAGTTGATCGGAAGCCATATCACCAAAATATTAATTGGCTAAGACACATGAAAAATGAGAAAAATCGTCATATTCCTATTAAATGTCTCGTAAAGAACAAAAAACGCAGTGAATATTCTCGAGGCCTCACCTGCTGCTCTCCGGGTATTTAAAGAGGTTCTCCAACATGTTTCGAAAAAAATTGACCGGAAGCCATATCACCAAAATATTCATGGGCTAACACATACGAAAAATGAGAAAAATCGCCTAATTCCTAATAAGTGCCTCATAAATTCCCGAAAACACTGTGAAAATTTTTGAAGCTCCACCTACTGCTCCCTCAATTACTTACGGAGGGTCCCCAAAAGGTTTTCGAAAAAAATTGACCATAAGCCTTATTACAAAAATATTCATGGGCTAATAAACACAAAAAATATGAAAAATCGCCTAATTCCTATTAAATGCCTTGTAAATGCCCAAAAATGCCGAAAAACTTTCTGAGGCTTCACCTGCTGCTCCTCTGGGGTACTTACGGAGGATCCCCGAAAGATTTCGAAAAAAATTGACCGGAAATCATATCACTAAAATATTCATGGCCTAACATACACGAAAAATGTGAAATATCGCTTAATTCCTCTATAATGCCTCGTAAATGCCAAAAAACGCCATGAAAACTCACGAGGCATCACCTGCAGCTCCCCTGGATACATAAGAGGGTCCCCAAAAGAATTCAGAAAAAAATTGACCGAAAGCTATACCACAAAAATATTCATGGTCCAACACACTCGAAATATGAGAAAAATCGCATAATTCCTAATAAATGACTCGTAAATGCTCAAAAGTGTCACGAAGATTCCCGAGACTTCACCTGCTGCTCCACCGGGTACTTACGGAGGGCCCCCAAAAGGTTTCGAAAAAAAAATATATCGAAAGCCACATCACCAAAATATTCATTGGCTAACACACACGAAAATTGAGAAAAATCGCCTAATTCCTATTAAATGCCTAGTAAATGCCCAAAAAACGTAGCGAAAATTCCCAAAGCTTCATCTGCTGCTCCCCCGGGTACTTACGGAGGGTCCCTGAAAGGTTTCTGAAAAAAATTGACCGGAAGCCATATCACAAAAATATTCATGGGCTAATACACACGAAAAATGATTAAAAAATCACCTAATTCTTATTAAATACCTCGTAAATGCAAAAAAATGCCGTGAAAATTCTCGAGGCTTCAGCTGCTGCTTCCCCGGGTACTTATAAAGGTTCCCCAAAAGGTTTCGGAAAAAAATTAATCGGATGCCTTATCAAAAAAATATTCATGGGTAACACACGAAAAATGAGAAAAATCACCTAATTTCAATTAGATGCCTCGTAAAAGCTCAAATACGCCGTAAAAATTCATGAGGCTTCACCTGGTGCTCCCCCGAATACTTACAGAGGGTCCCCAAAAGGTTTCGGAAAAATATTGACCGGAAGCCATATTACCAAAATATAAATTGGCTAACACACACGAAAAATGAAAAATCGCTTAATTCCTATTAATTGCCTCGTAAATGTCCAAAAACACCGTGAATATCCTGAGGCTTAACCTGCTGCTCCCCCGGATACATACGGAGGGTTCCCAAAAGGTTTCAAAAAAAAATTGATCGGAAACCATATCACCAAAATATTCATGGGCTAACACACGAAAAATGAGAAAAATCGCTTAATTCTTATTAAATGTCTCGTAAATGCCCAAAAAACACCGTGAAAATCCCTAGGCTTCATCTGCTTCTCCCTAGGGTACTTACGGATAGTCCCCAAAATTTTCAGAAAAAATTGACCGGAAGCCATATCATCAAAATATTCATGGGCTAACACACACGAAAAATGAGGAAAATCGCCTAATTCCTATTAAATACCTCGTAAATGCAAAAAAACCGCAAAAATTTTCAAGTGTTCACCGGCTGCTCGCCCGGGTACTTACGGAGGGTCCCTAAAAGATTTCATAAAATATTGACCGGAAGCCAAATCACCTAAATATTCATAGGCATTATACACACGAAAATTGAGAAAAATCGACTAATTCCAATTAAACGCCTCGTTAATGCCCAAAAACACCGTGACAATTCCCGAGGCTTCACCTGATGCTCCCCTGGATACTTACGGAGCGTCCCCAAAATGTTTCGAAACACAATCGACCGGGAAGCCATATCACCAAAATATTCATGGGCTAACACACACGAAAAATGACAAAAATCACCTAATTCCCACTAGATGCCTCGTAAATGCCCAAAAACACCGTGAAAATTCCCGAGGCTTCACCTGCTGCTCACTCGGGTACTTATGAAGGGTCCTCAAAAGGTTTTAGAAAAAAATTGACCGGACACCATATCACCAAAAGATTCATCGGCTAACACATAGGAAAAATGAGAAAAATCGCCTAATTCTAATTAAATGCCTCGAAAATACCAAAAAACGCCGTGAAAATTCTCGAGGCTTCACCTGATGCTCTCCCGGGTACTTACGGAGGGGCCCCAAAAGGTTTCGAAAAAAAATTGACCGGAAGCGATATCACTAAAAAATTCATGGGCTAACAAACCCGAAAAAATGAGAAAAATCACCTAATTCCTATTAAATGTCTCGTAAATGTCAAAAACGCCGTAAAAATTCCTGAGGCTTCACCTGCTGCTCCCCCGGGTACTTACAGAAGGTCCCAAAAAGGTTTCAGAAAAAAATGACCGGAAGCCATATCACCAAAATATTCATGGGCTAACACACACGAAAAATGAGAAAAGTCATCTAATTCCTATTAAATACCTCGTAAATGCCCAAAAAAACCGTGAAAATTCCCGAAGCTTCACCTGCTGCTTCCCTGGGTACTTACGAAGGTCCTCAAAAGGTTTCAGAAAAAAATTGATCGGAAGACATATCACCAAAATATTCATGGGCTAACACATACGAAAAATGAAAAAAATCGCCTAGTTCCTATTAGATGCCTCCTAAATGCCGAAAACATCGTAAAAATTTCCGAGGCTTCACCTACTGATCCCCCGGGTAACTACGGAGGGTCTCAAAAGGTTTAGGAAAAAAATTGACTGGAAGCCATATCAACAAAATATTCATGGGCTAACACACATGAAAAATTAGAAAAATCGCCTAATTCCTATTAAAAGCTTCGTAAATGCCCAAAAATGCCGTGAAAATTCTCGAGGCTTCACCTGCTACTCCCCTGGGTACTTACGGAAAGTATGCAAAAGTTTTCAGAAAATATTGACCGGAAGCAATATCACCAAAATATTCATGGGCTAACAACACACACGAATAATGAGAAAAATCACTTAATTCCTATTAAATGCCTCGTAAATTGCTCAAAAACGCCGTGAAAATTCCTGAGAGTTAACTTGCTGCTCCCCCAAGTACTTACGGAGAGCCCCCAAAAGATTTCGAAAAAAAATTGACCGGAAGCCATATCAACAAAATATTCATTAGCTAACACAAATGGAAAATGAGAAAAATCGCCTAATTCCTTTTAAATGCTTCGTAAATGCCCAAAAATATCGTGAAAATTCCCGACCGTTCATCTGCTGCTCCTCCGGGTACTTACGGAGGGTCCCCAAAATATTTCAAAAAAAATTGACCGGAAGCCATATCACGAAAATATTCATGGGCTAGCACACACGGAAAATAAAAAAAAATCCCTAATTATTATTAAATGCCGCGTAAATGCCCAAAAATGTCGTGAAAATTCCCAAGGCTTCACCTGCTACTCCCTGGGTACTTACGGAGGGTCCCCAAAAGGTTTCAGAAAAAGATTGACCAAAATCCATATTACCAAAATATTCATGGGCTAACACACATGAAAAATGAGAAAAATCGCCTACTTCCTACTAAATGCCTCATCAATGCCCAAAATTGCCGTGAAAATTACCGAGGCTTCACCTGCTGCTCCCCCGGATACTTACGGAAGGTCCCCAAAAGGTTTTGGAAAAAAATTGACCGGAAGTCATATCACCAAAATATTCATAGGCTAACACACACGAATAATGAGAAAAATCGTCTAATTCCTATTAAATGCCTCGTAAATGCCCAAAAACGCTGTGAAAATTTCTAAGGCTTCACATTCTGCTTCCCCGGGTACTTACGGAGGGTCCTCAAAAGGTTTTGAAAAAAATTTGACCGAAAGCCATATCACCAAAATATTCATGGGCTAACACATAAGAAAAATGAGAAAAATCACCTAATTCCTATTATTTGCCTCATAAATGCCTAAAAACACTGTGAAAATTCCCGAGACTTCACCTGTTGCTCCCCAGGGTACTTACGGAGGGTCTCCAAAAGGTTTCGAAAAGAAATTATGTAATGAACGTTCAAGTCATTTGTGTGTTTGTGCCTTCTTCCTGTCGTTTAGAGCGTTCCTGTAGCGACCCCAAGTCATTTATGACTTGCTGACACTGTAGGTTCGGTTGTCTTGCCGTTCGTTTGGGTTTTGTGCATTTTTTTCTGTTTTGAAATTGAGTATCAATTTAACTATTCAGTTTTTTTGATAATCATAATGTTCGGATCAGTTTTCTCAGCATCTCAATTAATTTCACGAATATATGTCACCTCCCACCAAATACAGGTACAAGGTAATTACTCTAGATTCTCAACTCACTTCATTGATCACTAAGTCACACCCCAATCACGCTCCATTTGATCATGACAAACACCCTAAGAACTAATTCAAACAAACAAAAAAAAGAACACTATAAAAGAATTGGATCTCGTAAAGATATGATTGTCGGTCAAAATTAAAAGATTTTGTCATAAGAAAAGACTGGTAGTTGTTGTGGGATTTTAGTAGGCAAGGGAGAAGAATGTATGGGTCAAGTTATGGAGATTTGAGTTTTTCAATATATTTGTTACCTCTCTTACATACTAACATATATATGCCTACCAAAATTGCAACCAAAAGTGAAAATGATAAGATCATGCAGGCACAAAGGGGGATATCAAACAAAATAATTAAATGAAACTTTGTTATACTGTTTATTTTTGTAAAATAAGTACAAAAGATAAACTTTTTGAGTTTTGAAAAAAGTTCAATATATCAAATAATGGAGTCAAATATATATATATATATATATATATATTTTGCAATCTTTGTCTTTGTAAATATATATATGTTCTTTGTCTATATGAAATATTACGATAATGTTTTTGTGTGTGATTGGTTATTGCTATAGAGGAATAATGTCTTTCAAAGAAAACTAAAATTTTAAATCAGTAGGTTTGAAGTATATTAGTGTACTGATCAATATTGTAAATTAGCTAAATATAACTAAATACTATTAGCATTAGAGAACGTTGTCAGGTTGTCTGATGCATAAAACATCTCGTGTTTATGCAGAGTTTGGAGAAGAGTCACATTTCAATAAGGTATAATTATGTACCTAGACAATCTATTTTGAGACAAACATCAACAATTAATTCCATGATTCGAACTCATAATTAATAAGTGACATAAAGATAATTTTATCGTTGTAATTAAATCCTCTCTATAGAAGTTAGAATTTCAATATTTAAACCAACCAATAGATACATCTCATGTGCATTCTAACATTAACTTTTATCACCTAATTACCATGAATTAATATGTATTTTTATCTAATTTACTTGCTTAATCATGAAAAATTAATATATTTGGTGATGTAAATATCACATGCAAGTAAGTATTTACTAATAAGAGAAATTTATAGTGAAGTGAAAGTGTTTCTTCATCTTTATCAAAAAATCTCAAGCTAGAGTTTTCAAATATAGAATCAATTTTAGTAGGGAGTGCTTTAGTACTCTCAACCTAGTCAAGCGACTTACGGATAAAGGGTTTTCTGGCGAGAGAAAGTTTTAAGGTTGGATTTTACAACAAGCCAATTAAGAAGTTTAAGATATAATAACACTGTATTCTTGATGCAGTCATCGATTCTTTCGAGAGATCACATTATCAATCCCGATAAAACAGGAAGCATAAAATCGTGAAACAATGCGTGGACACCTTTCTTCATTCCCTTCCAAACTAGCCAAACCTATTTCCAATATCATTCGCCTCTTATCTTCTCGTCTATCTTATATTTTCCATCGATTAGTCTCGAATTTTTTCCAACATGAACTTAAATTAATCAAAACTCAAAATGAATACTAAACACCATATGAAAAAAAATTTAAAAATTGCTCACCCTCCTCTAGACAAGAAGATAATTGAATTATAGTGGTAATAATACTTCCAAACAACAAATCTAATTTGTCATAACCATATCTTAATTTAACCTTTAACTACCAAAACAGCAAGCCTAGAAGAGTAGGTGAAAAATCTAGGTACTTGTAGCCAATAGATTTCAATTAAATCTTTCATAAATACTCTACTTTTCTTTTAGTACTTTTTTTTCATAAAATTCAGTGCATGTAAAAAAATGGTAAAACTTATAGGTCAAAGTTCAGATTCTCATTCCAAATTTGAACTTCCAAAAATAAAATACTCAATAAAAATTACACTTTTTCTGGTAAAATTCTGCATCAATCATCATTATTTAAATAGCACGAGTCTTATCTTTTTAGTCTGAAAAAAATAACTCTTAATTTAGTTGAGCAATTACTTGATAGTGCGATCCAGTTAATTGGCTATGTATATTATATAGTTCTCTTCTTCTTTTTTTTTACTTAAAAAGGAATGTTTTTAGATCAATTGATAAAATAAAATAACCATAAACACAAAAAGGTTAAAAGCTTCACTAATTAGTACTTCGTACAATGTATCTGAAAAAAATTAAAATATTTGTGTAAAGGTATAATCTACAGTATAAATATATATTTTCATATTGATAGGGCTCCGACTAGTTTATATGTTTATAAGGCTCTATGTCCTGTTCTATCTCACATAAATCAAAATTTATTATCCTGAATAATTTATATTCATGTTGTGCCTTTTATAGGTGTTAATTCCTTCATTTCTAGGGTTAGAATACGAGAACTAGCTTTAGTTAAGAGTAGAGGTATCGCATCAATCTACCTCATTACATAGATGGATTCATAATTTAAACTTTCTGAATTCTACATTTTAGGACAATGGGCCTAATTAGTTTAAAAATAAAGATTTCAAATTAATTTTTGAAGTATATATATGGGAGAAAAGAAACTAAAGTTTCAAACTTCTCATGAATTAAATTCTGGTCGATATTTTGTACAGGTAAAGTCAAAACTCAAAAAGAGGTTGAGTATGTATGTTCACATGTATTGGCAAGTAAACAATAAATACAAAAAATTACATATATTTAAAAAAAAAAAAAAACTCAAATAGGATCGAGCTTAAATAAATATACCCACTATAGCGTAAAAAATATTTACATAATTAGGTTATTATAAGATAATTCTAAGTAACTTTTTTTATAAGAAACATAATTTTGTAAGATGTAACCTAATAAAAATGCTACGTAGTTTCAGTGTAATTTTTATCTATCGAAAGAGGTCGGATGATCCTTCTTTCTTCTATCTGATTCCACCCCTACATAATCTTATACTTATCTTGTAAAGATAAAAAAACTATTTCCGAAAGATCCTGATCAAAACACATAAAACATATCTAAAATTAAGTAAATGATATTAAATCTTCTATTACACTATGTTACATCAATAATATAAATATATTTTATGCGGTCAATATATATAACTTCAATTCGATAAAATTTACCATATTAATCTACATAGTGATTCCATATTTGACGTGTATAAAAGTCTATAAAGTGGACAATGAATAGGGCACGGGTATTTTCATGTACTCTTTCTGCTTTATTACTGCTTTTATGAAATGAATTGTAATTATTATTTTTTCTGTCAAAGTTTTTTTTCCTCATACTAATAGTAAATTTCAGAACTTTTTGACCGTCAAAAAGTACAAAAAAAGAGCATTTTTTCATAAATATACTCATCATGAATATTGTTATTATTGGAGTTGGAATTATTAGTCACTTTAGAATAATATATTTATATACCTTATCAAACATAATAATAGTAGTAATTATAATAATACTTACTACTAGTACTTTTTCCGTCAAATTATATGTTGTGATTTTAATAAAAATAGTTATTTAAAATTATTTATCATTTTAGAAGTCCAGCACAATAGCAACAAATCAGTTTAATCTCACATGCCACAAATAAGAAAGGTATGATATACCGATCTTATTAGAGAGATTGTTTAATTTAGAAGTTCAAGACAAAATTAAATATATTTTTCATTTTATCATTAATTCATTAGTATTGTCCTAGTTCACTTTTACTTATTCGATTTGAAAAGTTAGAAATATTTTGTCATTTATACCTAATTTATCCTTACTATTAAGTACTAGTTACTTTCATGAATTCTTAGTTTTTAATATTTAGATGATTAATAAAAATTAGAAGTGATATAGTGATATCATTTTATTTATATTATTTTTTAAGAATGTGCCAAGTAAAATGTTAGACGAATAAAGAGGGATTATCCTTAAGACATAAATAAGGATCTCTTAATTAATATTCTTTTAAGAAATGTATAAAAGAGAAACATAATAAATAATTTAAGACGAAGGGAATAATAATTATAACACTAAGGGTGATGTTCATTTTGTAAGATTAATGGTGTCATTTTCGACTTTAAAATAGTCATTAACTCATTACTATATAATTTGACACCCAATTATTATATCAAAACCTTTGTAGTTTGTAATTAATTTCCCATGATTCGTGGCATATATTTCATTATCTAAAGAGTAATAGGTAGCTTTTGCCCGAGAAATATGCAAAGCATTGTCAAAACCACATGCTTTGTAATTATATCATTAATGATGACATGAAATGTACAATTTTTTTATTTTATGCATAATTATTTGATATTTAAAATTTATTACAATATATAATAATTATGTCTCAATTTGAAATAAGTTTATATCGTTTATATGAATTAAGTTCATTTTATATCTCATCATATATAATAAAATAAAAGTAAAGTCATATATCCTCGACTACTAGATATCATCCCTAGGTTTTTTAAGTCAATTTTTCTTTCATGTACATATTTTGTCTTCTTTTATTACCTTCATACTATAGTTTCACACTTTTACTTAGGAGACAAGTATTGAAAACACTACTAAACTTGTTATGAACTATTAATTTATCTCTGAATTATTGATAGCCTTAAAAACATTCATTTACTTGATTAACTGAGCTTAAATACAATCCTAATCTTATCACATGGGTGAAATACATCCCTAAATTCTCGCTAAGTTTAGCATTGTTTTTAACACTTCTTGACTTTTTACTAAGAGTCTCACGCTCCTATAAGAGTTTGAGACCATTTGCTATGTCATGTGGCAGATTGGGAGTGTATTTAAGTCTAGTTAGTCAAATAGAAAGGTGTTTTTAAGACTGTCAATAGTTTGGGAACGAAACTAACAACTCATGTCAAGTTCAGAAGTGTTTTCAGTAGTTCTCTCTTTACTTAACTTTGCCTGTGTGACTATATTCACATTGTCGATACTCTCAATCCCAAATAAAGAAAGAGGATTACGATAAACTAACACCAACATAAAACTCAATTAAGAATAAAATTAGGCTCAATTAACTTAAATACATTTTTGAAACGTAGCAAACCTAACCAATTAAGTTAAGTAAAAAAAATAGATGATGTATCACAAATGTGGTACCATGTGTAATGTGTTAAAAGGAATACACGTTCTATCCATTTCCAAAATTACCTCGCCTTTTCATTAATGCTTTTTAAAATTAAAATAAAATTCTTCCACTTTAATATATTTTTTTTTAAAAATAAAATAAAATTACATGTATATTAAAAAACATATAAAGTACTATAAGCATAGTAATTGATAATTCATTTAAAAAATCATGATAAAAAAACATTTTAATTTCCTTGAAATAGTAATAATGCCGCATAAAAAGAGAAAGTAAATATACACGAATATATAATTAAAATATGTTAATGTATGACACCTTGACATGGGGTCAAAGAGGAGGAATGAAGGATTGATATGCTTCTAGGCTGATAAAATTTTAAAGTAGTGCATACGATATTTTAGATGAATTTTATATTAAAATAAAAGAGAATGGTGGAGAGCTTTATAAGATATTTTATAAGTTTAAATAATAAATTTATTTTTAAGCTTGATGATAGCATAGCTTAAGAATAAATTTATGAAATTTATTTGATTAAAATAGATAATATATGTCATGATCTTAAATTGTGACTAGTTAAAGGAACATATTTACTTCATCAATGTATTTTCACTAAATTAATAAATATAAAATACATGTCTTTTATACATATATATTTACTTAATCGTAAATATAATTTTATATTTATTTTTAACAATTAAAACGATATTATGTGATTTGATATAAATTTCATGTATTTTCATAGTTTCACTTTTTTTGTTTTGGAGACCCTTTGTATGTGCTTTAAAAGCTATTGTACTTTTAGTTATTTCAAACAAGCTCCTAGTTAGTTACTTTTTGGCAAGTTAAATACTAATATTTATTTTGACTATGATTTTTAAAAATATTTATTAATTATTAACTATTGTGATTTATGAATTTTTTTTATATAGTTTCTATATTTTAAATATGTAAAATTTGAATATTTTAAAGATTCTATATCTGAATTCATACCAAACATCGTTTAGTTTAACCCTCTTACTTCGAATCAAGCTAAAAAAATAGAAACAAAAAGATCAAGTATTTACCCCCGTAAAATTATACTTCGTCAGTCTCAATATAAGTGTTATCTTAGAAAATCAAGACTAAATTAGTATATATATTTTTAGTTATATTGTTATATACCATCTTTTTAATAGTGTTTAATTTTCAAGAGACATTTATCATAGAGATCATTTAGTAAACTATATATTATATATATTAATTTTTTAATAGACGTGATTTTTATTAGGGCGAGACTTATTTTGTGGCGGATGAAATACCAATTACTTTCCTGTATCTCAATTTATACGACTCACTTTCTTTTTTAGCCGGTTCTAAAAAATGACACATTTCTATATTTCGTAACAATTCAATTTTAAAATATTTATTTTACATACAATAAAATGATTTATCGTCACACAATCAAAAACTTTAAAATATTTTTTCATGTCAAATTGCATCACGTAAATTGGGACGGAGGGGATAGTAAAAAAATGATTATATATATAAAGCCTGAGAAAGCTGAAACGAAACTCAAAAACGTGCTCTTCCTCTACTATAATGGCCACCACAAATCGAGACGAATCCGACAAAGACAGTACGGCTTCTTCTTCAATAACAATGCCGGAATCCAGTCGCCGGAGTTGGATGAGTAGTACTAATCTCAGCAGTTTCAGTAGTCGCCGGAGTTCAATTTCACTCTGCAATGAAAACCCCTATTTCTCCAACTCACACAAACCACACAAATCAAATCAAATCCCTTGGGAACTCATTCGACGGATCCGGGTCGAATCGGGTCAAATCAAACTCGAGCATTTCCGGTTACTCCGACGAGTCGGCGGCGGAGATATTGGTAGTGTTTATTTATGTGAAATTAGGAATCCTGTTGTTGGTTTGCCGCAGTGTTTTTACGCTATGAAAGTTGTGGATCGAGAAGCGGTTGAGATAAGGAAGAAATTGCAGAGAGCGGAAATGGAGAAGGAGATTTTGGGGATAATTGATCATCCCTTTTTGCCGACTTTGTATGCACAATTTGAAGCTTCGCATTATTCGTGCTTGGTTATGGAGTATTGTCCCGGCGGAGATTTGCATGCCGTCCGGCAACGGCAGCCCGGAAAACGATTCAGCATTTCCTCTGCTAAGTAAGTGATTTATTAACGGAGTTTTAAGTTATATATATCAACAGTATAAAAAGAATTAGTTGCATGTCTTAATAGAACTGTTTCGCTCTTAGCTCGGGTTCTTGCTAGATTAGTGACGGAGCTATAATTTTTAAAAAAGTAAATACACGAAAAAATTGAAAAAAAAATCAAAGAATGAACTTCTCGGTCTTACCTGACTCTTTGTTCGACGCTAATAGTATAAAACGATTTATTACAATCATTCAAATAAAGAAAGACAGTTTGCATGTAAGCCTTTTTAATTATAGAAGTTTAATGTTTAGTCTGGTCCTACATTTTAAAGTTGAAATTTGTAAAATTAAGTCGTTGAAGTTTGAAGTTGTATTTAAACACGTATTTTACTTGAAAAAAATTGAACCTTTGTGAGTGAAAGTGAATTTCTCCCAAAAATTGGTCTAGTGAAGATTTTTGAAGACAGATTTTTAAAATCTATGATCAAACATATATATTAAAGATACTTCTTGCTTCTATTTTTATCGTATTAAAAAAATATTATTATATTAATGGTTTATATAACTTAAAATCTTAATTATATTGATTGATTACCTAGAAAAAAATAGTAAGTTTACTACTATAGTTAAATTACTTCGGTAATATAAATAAATATTTACACTATGAGTATATATAACTTAACTCGATTAGGCATAATTACATTTTTTTTGTCCATATGTTATAGAACAATTAATTGTTTATTTTAGCTGAATATATTTAATCTTCAATTAATAGAGTTATTTACCTATTAACCGATATTTTAACTGTATATAATAGTCATTTAATAACAAATAATGAGATAGTTGTAGCTACACCTAACAATATTCATGCATTTGTGTCTTAGTCTTTTTACCTCTAAGCTTTTAATAATAACAACTTTATCTTGTGACACCTTCACTATTTTGTCATGACATTTTCACTTTCGTTATTTTTTTGTCCCGAACTACCTTGAGATGTCTTTTGTTGAATCGAGGGTCTACCAGAAACAACCCCTCTACCTCTCAAGGTCTGCGTACACACTATCCTTTTCAGACCTCACTTGTTGGATTACAGTATTGACTACACTGAGTACGTTGTTGTTTTATTTTGCGATGATCTGATCTTTTTATTTTTTTTATTTTTTTATTTATAGGTTTTATGCTGCAGAAATACTATTGGCATTAGAATATCTACACATGATGGGAATTGTATACAGAGATCTAAAACCAGAAAATGTCCTTGTAAGATCAGATGGTCACATTATGCTTTCAGATTTTGATCTTTCTTTTAAATGCGATGAAGTTGTTCCAACACTCATAAAGTCCAAAACAACAAAATCCATTGCCAAAACCCCAAGAAACTCTTACTGTGCTATGCCAATTCAACCAGTTCTATCCTGTTTCTTATCACAAAAAACAGAACAAAACCATGAAAACCAAGAACACAATCAAGAAATAGTTGCTGAACCTATAAATGCTCGATCAAAATCCTTCGTTGGAACACACGAGTATTTAGCTCCCGAGGTGATTTCAGGGCAGGGTCATGGAAGTGCAGTAGATTGGTGGACATTAGGGGTGTTTCTATATGAACTTATTTTCGGTACCACTCCTTTTAAAGGAGAGAATAATGAGAAAACGCTCGTCAACATACTGAAGAAACCACTCACATTCCCAAGAATCGCGATAAGTAGCAGCAGAGAGTATGAAGAAATGGTGAAAGTTCAAGATTTGATTTGTAGATTACTTGTGAAGAATCCAAAGAAGAGGATTGGGAGTTTACAAGGTAGTGTTGAAATCAAGAAACATGAATTCTTTAAAGGTGTAAATTGGGCTTTGATTAGGTCAATTAAACCACCAGAAGTACCAAGTGATTTGGTGAAAATGAGAGGTGTTAGAGGTGGTGGTGGTGTTCCAAAGTTGAGTAAGAAACAAAGGGAAGAACCTTATCAAATCCCTCAGTATTTTGATTACTTTTAAACATTGTAAATAGTTTTAGGGTAATTAATTGACAAGATAGCAAGTTGTAATCATGTATGACATGAAGAAAAGAGCTAGTTGTTTTCATATAGATGTTTCTCTTTTAACATGGTATGATATTGTCCGCTTCAGATCAAATCTGTATGGTTTTCCTCTCGAAAGGCTGTCTCACGCCATTTAAGAATATACTTATGTCTCATACATGTACCTTCTTTTTTCTTTTCAACTATCAATAACACATCCAACAATCTCCTCCTATCGAACTAAGCTTCACATGATTCTCATAACCCTCCTAAACTAAGTTCCGCATGGTACCTCATTTCATGAGCCTACATGAAGATACATTGTGTGTCACCCATATCACCCGATTCTTTATTGCCAACGAAGCCTACTAGTTAACTTGTTCTTGGGTGTGTTCTCCAAAACACTAGGTAATAAACCAAGCCTCACGTCATCACTCGACAAT
The DNA here is from genome assembly GCA_018342035.1 of Solanum appendiculatum. Classification (NCBI taxonomy): domain Eukaryota; kingdom Viridiplantae; phylum Streptophyta; class Magnoliopsida; order Solanales; family Solanaceae; genus Solanum; species Solanum appendiculatum. The sequence goes on from JAGDQO010001477.1 coordinate 254,824, forward strand.
CTTCACTCATATCTCAAAACTAAAGATTCTAATACAATTGTTAGGTTATCTCAATCCAACGATACACTTTTAATGATAAAAACTTATCAGCACTTGATATTTACATCAAGTCAATAGATGCACAAATATGGAAATATTCACACCTATCATTTAACCATTCATATATTTTCACTTCATGAAATTACTTAACTATAGCAATTTTCACTGATTCGATTTAAACACCTAATGCTAATATTATCCGTTTTGAACAAAACCTCCGCAATTTCTTTTTGTAGAAAATCAAAATTAAAGATTAGGAACATTCCTTTAATCTATGCACCGAAATGTTACAAGTAAAAAGTGGGGCAAAACATAATTGTCACCATGTTTTCATGTGATAGCCATTATTACAATCTATATCTATCATGGAAATATTAAAAAGGTCACCATAAATTCAATAAATTTGTTCTCTTTTTGTTAACATCTTTTTTTTTACCTTTTTCTCCTCAAGGTACTTCAATATCTAAGGTCTAGGATTCATCCTTGTCACTTAAATCATTTTTCTTTCATTATTATAACAGCACCAACAATCTAAGTAGCCCATCATGTTCCTTTCTTTTTTTCCACTTATGCATAAAAAAATTGGCAAATATTATACCAATTTTTGTTGACAAATATAATTTTTTGGATCACTAATTAAGTTTTAGTCGATATTTTAAAATTATTCAGAATTTAGTTACTTTTTTCATGTAAACAAAAAGTTTTGATACTAGTTAAAATGCAAAAAGAATTTCAGAAAACTTTTATTGGAATTTGAACGTTTACCAGTTTGAACTTCATCATTTCTGAAATTTACATTGACACGCTTTAAATTTCATGAATCGTTAATAGAATTTAAAACTCTAGCAAAAAATTCCCGTTTATATTGTAAAAAATTAATCTTGTTAAATCATTCTTAAAATTTAAACAGATAAAGATTTAAACTTCATCTATCGTTCATGAAATTTAAAATTTGAGTAAATTTTTTAACTCTAACAAGAATCATGTGCTAGAATAGTTTAGCTAAATAGATTAATGAATTAATTAAAAGGTTAGCATCAATATTGTTCTCTTTTTTGTTAACATCTTCTTCTTTTTTAACCTTTTCTCCTCAAGGTACTTCAATATCTAAGGCCTAGGATTCATCCTTGTCACTTAATCATTTTTCTTTCATTATTATAACATCACCAACAATCTAAGTAGCCCATCATGTCCCTTCCCTTTTTTCCACGTATGATTAAAAGAAATTGGCAAATACTATCAATTGTTTGGATCACTAATTATGTTCTAGCCGGGAATCAGAAACAACCTCTCTATCTTTTGAGGTAGGTTATCATTTGATATGATATTATCGTTAATGCTAATTAATTAAAACATGAAAAAACTTTAAAAAGATTTTAATAGAATTTGAACTCTATAAATCATTCATGAAATTCGAAACTCCAAGAATTTTTTTACACTTAGATTGTGAAAATTAAATCTGAACTCCATGAATCACTATTGAAATAATAAACATTTGTTACTTTTTTTCTTGCTAAATTTGCCTTACTTAATATTTACTATTTTGATTCATGAAGTGATAATTAAGTGAGATGTTTAAAGTGAAGTAATTTAAACAAATGCACTTATAATTAAAGTTATTAAATATTCCTTAAAGGGTATTTCTTTATTCATAATCTGTGTGAACTTGTACATAATACATGATTTGTAATGATTAGTTCAAAATAAACTGAAATTTAAAAATGAAAAAAACAGTACACTTATTTTGACCAGAATTATATTAATTATCATAACCTATACTTTGACCTTTATTGAATTCTACGTGAACTATATCTTTATACATCATTAGATTGTATTGAAGATCAAAAAGATTTTGCTTTGAAATGTATTTAATGTACTATTAATTATGTTGGTCAAGTTGACCGGTTTATGAATTTAAGTCATATATATTGATAAATATAAATAATTTTTTGTACCATGGACCTAATTTAATTAATTTTAGGTTATTTATCTCTAATTTATTTCTAGGTTATCAATCTATGTCACTCTCTTCGATCCAATTTATGCAAAGGTATTTTATTGAGTATGAAGTTTAGAATGAAAGGAGGATTTTTCTAGAATTTATGGTCCCAAGTAAATTATAGCAATTTGTGTTTGTCTATAAATCGTTCTTATTAAGTGTAAATTAAAATTTTAAAATTAACTTGTTATTAAAAATAGAAAGATATCATTTTTTTATGACTAATTAAAAAGAAAAAATGACACATAAATTAGGATGGGTATTATATTAAATAAGTTACCTATTATTACCTTTTAGATGACATGATTGTATAAATAATTATGTTACCATCAATGCATAAAACTCAGAATATGCTTGGCCATAAAAAAATATTCATTTTTTTACCAAAGAATTCATTACTTTGTGTTAAAATTAATGTTTGATCATGAAAATTTCAAATTCAACTTGAAGTTATTTTAAATTTGAAAATCAGTTTATAACTTGTTTTCTAACTTACTTTTTCCATTTCGAAGTTGTATTAACATTGTTTTAGATATTCTTAACAAAAAATATAAATCAAACATAACTTTATCTTCAAATCCAACTCTATAAATTTAAAATAAAATAAAATAAATATAAATCCATGACCAAACGCGTACTTAATATCAGTATATCTCACCTCAGGCAAGCGGACTACAAACGAGTAATTTATTTCTAAGATGGTTCAAAATAGGAGCGAATTCAACATTTAAAGTTAGTAAGTTTAGAACAAGTTTGATCTTAATACATATCTATATTTTATTATATTTTTTCGCTTACTTTTTTCTCGAATGGAGGATCAATCGAAAACTCTTTTCATCCAAAATAAAAGTAAATTTTGCATACAATATACTTTATTCTTTTTGAATTCCACTTTGTAAATAACACCAAATATATATGTTATATTCCCAAAAATATTTTTGCATTAAAAAGAGATATTTTTAAACTATGGTGGTCGTAATCATAAGTACATATTGCGCATTATACATCAAAGAGGAAAATCATTGCTTTTATGTTTTTTTAGGTAGATGCCACTTTATTTTTTATTTTTTTCCATTTACGAGAAATATGTAATTCTACTTTTGAATTTATTTAAAAAAAACAATGCACTATTCCTATCTGAAAGTGTCAGCTCCATTTTGCATGCGTAGGAAAAGTTCTTCTTAACTTAGATAGCAACAACTAACAAAGCATAAAGTGCCAATGACTCAAAGACACAATTTTTTGAATATTCTTTTAAGTTTTTTTTCCCTTATTCAATATGATATTTTGTTTTTGTGTGATCTATAGGTTATGAGTTCGAATTGGGAAAGTTGTAACTAATGTTTATAGTAGGATAGATTGTTTATGACTATATATATCATATCCCTTGTCCCTTGGGGGATGACGACCTTTAATTTTTCTGGAACTTATGTGAACGTGAGATGTTTTGTGTACGAGGCTTACCTTTTAGTTTTTGGTACTTTGTGTCTATGTGAATTATAAGTCATGAGTTCGAGTTGTGGAAGAAACCACTAATGCTTGCATCAAGATAGACAATTTATATCATACTCCTTGGGGTACATTGCATTCCCACAACCTGTGCATGCACCGTGCTACATTTTAATCTCAGTATTTTATTTTTGTGTGGCCTATAGGTGACGAGTCCGAGTAATGAAAACAACCATATTAATCGTAATGCTTGTATTATGATATGTTGTCTATATGATTAACTTAAGGTGCGACTCTTCCCCATAATCTATGTGAATACGAGATACTTTTGTGCACCAAACGTTTTAATATCCAGTATTTGGGCTCCACTAGGTAAGTTCAATTAAAGATAGAATCGCTGCCTATGCGGATCTTTTTTTTATTCTCAAAACTTAAATTCAAAACCTTTAATTAATCCTAGCTATCTCACCAATTAAATCGTTGATAGTTAATTAATCTTATTCCTTCATTTTTCTTTCCTTTTTCTCTCTTTATTTGTTACTCTTTGTTCATCTATTTATATCAACCTATTTGGTATTGATATTAAAATTTGATTCAATACAAAATAGGTTTTTCATTGGTATAGTCCAATAGAGACGGTTCAATATTTTGAAAAGCTAGACATTTCATGCTGTTAGAAGTGTAATTTATCGTGCTAGGTCATTGACATATTATTTTTTGTTTTTATTTGACCCCAAGAATGGATTGAATCGAAACGATTTTTCCATTGTAACTCTTTGTGTGTGTATTAGTTTTTGACCGCATAAAAGTAGTTATAACTCTGCCTCGTGTAGAATTGCTCACATTATCAATCTCAAACACAAATAAAAGAACAAAGTTTGAGATAGATTAACAGTTAACATAAAACTCGTCAATTCACGAGAATCCTCTCTAAATAATCAGTGAAGGATTCATGTAATCGAACCTAACTTGCTCCTGACTGGTGTGTTATCATTGTTATAAGCTAAAAGTAGTTATGATGAACTATACATGATGTGGTAAACAAATTATTTCAAATCATAATATATTGTGGGGCTTGGTGGGATTTTGCCAATTTCATCAAAGAATTTGTTTTGGGCCACTTTGACATTATTCATCCAAAAAGGCCCAATATATAACTAGCCCACATAACAATGATCATTTACTGTCTTGCAAATTTTGGACTAGCCAGAAGAGCCAGAAGTCACAGACTTATATATTTTGTGGTCCAGGTACTCTGTCACCACCATTAAGACAGGTAACAATAACAACAATGACGACATATTCAGTGAAGTCACATAAGTAGGGTTTGAAAAGAATAATATATATATAGTCTTATGAAAAAATCTATGATAGAGAGCGGTTCTTTTGAATGGGACCTTATGCAGTGGAAATTCAGAATAATCGGGCTTTAATACAGATATCAAACACTGAATGGAAAATCGAAAAAAGACAGGCTACAAAGATAAGTAATCAATTTATCCCATACTATACTGTGTGATACATTTTCATTTTTAGTTTGTCTTAGAAGAAATGATACATCTATATATTTAGAAACAATTTAAATTTAAACTTTCTAATTTTATCCTTCATAAAATAATTTATAACTATTATTTTGCTTAAATTTCATATTCAGTCATAACGTATCACATAAATTGAAACGTCCGAACTAATTAAAAATGTTGTTGTCACTAGCTTTCTTGTGACTAATGAACAAAAGCTCCATTGAAGTAATAATTCCTAGAAATTAGGTTTACCTACCACTACTTTTTTTTTTTTGGGACATAAGTGAAGGTATAAGTTGAAACAATGACCAATTACCCAACTGGGCAGTTGTTTATTAGCCCATAGGTCTCATTGGCCACTTATATTAGCATACTTACTATGAGAGATCAATCAAAAAACTTGCAAAAATATGATGAAATTATGTATTTTTATATCAAGTATATGTATTTGTGTATTTAAGAGCTTTTTTTTAATAGAGTCGATAATAAATACTTAGCATATACGTTGTATGACATACGAATAATATATTTTTTAGGTGTTAATTCTCTCATATATACAAGTTATATGATACAACATGCACTTCACCGACAGATGATTTCAAGGGCGAATTTATTTGTGAAATATGAAGCATGTGAATTTATGGCCTCTCCATAAAACTAGTTAGTTTATGTATATATTTTAAAATTTTGTATAATATTATATTCTAATATACATATATGTAAAGACATTAATTATATGTTTTTTCAAATTATATGAATCTAATTTCTGCTTTGAAAACATACATATATATATATATAATTAAAATCAAATAATATATTTGTACGATTTCAATTAAAATTAGATATCGTATACACGAACACATTATATTTTTTTTAAAAAGTCCAAGAAATGACAATCCCAAGTTTGTGGCCAGGTGTTAAACACTGGTGGACACTTAGAAAAAAGGGCATTTCCCCATGGTTTTGGCCTAAAGTTCCTAAAAACCACTGGCTTCTGCACTCTCCAAAACTGTGGAACCAAGAATGATAAATACAGTTTCTACTCGTCGTAATTTAAGTGTCTTAATTTGATTAAATATAATTAAAAAATAAAATAAAGAATTTTTTTAGTTTTATATTTTAAATTAAGAATATATGTAGGAGCAATATAGTACTAGTATAATATAATATTTGTGTCGCCCTATCCAAGAATAACTTCACTTCACCAATGAAGAGTCCAAAATAAATAAGGTGGGGTCGTTTTCGTAGTTGATTAAAATTATACAGATATTAAGAAAAAAATATTTTATATAGAAATTAATTACGTGTAACTTTGTTATTTATTTATTAAATATTTATCTTATGTCCTGCGTATAAACCAAAATAAACATCACATTAATTTCATACATAATAATAATAAAAAACTACTATTAATTATACAAATTCAATATATCAATAACTTACCACCACCTTTTATAGTACTCCTTAAAACTACAATTGTTTTTCTTGGTTTGTCACTTAGTGTTCGAAACTTGCATTAGAATCCTAACTAAATTTGAATTGCACATTGCAGAGCTCGGGATGACGCTTCCAACAAGATTTTTTTCATATCCATAACTCGAACCTGAGAACTCTGATTAAGAATGAAACAGTCTCACCGAAACCACAATCCATGTTGATAAAATACCACGGATTCATGAACCGACAAATGTATCTAATATACTATAATGAACTGACCATATAACAGAAACCTGATAACACATAAACTACTTATAATAATAATAATAATAATAATAATAATAATAATAATAATAATAGTACCAAAAAAAACATATTAAAATAATATTACTCACTAATAATTAAATATTAAATAAATAAATAAATAAAAAGTGAGAAACAAAAACAAGTGACTTGGGACATTGGAAATTATCCAAAACCATCAACTAAAATGCCTATAAATAGTATTCATATTCATTCTTATTTCTTACTTCACTCACAAAACTCAAATCAATTATTCCAAAAACTTACAATATTTCTAAAAAATGGCAAAAAATGTGAGTTTAGATTCAATGGACCAAAAATTAGCACTTGCTAAACGTTGTTCTCATGGTACTTTGCCTTTTATTGCTTGTACTTTCACAAAAAAAAATTAAAAAATTCCACTAGAATTTTTTCATTTAATTAATAAATCTGATGAATGTTTTTTTTCTTTTTATTATGATTGTAAATAAATGTAGAAGGAGCAAAGGCAGGAGCAAAAGCAGCAGTTTTTGCAACCGTTGCTACTGCTATTCCTACTGTAAGTTACACTATCTCAATATTTTACGTCTGTTTCGTACGATAAAAGTCATTTTATTAAAAAATAACTTAATATTTTTTTTGGAGAATTGTAGTTTTGAAAAAAATATTATTTGGTGTTTTGTTGGAAAAGTGATAGATATTCTTCGTGTTCTAAAAAGAATATAACATTTTTCTAGCAGTAATTTGATTTTAAATTTCTCATTTTACTCTTATGATGAAGATTTATAACCATATGAATGTCTATAACCTATTATTTTAGACGATAAATTTTAAAAATCTGTTTGTACTAAAAATTGATACTAATATTATTGCCTTCTAATACTAATATATTTGAAATATTGATGAAATTAATTAATGTGCAGTTTGCTTGTGGGAAGATATCACCATGGGCAAGAGCAAATCTCAATCCAACTGCTAAAGCCCTCATTGTCTCCACAGGTATAACCTCATGTATTCCTTCATGATATATATGAAAATTTTAATTTATATATACTGACAGCTAGCATAAAAAGAATTATATCATCAACGAGAATTTATAATAGTATGTTATTTATTAAAAAAACAAAGTTTACGATATATATATGTCGTAAATATAAAAGTCTATCTTATTTTAGACAAATAATTATCTTTCAGGTGACTAGATTAGATATATACAGTAATATTGCACGTGAGCAATTTATTCACTCTTAGTGATCGTTTGGTTTGAAACGAGGATATATATAGTAATACTGCACGTAAGCAATTTATTCACAAGAGTGATCGTTTGGTTTGAAATCAGGATATCCTAGAATCTTGATAATTTTCCCCAACTTAACACACATTCAATATATATATGATAAATTATTCAGATAATAGTCTTGATTTTAATTCCGATTTTAATTAATATACCTAGCAGCAATCAAACATGACATAAATTTAATACCTAATTAAAAATCAGGATAATTTAGTGTATAGAAACTAAACTCTATATATGAAATAGATTTTTTTCCTAATAATAGTTTGTATTATTATATGACAGCTGCTGGGATGGCATACTTTATTGTAGCAGACAAGACCATTCTGAAAACAGCAAGACAAAACTCCTTCAAACAGCAAGGCTAATATAATCAAGGCTCAAAACTTATAAAACTCTTTTAGCACTAAGTTTTATTATGATAATCTAAATTAATTACTGTTTTAAGTATAATTAGTAGGGTAGTTAGTAGGTGGAGTACTCACATGATGAGGTAATTAATTAGTAGAAACCTCTAAGAATGTGATTTTTGTCTATGTAATAGAAACCATCTACATCCTATCTACTTATGTAAATATAATAAAACTTGTTTTTCTCATTAATCATTAACCTTGATTCCTTCTTCTTTTTTTCCCCAAGTTGTATAAGTTCTCAATCAAATAGTCACCTAGTTGGTTTTGATGCCAATGTCAAAATCAATTAGTGAGATGGCGTTCGAGTCAGCTTGTGACAATAATGTTCAAATCAACTTATCTAAGTAAATTTTTTTATTTTATATTACTATCTACTTATACCTAATGGCTTAAGTCGCTCTTATTTCCTTTGTTGACCTATTATGTATGTAAAAGGTACATCATTAAAGTAAGTGTGCTTTACAATAAAGGTTCTAAATTTTAGTTGAAATTTATTCACATAAGATTTCTGGTTTTCTATTGCACTTTCTAAATATGAGTTCTTCTTACATTCTTCTTATTAAACAATATTTCTATTGCACTTTCTAAATATGAATTATTTTCACATTTTTCTTATTGAAGGTAGTTCCCTTTCTCATGTATGAGCGATTAGAATTTAACAATGCCATGTTTTATCAGGAAGGAATAACTATGAGAACAAATCTATATGACTATCACTTCTTTTTAGTAATATCTTTCAATTTTTTTATAATTACAGTTTAATGCACTTGATCAATTAAAAAGTGACGACTTAAAACTTATCTTATTATTCGAAAAAAAATTGAAATATTCACCAATATTTTGGATTTTAAAAATTTCACCCTCAATGAGATGAATCCATCTTAACATTTGAATATTTAACCATTGCAATATATTTGAATCTAGCAAGGGCGTTTACATAGAATTGTATATATATATATAAAATATATATATCTATCTTAATGATCTATATTATTGAAAGAAATAAATGGATACATGTACCTTTTTTATTAAAAACATTATCTTTATTATTTTATAAAATTTGTCCTCCGAGCATATATATTATGTACCTTGTTGATTAAAAATATTATCTTTATTATTTTATAAAATATGTCCTCCAAGCATATATATATATATTATTAGGTACATATAGAACTCCCCTCCCTTGCATGCTGAATAGACGCAATGTCGGCTCATGCTAATTAGTGGCCTAAAATCAAAGATAAATTGGAGGCCTAATTTTTAATTATTATTTTTTTATTTTTGAGATGCAAAGTTATTTCTTTCTTTTTATTGGAATATTTTTTTTTTTTATGGTCTTGAGCTATATATATATATATATATATACCAAAATATTTTTTAATCTTGTGATCTTAAACATATCATGTGGAAGTTGAATTTAAAAATTGATAAAAAGGAAAGAAACATTCTTTAATGTTTGAAAACGAACTAAAAAAAGACAAATAAAATGAAACACACAATACAATTTATTTATTTATTTTTTGTTAAAAAGGACTTATAATAATTCTACTATTATTAAAAAATTGGGCCTTCAAATTGGAGGCCTAAGACAGATGCGTCATTTTTAAAGGCATTGAGCCACCCGGCCTAATTTAAAATACACTTTAAAAACTATTTTTCATATTTACTTATTATTTATTATTTTATTTTGATTTACCTAGAAATAGTCAAATTAGCTTGTACATGTTTAATTTGTCAAATCATCTAGGATAAATTTATATTGAATTCGAACTAGTAACCAATTTCGACATAGATGTACTCAAGAAAATTTATATAAGCAAAAAATTCTCAAATAGCTTTACTCATGAGCCATATAATTATTATTACCAATAAAAATCATAATAAATTGTACTCCTATTCTATTTTAGTTGTCTATATTACTAAAATTAGTTGCCTCAATTTACTTATCAATTAACAAAATCAAAATTTTCTCATTTATTCCTTATAATTAATTTTTTTAAAAAGCATAAACAAGTTTGTAGAGTTCTAAGAATATTCTTAAGGGGTAAATAAATAAGATTATCCTTATTGTTTATAAACTTTATATTTTCTTAAAGAGCGTGTATGAAAAAAGTGAACAACTAATATGAGACGGAAGAAGTAGTGATTAGACTTTGATATCATAGAACTTAGAAGTAAGTTGATCGTACTATTAATATTTTACACATGTTTTTTCTAAAAAACTACTTTTCACTTTTCAATTAAACATTATTAAATATATTCTTTCTATAATATTTAGCTAGCGCTTGATCATAATTTTTTAAAATTTACCTTCAAATATCTGTTTGACCATAAAATTTAATCAGATTTTGAAAATCTGATCTTCAAATATTTTCAAGTTTCCAGAGACTATTCAGAGCAATTTTTGAGAGAAATTTACTTTCATTCACAAAATTCAAATAAAATATGTCATAACACAACTTCAAGTTTAAAAAATTGCACTTTCAAAAACTCCAAATTTTCAATTTCAACTTCAAAATTTATGATAAAAACAGGTAGCTTAGATATCGTCCTTTACCCATTGTTTTGGCTTTTTATTTATTATTTCCTTTATTTCAATTTATTTGTCTTAATTACTATTCGACAAATGATATTTTCTTTTACCATAATTCCAAAAAAACAAATGGTCTCACTCTCATACTATACTTATGTGCACATTGCACCCTCCAAATTAAGGAGCTCAAACTCATGTACAGACAACAATAAAAACCTGAGGGTGTAATTTACTAAAACTAATTATAGTATATAGTAATGTAACTGAAAAAAATACCACTAAACACAAAAAAAGTGTGAAGCAAAAACAAGTGACTTTGGTACATTGGAAATTAGCCAAAACCATCAAACACTTTTGTCTAAACTCAAAATTAAAAAGCCTATAAATGAACATTCTTACTTAATTCACTCACAAATTCATCAATTTTTACAAAAGCTTATTGTTTTACAATATTAAAAATGGTGAAGAATGTGAGTTTAGATGCAGTGGACCAAAAATTAGCCTTGGCTAAGAAATGTTCTCATGGTACAATTTATCTTTCTTTAACCTTGTAACTCACAAAAAAAAATAAAAAATCATCTTGATTTTTCAAATAAATTGATAAATTTTGATGAATGTTTTTATTTTTACTTTTTTTATGATTGTAAATGTAGAAGGAGTAGTTGCAGGAGCAAAAGCAGCTGTTGTTGCATCTGTTGGTACTGCTATTCCAATTGTAAGATTTACACTAACTATATTCATATACATTTCAAGATTTAGGGGGGGAGGGTGTTTGTACCATGGGGTATAAATATTTTTTTATAATAATATCTAAGCATTAGTTTAAAAAGTGAGATATAATTAAGAGTTAGAGATAATTATTAAAAAAAGAAAATGATCTCCGTCCAAAATTAGTGTATTCCCACATGTGGAGTCTGAAGAAGGGAGGTCAAGAGTGTATGCAATTTTTTTACCCCTACCCCCCGTGAGAGGTTGTAAATGTTTACTAACCACTTGAGAAAAACATTTTCCAGAAAATATATTTCATTGTACTAAATGTTCACATATTTTATTTCTACCCCGTAAAAGGTAGAACGGTTATAAATGATTACTAACCACCACTAGAGAAAAAATATTTTTTGTCATACCAAATGTTATTTTGACTTGTAATATTTACAATGTTGATGAAATTTATGTGCAGTATGCTTTTGGGAAGATGTCACCATGGGCAAGAACCTATCTGAATCCAACTGCTAAAGCTCTCATTGTCTCAACAGCTGCTGGGATGGCATATTTTGTTGTAGCTGATAAGACTATTCTCAAAATAGCAAGGGAAAACTCCTTCAAACAGAACTAATTTAATTGAATTACTAAGTATTTTAGTTGGTAGTATCTAATATCAACATTACTAATATGTAATTCTGTCTATGTATTACCAACATTATTGTTGTGAAAAATAATGGAAGTTGGCTTTTTCTCGAATTGATTTCTCATACGGTTATTCAATTAACAATTTTTATATGAGGAAGTTACTGAAATTTATTTTGTAACATAAAAGTCACATTAATTAGCGGTAATTATCTCAAAAAGTTATTCAACTTTTGGGAGTATTACTACAACATATAAAGAATTTTATGATAATTTTTTAACGGTAATAATATAATATAGATATTTATAATCAATACTCTATATAAATATCACTATAGATCTTTGACAATTCTGAATGTAATGATATTAATTCAGTAGTCATTAAATGTTTTTGCTACAATATTAAAAGAAATATTATTGTCACTAAATTTATTTATCTGAGGAAGTTATTGAAATTTATTTGCAACATAAACATCACTTCAATTAACGGTAATTATCTCAAAAAGTCATTCAACATGGTTAGAGCTTTACAAAGAGAATGTTTCTAACATTGGATCCCAAGATTAATGTGTTTGAAGATTTAGTAAATTTGATAAATTAAAACGTGCACCTTGTGTTTTCGTAAGAAAGAATCGCCACTTAATTTTTTAAGAAAAATTAAGAAAACTATTTAGAATTTCAAAAGACTTAAAAATAGATAAAATCAATTGAAAAATAACCAAAGCGGTTTGGGGGTTCAATGTACATTTCGAGAAGGTGTTAGGCACTCGAAATGCCTGCTAACTTGCGGTTGATCGACAATTTGAAAATATTTGGCTAACTTAAAGAAAAACTAGGCATGCTTACAATTTTCACACTTAAACAAATTTTAGAAAAAATACTTTTTTTTTGTTTAGAATAAGATTAAGTAAGGAAAACTTAAAAAAAAATTTTAAAAATCAATTCAAAGATTCAAACAATTACTTATTTGTTTTGAAATCAAGATTTATAAATAACTAATGCAAAATCGCTATCCTTTGGGAATTTTGAATTAGCCAACCCTAAAATTAATTATCACGTAAACAAATGATATTCAAATATAATAAATAAAGGAATGAGTAATTTTGGGCCCAAGTCTGGATCCTGTCCGCCTGGGCCAGCACTTGGGCCTTTGGCCCATTTGTACCTGTCCTAATCTAACAAAAACATACAAACAAATGAGCTTTGGTCCAAATAAGTAAAGAAAAGGAAGGTTCTGAAATTGGGGTCCTTTCAGGCCCATTTTCCTCCAAATAGCCTGCTGGAAATTTTAAGGCATTCTGGCCCATTTCACTGTTGTATATCAGCTGTATCACACTGGTATCCTGCTGTATATAAGCCCTTCAAATTCGCGACTCTGCCTCCAAAACCTGTATTTCAGCTACTTTGGACCTGTTGTTCGGTTTTATGTATCGGCCAACTCGATGAAGGATGGGTTTGGGCCTTCATGGCCCAATAGATGATGCAACGAGGAAGAGGAGTCCATGGGAGACTCGAGGCAAGTTCACATGAGGCAAAAGAGGATGAAGAAAGAAGTGAGAATCAATATTTAAGAAAAGCAATATATCTTAACACCGCACAAGCTAAAAAAAATAAAAAATAAAAGGTGACTGGCAACAAGTATGGATTCAACAAATGGGAAGAAAATTAAAAGCATGCTACAGTGATCACATTCTTCATACTCAACCTAACTTCCCATTTTTTATCAGCGAATTACAAGCGATGGACGCATAGAACCATGATTGAATCCACATTATAAACCAAACACTATTAGGAGATGGCCAATGAATTGCAATTTTAGCCAATTTAAGTTAAGAAGTTAACCAAATTGAGTTAAATTAGCAAATTTGGTTAAAATTTAAATAAGGTGAATTTATATAAGTTAATTAATGAGCTTCTTATCTTAAACAAAGTAATATAATTAACTTAAATATAGACTAATTAACTCAAAAACATATAAATTACAACTTAAACTAAAACTAATTTAATAAATGTTTAACTAAAAGTAAAATCTTTTTGAGTTAATTTTCGAATATTCATAAAAATGTAATAATTATGTAAAATTATATTTATCATTTAAACCATTATAAAAATGATTAAAATCACTTCAAAACTTGCAAATATTTTGAAATTTTATAAAACTAATTATTCTAAATCGTTTGAAATTTAGAAGCTCGAAAACCAATCCATATCGTGGATGGTCAAAATTGGGTGTCAACACCTTCTTTTTTTTCCTAATTTGTAATAATAATATTCTTCATATCTTGTCATATTTACTTTTTCATACGTGCATTAAGGCTGTATTTTGTATTTTCATCTCTCTTACTCTTGTATCACTTGCATTCATTGCTTTTATATCGTTATTAGTATTCATTCACACCTGTATCATTTATATTCAAAGCTCTTGTCTCAATCGTCATGTATTTAAAAACTCTTATATGACTTGTATTCATAACTCTTATGTCACTTATATTTATTCTCTTTTATATCAATTGTATACACATATACATAGATACACATTCATAATTACACAAATATGCATATGTATCTCCTCAACCTATCTACTTGTCTGTCATAGATATATAGATAGTTAGATATTCAGATACACATATGTATATTCTCAAAGATGTTCACTCATCTTCCATAAATACATAAATGCATATATATATACACATATATATTTCCTCAAAGCTGTGTACTCAAATTTTTAAGAAAAACAAATAATATTTTGTGAAGAATTCAAGTAACACAAGTTGTCATAGGCCATATAATCTTTTCAACTATTGATAAATTTTCATTCCATCCATATAGGCCATAGCACCCATTTATTAGTGAGGGAAGGTACAACATGACTCATCTTTGATCAAGTACAATAGTCCTCAAATATCTTCTTGATTATATATGAGCCTTTAATTTCAATTGATGAGATAATATATATTTACAATACCTGTAGAAAAACTTTAATTTATTGCTTGACTTCTGATCCCAACAAGGCTATTGTTATTTTTTTTCCTTTGTAGGGTTCTTTTGGTAGGTAGAAAATTTCAATCAAAGTATACATCCCCACACGTAGGATATTAGTGGTTTGAATAAAAATCGAACTAGATTGAAAAATCGAATCAAGTAGATTAAATAAATTGATTGTTATTTGGTTTCATTTTGATTTGATTTTGTATTTTTTTTAAATATATAATATAATATTTTATTTTATTTAAAAAAATTTAAAGAAATAATAAAATTGAACTGAACTGAATCGAATCGACAAATTATAATACATATTTTTAATAATTATATATACATTATATAATATTTTTTTTGAACTACTTTTTCTGAAAAAAATGCAGTGCACTAATAAAAAAAAGTAAGGTATGATGTGACTGTTATTTATACAATAATATCGATAGCTTATGCATTATTTAATAAATAGAAAATAATACCATTAAATTATTTTTTTAATTTGAATGTATGTGTTTGACATGATGTTAGAATAAACATTGAAGCATATGGTATTGCCTTGCTAATCAAGGTAATTTAAATGAGTTATAAGTTATTATTTGATAACAATAAAACATTTTATTATAGTGTGATTTATATTATTATTTATTATCGTGTTTTATTTATAAGTAATCATGATAATTTTCTTTTTTGAGAACTAATTAAATACCTATAATTATAGAAAAAGTGGTTTGACATGATTGGTTTTTGCTATTTTCAAAAAAGGTTAGGAGCAATTTGATCATTGCATATCTCAACATATGTGACTTGCAATTAATAACCTGGAATTGCATAGTACTCCCCCTGTTAGCCGACATAACATACTCTATTTTCAATATAGTTCAAGACTCATGCTTTATCAATAAAGTTATTATTGTTTCTATGTTATAGAAAGAGTGGTTCCAACATGATTATTTCTTGTTATTTTCAAAAAAAATTAGGGGCTCTTTGGTCATTGCATATCTCATCATATATGATTTGCAATTAATAACCTAGAATTGCATAGTACTCCCCCTGTTAGACGACATAACATACTCTATATTCAATATAGTTCAAGACTCATGCTTTATCAATAGAGTTATTATTGTTTCTATGTTACAGAAAGAGTGGTTCCGACATGATTATTTCTTGTTATTTTCAAAAAAGATTAGGGGCTCTTTGGTCATTGCATATCTCATCATATGTGGTTTGCAAATAATAACCTAGACTTGCATAGTACTCCCCCTGTTAGTCAACATAACATACTCTATTTTCAATATAGTTCAGGACTCATGCTTTATCAATAGAGTTATTATTGTTTCTATGCTATAGAAAGAGTGGTTCCGACATGATTATTTCTTGTTATTTTCAAAAACGATTAGGAGTTATTTGGTCATTGCAAATCTCATCATATGTGGTTTGTAATTAATAACCTAGAATTACATAGTACTCCCCCAGTTAGCCAACATAACATTCTCTATCTTCAATATAGTTCAAGACTCATGCTTTATCAATTGAGTTATTATTCATTCTATATTATCAAAAGAGTGGTTTCGGCATGGTTGTTTCTTGCCATTTTCAAAAAACATTAGGGGCAATTTGATCATTGTATATCTCATCATATGTGGTTTGCAATTAATAACCTAGAATTACATATATAGTACTTCCCCTGTTAGCTGACATAAACATACTCTATTTTCAATATAGTTCAAGACTCGTGCTTTATCAATAGAGTTATTATTGTTTCTATGTTATAGAAATAGTGGTTTCGACATGATTGTTTCTTGTTATTTTCAAAAAAGATTAGGGGCTCTTTGGTCATTGCATATCTCATCATATATGATTTGCAATTAATAACCTAGAATTGCATAGTACTCTCCATGTTAGCCGACATAACATACTCTATTTTCTATATAGTTCAAGACTCATGCTTTTATCATTAGAGTTATTATTGTTTCTATGATATAGAAAGAGTTGTTCCGACATGATTATTTCTTGTTATTTTCAAAAAAGATTAGGGACTCTATGGTCATTGCATATCTCATCATATGTGGTTTGCAATTAATAATCTAGAATTGCATAATACTCCCCCTGTTAGCCGACATAACATACTCTATTTTCAATACAGTTCAAGATTCATGCTTTATCAATAGAGTTATTATTGTTTCTATGTTATAGAAAGAGTGGTTCCGGCATGATTATTTCTTATTATTTTCAAAAAAGATTAGGGGCTATTTGGTCATTGCATATCTCATCATATGTGGTTTGCAATTAATAACCTAGGATTTCATAGTACTCTCCCTGTTAGCCGACATAACATACTATATCTTCAATATAGTTCAAGACTCATGCTTTATCAATTGAGTTATTTTTCTTTCTATATTATCGAAAGAGTGGTTTCGACATGATTGTTTCTTGCCATTTTCAAAAAAGGTTAGGGGCAATTTGATCATTGCATATGTAAACATATGTGACTTGCAATAAATAACCTAGAATTACATATATAGTACTTTCCCTGTTAGCTAACATAAACATACTTTATTCAAGACTCACGCTTTATCAATAGAGTTATTACTGTTTCTATGTTATACAAATAGTGGTTTGACACGATTGTTTTTTGTTATTTTTAAAAAAGATTAGGGGCTCTTTGGTCATTGCATATCTCATCATATGTGGTTTGCAATTAATAACCTAGAATTGCGTAGTACTCCCCTGTTAGCCGAGATAACATACTCTATTTTCAATATAGTTCAAGACTCATGCTTTATCAATAGAGTTATTATTGTTTCTATGTCATAGAAATAGTGGTTCCAACATGATTATTTCTTGTTATTTTAAAAAAAGATTAGGGGCTCTTTGGTCATTACATATCTCATCATATGTGGTTTGCAATTAATAACCTAGAATTGCATAGTACTCCCCCTGTTAGCCGACATAAACATACTCTATCTTCAGTATAGTTCAAAACTCATTCTTTATCAATTGATTTACTATTCTTTCTATATTATTGAGAGAGTGATTTCGACATGATTGTTACTTGCCATTTTCAAAAAAGGTTAGGGGGAATTTGGCCTTTCATATCTTAACATATGTGGCTTGCAATTAATAACCTAGAATAGCATAATATTCCCCTTTTAGTCGACATAAACATACTTTATTTTAAATATAGTTCAAGACTCTTGTTGTCGAGGGTCTTTTGGAAACAACCTCTCTACCTTCACGAGGTAGCGGTATTAGGTGTGCGTACATTCTATCCTTTTAGACCCCACTTAGTGGAATTTCACTGAGTATGTTATTGTTGTTGTTCTAGACTCTCAATTGAATTATTGTTGTTGCTATATTATAGAAAGAGTGATTTCGACATGGTTGTTTCTTGCTATTTTCAGAAAAGATTATGGGCAATTTGGTCATTACATATCTCAACATTTGTGCCTTGCAAGTAATAACCTATAATTGCATAGTATTCCCCCTGTTAGTCGACATAAACGTACTCTATTTTCAATAGTTCAGGACTCGTGATTTATTAATTGAGTTATTATTGTTTCTACATTATAAAAAGAGTGGCTTCGACATGGCTATTTCTTGTCATTTTCATAAAAGATTAGGGACAATTTGGTCATTGCATATCTTACCATATGTGACTTGTAATTAATAACCTAGAATTGAATAGTACTCCTCCCCCCCCACCCCCACCCCCACCGCCACCATTAGCTGACATAAACTTATTCTATTTTTAATAGTTCAAGACTCATGCTTTATCAATTGAGTTATTATTGTTTGTTTTCTCCGGTCATTTTTATTTGTCATATGTTTTATTTTTGTAAAGTTAAAATAAAAAAAAATTGATCAACATTTTAAAATGTATCTTTTTATTATATTAATATGAGAATAGTTGGAACTTATAGTTTTTTTTGTATAATTTTCAAATATCCAAAATTTAAATTTAAATATTAAATAGTTTGATTCAAGGATTAATAAAATTGACTTTCGTAAAATAAAACGTGACAGTATAAAACAAGTTTTATCCATGTATTAGAGTCCATATAACTTACACGATATTTGGTAGGTGGATAAGAAAAAAGTTATTCATGTATATAATTAATATGGCGTTTAGTAGGTGGATAAGAAAAAAGCTATTCATATCTATAATTAATACGACGTTTGGTAGATGGATAAGAAAAAAATTATTCATGTATAAAATTAATACGACGTTTGGTTAACAATTTTGAAATTCGCATAACTAATACATGTATAAGTTATGAGGAAATTTGTGTATTATTTATGCGGAGTAGAAGGTGGAATAATTAATACGTGTATAGCTAATACATGGATAAAAACTTAAAATGACAATATTACCCTTATCACTCCCACTTGATTATTTTCTTCTTCTACATAATTAAAGAAATGTTTTAATTTAAATATAAAGTTAACGAAGAAAAAATATAAAGTTAAAGAAGGAAATGGTATAATTGTAAAAAAATGTTTAATTTAAAAAATCTATAATTTTACTAATTTTTAATATAAAAAACCAACATCAAAAGGAATAATTTATGCATAACTATACTCCGCATCACTAAACCTTGCATAGCTAATACTTATATAACTAATACCCACATAACTAATACATGCATAACTAATACCCACATTACTAATACCTGCATAACTAATACCCACATTACTAATACCTGCATAATTAATACTCACATTACTAATACATGTATAATTCTATCCAGCTACCAAATGACCCCTTAAAGTTAAATGGACGAAATCATTTATTTTATTTTTTTTATAGTTTTTGCTGTAACATTTTCTGGATGGAGTTGTTTTAATTAGAAGCAGAAAAATAAAAGGATATTTGTGGTTTTGATTAGTATTGTATCAGTTTTAAATTAGAAGATAATTTGAAGTTTTGTGTTGGAAGAAGTAGTTGATTGATTTGTAAAATATTATATCAATGCATTTGTTTTTGAGTTAATAGTTAAAAGTCTCCTTAAATTTGACACACTTTATTAAATTCACATTTAAATTATAAGAAGTTTTAATTATTTCTTTAAACATGAATTTTTGGAACTATTTACCCCCTAAATTATATGAGACGTCTTAATTACCCCTCAAACATGAATTTTTCTTTGAACCATTTACACTTTTAATGTGCCACATGACACAAGAAAATTATCTCGTCCCAATTTATATTACTCACTTTCTCCTTTAGTCAATCTCCAAAGAAATGACATATTTTTATATTTAGTAAAAAATTTAACTTTAAAATTTTCATTTTACCCCTGATGAAATGACTTATTTTAGACTACATCTTTCTTAAATTCATGTCAAGTCAAACTACATCATATAAATATAAAAACAAAGATTTTATTTTTACAAAATATAAAAATATGCCACTCATTTTGAGATTGACTAAAAAGAAAAGTGAGTCGAACGGAGCTATTATGGAACCTCAATTTGTATCTATTCGATGATCCTTTCCTTCTCTTACTCATCTACTTGCATCATAGTTTTTGTTTGACAAAAAACAACCTATGCTATTTGCCTTTGGGACCATAGGTTATGTAGATATTATTGAATTTTGCTTTTGTAATATGTTTCTTCAAATAGAACTTAGTATGAATTATGTACTAAGTAAGTATTTGAAAAGAGAATAATCTTAAATTAAAGATATGCAGAATGTATCAAAATGTCATTTAACCTATGACCTTAAGCATATCATGTGAAGATTGAAATTAAAAAATCACACCTAAAGATATTATTTTATATGTCCTTGAAAGTTGGAAGTAATGATGAAATGGTTTCTAAAACAGAAAAAGATATTCCCTCCGTCCCTTTTTATTTGTCAAATTTTGACTTGACACACCTATTTATAAGAAAATAATGATTGGTGCAGTGAATTTATCATTTTAACCCTATTAATTGATGGGGTCCCAAATATATTTACTCACTACACTTTTCAAAGACATTAACTCAATGTTAATAAATTAAGGGTATAATAAAAAAAAGAAAATTGTCCTTCCTTGATTTATCAAAAATGACAAGTAAAAAGAGAAATATATATATATATATATGGACCCCACAATATTGTCAATTTGTAAAGCCACTTTACAAAACCTCTAAAGTATTATAAATAGGAATATTCATCATGTTTCAGTGTATTGGTAAGTTGAAGAAAACTTTAGTTTGCATCTTGGCAATATAGACAAGATTAATAAGGTATATGCCCTATTTTTTATATATATATATAATATTGAGATTATTTCATTTAACAGTTAATTTTGCAGATCTAGAAGTAGCTTAATAATTAGTGGAGTACTACTAATTTTTCTTCTTTAAAAGTTACTAGTAGTAATTAGTATGGAGTCTCTTCAAAATTCCATATATATAGAGAAAAATATATAGGGAATAATCCTAATTAATTAGTAGTAGTGGAGATAATCCTTACTATTCATCACATTAAATAATAATAGTTGATGAAACTTTTGCCTCCATGGTTTTGGTGTAAGAGCACAATGCATGATGTGTGAATGACACGTACTATATGGATTCAAATTATGCCATAATATTTAAATAGGAGAAGGATGAGCCTATCTTCGAATTATACGCTACTAACCCTAGCAACCTAGCTAGGTGATTTCTTAGATCATCTAAAAAAGAGTTAATGGAACTTTTGAGGGTTGCGTCATGCTGATCTGAGTTGCAAAATCAGAAATTTTATATTCAAGATTTAATACATATACATAAAAGGTAGTTTTCTATATATGTAGTACTGCACTTTTCTCTAATACAAAGTTTTTGACCTAACTCTTGTTTGTTCAAATTTTGGTTCATATATTTCCTTTACCAAACAGTTTTTGTAACTCTCTAGATCTGAAAAATGGAGTTGTGCACACAAACTTTTCCGGCAGATCATGAGGTTAAAATTTGACGTCGCTTTGGCAATCATCATCCTTCTGTCTGGGGAGACCATTTTCTTGTCTATGCTGATCTCCCGGTAAATAAATTAATAATTTCTATACCGTCAATATACATAACAAATTCATATGATCATGAATATCATATTAATTCTCAAATAGGGAGCTAGTGAAGGTGAAGAGAAGCAACATGAAGACCTAAAAGAAGAAGTGAGAAAGATGCTAGTGATGGCTCCTTCAAAATCTTTGCAAAAACTTGATCTCATCAACACAATCCAATGTCTTGGTGTAGCTTATCATTTTGAACGTGAGATTGAGGAAGCATTGAGTTACATGCACAATTGTTATGATGAATATTGGATTAGTGACCTTCATGATATTGCTCTATGCTTTCGATTACTTAGGCAACAAGGTTATTGTGTCTCATGTGGTAAGTATAATTCAAATTAATAAACGAATGACAAAATTAATCCATGAAAATATGCCTAATCTATCCAAGTATTTATTCTTTACTCATTTATAAGAAATTTATTCAATTGTTCTCATGTTTGGTTGGCTTAAATATTTTGGAAAATGTTTTCCAAATGAAATTATTTTCTTCAAATAAAGGAAAATAACTTCCCTACATAAAATAAGAAAAACATTTTCTGAAACTCTTTTTCAACCTCACCACCTGACCCAAACCAAGAATTTAGATCCGACCTCAACCCGAGGTATGCCTTTCGATCCTAACTTAATACCAGAGCTTGGCATGACTCCCTAGTCGGGGTCAGGAGTCGAGAGTCGATTCTCGTGTCGGGAGTCTAGTCCCGAGTTAGAACCAGGAGTTGGGTCCCAGATCAGGATCAAGATCTAGAATTGGATTCCGAGTCGATGTCGAATCTAAGGTCTCGGGTCAGGGTCGGGTATCAAGTTAGAGTCGTAAGTCAGGTCCTAAGTCAGAAATTAGGTCTCGGTTCAGGGTCAAAAGTAAGGTCCCAGGTCAAGGAGTTGGGTCTCGTGTCCAGGTAGGAAGTCGGGTTACAGGTCCCATATCTAGGACGAGAGTCAGGTGTCGAATTAGAGTCATGAATCAGGCCTCAAATCTCGAGTAGAGGTCAAGAGTTAGGTCCCAAGTCGAGGTTGAGAGTCGGATCTTGGGTCAAGGTCGGGAGTTGAGTCGGAATCGTATTCCAAATCAAGTCCCATGTCAGGTTAGGAATCCTGGAACTCGACTCCCAATCTCGACCCAAGATCTAACTCTTGATTACTCTTGATCATGACCCCAACCCCGACTCTCAACTCTTGACCTCTGACTTCGATTCAGGATCCATCTACCTACTCCTACCTTGACCCAAGATCCGACCATGACTCACAACTTAACCTAATCCTGACGCACACTCAAGGTCCACGTCCATGTTAAAGGGTGGGAATTCAGGATACCAAAAAAACCCTATATGCCATCTTGAAATAAGATGTAAAGCTTTAAAACCACCAAAAGTTCTAGATACAAATTCTTACAAAATGAATTGTAACAATAGACAGACATTTATCATTTACATAGAATACTACATACATCGATCACCGAAGCTTGTATACATTGATAGATACGGAATGTCCTCGTGTACTTGCTCATAATATACATATAATTTGAAGCAGATGCTTTTAGGAAGTTCATTGACGATCAAGGAAATTTCAAGAAAGAATTAGTTAACGACGTGCATGGAATGTTGAGCTTATATGAGGCAGCACAATTCAGAGTACATGGAGAACAAATTCTGGATGAAGCACTGAATTTCACCATCACTCAATTGAAACTAAGTTTGCCTAAATTAAGCAACTCCCAACTTGCACAACAAATCACTAATGCACTCAAGTTTCCAATTAAAGATGGCATTGTGAGGGTAGAAACAAGGAAATACATATATCATTTTACCAACAAAATCAAAATCACAATCAAGTCTTGCTAAACTTTGCCAAATTAGACTTCAACATCTTGCAAAGGTTGCATAAAAAGGAACTATCTGATATCACAAGGTAACTAGTCAATCACCTATATATACATCTTAACCTTTATATTATGTTCCAACTAAAGAAAAATACAATTTGTTGTAGGTGGTGGAAAGAATTGGAAATGGTGAACACATTACCTTATGTAAGAGACAGATTGGTAGAGACTTACTTTTGGAGTTTAGGTGTCTACTTTGAGCCTCAAACAAGTGTTACAAGGAAAATATTAACAAAAGTTTCATTCCTCCTTTCTATTATTGATGACACATATGATACTTATGGGACATTAGATGAACTTACTCTATTCACTGAGGCAATTGAAAGGTAATACTTATTTTTGTATATTGATAACTTACAACATTTTTATAATTGTTCTTTTATATACATGTAGGTGGAATGTTGATGCTTCAGAAGAGTTACCATCATATATGAAGATTATTTATCGTGATCTTTTAGATGTTTACGAAGAAATTGAGAAAGAGTTGGCAAATGAAAATAAGTCATTTCTAGTCAACTATTCCATAAATGAGGTACTTATAAATAAAGTAGCAAATAATATATACTTAAATTGATTATCGGCTAGATGAATTTTCATTATCGATCTACATCGTTCTATTTAAGCTTATCTCATTTTAATTTTTAAAATATTTTTGGAGAATTTTACTATAGCAAGTTTCACTAATTATTTTTGTTAATTTTTTTTTTTAAGATGAAAAAGGTGGTGAGGGCTTACTTTCAAGAGGCAAAATGGTATTATGGGAAGAAAGTACCAAGAATGGAACAATATATGAAGAATGGAATTCCAACGAGTGGTTAACTATTGCTAACAACTACTTCTTGGTTAGGCATGGGAGAGATAGCAACTAAAGATGCATTTGATTGGCTAGCAACTGAACCTCCAATACTTGTTGCATCTTGTATCATTACAAGATTACTCAATGATCTTTTATCACATGAGGTATATTTATATACTTCTTCCATCTCTATTCATGTGATGTTGTTTGACTTAATACGAAATTTAAGAAAGAAAGATAGATTTTTCATAATTTATGATCTAAAACAAGTCATAGATATTTGTGAGCTAAATTTACCACATCATTGAATCTAAACAACACACATCTTCATTTAATTCACTAGATTTACCACATCATTCGCGTATATAGCACATACATTTTAGCTTTTAATAGATATGTATTTATTTGAGATGATTAATTTTGTTTGTTTATATGATTAGGAAGAACAAAAAAGAGGAGATACAGCTTCTGGTGTTGAATGTTATATGAATGACTATGGTGTTACAAAGGAGGAAGCACACATGAGAATAAGAAATAAAATAGAAAATTATTGGAAGGATTTGAGTGAAGAATACTTCAAAGTGGATGTGGCTATTATACCAAGGGTTTTGCTCATGCCTATAATTAATCTTACAAGAGTATCTGAGTTCATTTATAGAGATGAAGATGCTTACACTTTCTCCAAAAATAGCATGAAAGATGTCATCTTTGAAGTACTAGTTAATCCTATTATATAGACTGATAAACTTCAATTAAGGGCTGTTTAGTTTCTTGTATTATACTAGTACAATAAATATATATAAATACTTCAATGTTAAGTTTTGCAATAATAGACAGGTGTTTGGTTTTTATGTTAACAAGATCCACATTAATTATATGGTAATTCCTGTTGTAACTAAATAGAATGATAATTTTGTTATACCACTATTGAAATCCCTATAAATATTTATTCTTCACTAACAAACACATCAATGCTTGCAAAACATCATTTACCATCCTTTCACTACTAGAAATAGAAGTTTTTTCTACCCCGAAACAATAGGAAATGTGTTATAAAACATAATTTTTTTATTCTCTTTCCAAATCCCACCGAATCAATTCACTAGAAAGCGCATGGTAGGAAACAAATCAATTCCAAAGGCAATAGCCAACTTCACAAGATGAACAGAAATACAAGCCCAAAAAATGTTAAGAGAAATAAACAATCTTCTCTTATTCACTTTCTCAGCATGCCATGATTAAGCCATATATATACATTCAGCAATTAGGCAAAAGATGTTAAGCAAACAAAATATTCCTACCATATATACTCAGTCTTATTATATAGACTGATAAACTTCAATTAAGGGCTCTTTAGTTGCTTATATTATACTAGTATCATCATATCATCAAAAGTGAAAATCTCCGAAGATGAAAGTTGGATTACTATTTTACTCCCTAAACTAAATTAAAATACAGAGAAGGGCTCAAAATGCCCTTCAACTATTTGAATTGGTACAAAACTATCCTCCATCTGCCTTTCGGCCATCAAAATACCCCTCACGTCAACCTTTTGGCTCAAAAATACCCTTATTTCTAACGGTCCACACTCATATATACAAACTTTTTCGAGGTATGTATAATTTAGGGGTCATTTGGTAAAGTGTATTAGCAAAAATAACGCATGCATTAGCTCTTTGTATTAGTATTCTCTTGTTTAGTACACTTTTTCATGCTATGTATAACTAATGCTTGCGTTAGTTATACACTCTACTGTATATTGAGGAGTGTATTACTAATACCATGGATTTCTAGGTATTAGTACTGCAAAGAGATTTAATACATGCATTAGCAATGCATGGTTAAAGACCCAATTACCCCTCAAAAGCACTTTTACATCTTTTCCACCATAATTGTGGAGTATACTTTCATAAATAAATTTTTTTATACAATGCATACTATTTTTAATATACCAAACCAAACAATACATAAGAAATAATGTATGCACAACCAATACAAGCATTACTAATACACTCTATTGAGCATTATTTTTATACACTCTACCAAACGACCCCTTAGAGTTCAATTACTAAACAGAAATCAATGTGTCTCTGTGCAAAGCATAAATGAGGAGGCTTGACTACATGCCTAAACAAAGATTAATCCTTGCAATATGTCAACTACTGCAATAATAGGCATCTTTTCTGAAGATCAGAAAGGTGTACTTAAGAATATGTAACGCATTAACAAGAATTTAAGTTTGAGCAAAATCTCAAGATCCAATCACCATCCCAACTCCCAAACACAGAGATCAAAATCTAAATGATCAAGATGGGGGCATAACCCTCAGTAGTACATCTGAAACATACTCAAAAGGGCCAACTTCAGATCTGGAGAAGAAGAATTGATAATATTCTCAAAAGAGCATCAAAGCAGGTTCAAATATATAAAAATATGAGCGCGTGCACACACACATATATCTCTCTATATATAACACATATTTAATCAGATATAGCACTCTTCAAGAAGAGAAATGGTGAGCAAAAACAAGATTTACAAATATAATAATGTTCAACAGGTTAGTGGTCTGAACTTACCCTTGTAGGTATGTTAATCAAATGACTCTGTCTCAGATATTCGTGAACTAGGAAGACTGCAGACGTTTTACTTCCTCCTCAATTCTTTGTAACCATCTAAATCCAAGGTCGGATCCTGCTTTTGCAGCAATTTCAAATTGTTCTCTGGCCAGCTCAATTGGATTAAACTCAGGAGCAACTCCGTTCCTCCTTGATATTCTGCTTGATGACCCCCTCTTCACATAAAATTTCGTTATTGATTCTGGAAGTTCCACACCTGAATGATGCCACATGAAATTGAGAATCAGAAAAAAGCTCGTAACATATTCCAATCAAGTGTATTGCATTACTTAAAATTAAGCAGGAACCCCACTAAGTTAATGACACTAACAACAACATAGGTGTGGTTTGGGGAGGGTAGTGTGTACGTAGACCTTACCCCCCTACCTTGTGCAGGTAGAGAGGTTGTTTCCGATAGACAAAAACAAGATGGAAGTCGCACCCAGCTAAGTTTATAACAAGAGGGGATAGTCTCACTGTTAGATATTATAGAATCCTTGTAAGAAGAGCAAGGACACACTTTTGTCCTTTTTTTATGTAAATATGGCCTCCGGCACTGCCTCTGTGCTGATGATATATGCAAACAGTTACCTTTCTCAAAAAAGATAACAAGAGGGGACAAACTACCTGTGAGTAAAAGGGATCCATACGCTATAGCTGCTCCAGCATGACCCTACATTCAGCAAAGAAAATTAGGTGGGGATAATTGTAGATAGGCTCTAGACTTATTTGCTAGTAAAACAATTTTCTACAAGGTAGAGCCAAATTACACCAATCACAGTTTGTTAACGCGATATGCTTCCCAAAATGTACAAATCCAGTAAGTTGAAAAATCCAGTTTTCGTTTAAAGTTTAATATGAAAAACATATCTCACTACAGCATATAATTTGCCATTACATAGTTAGATCCATAGACCATATGTACTGATTAGTTGCATTCAACAAGCAGTAAAAATGCCCTGTACCTTCTGAGATGCTTTATGGAAACACCACAAAGCAGAGCCAACATCCTTTTTCACGCAATCCCCAGTAAGATACACAGCACCTAAGAGATAAAGTGCACCTGGATGCAACTGAAAAAAAGAAGAATTTTCGCAAGAACTTTAGGACACTCATGTAACCAAGAATAACTTCAACATCATTAATAAAATACACACCTGGTCAACAGCTTTCTCCAAGTAGTAAAATGCTTGCTGATCTGATTGCACATACTCGTTCTGTGAAGACCATCCAATATATAAAAAGAGTCCAAACTTTTGAAGAATGTCTTTAAGGCAGAACAATAGAACAGAGGGAACTCAATAAGGTAGTCGATTCTGCACTCCTAAACTAATATCTCCTGATGGAACAAAAATATATATCCTAGAAACACCCAACATATTAATCTATCAAAGAAGGAAAGCTTGTAAATGACCGAGCTGACAGAATACATAACACAGACTTGTTTGACACAGACCCACTACTAGAATAGAGTACTTGAAAAGGCTTCAGATATGTGATTATATTGCTCAACCAAAGTGAAATCAATAAACATTATAAAAACACATTGAGAAGGTGTCAGCATTTACTAGCAACAGTTATTGAAATGCTAGAAGAAGCTGAGTCAGTACAAAGCAGTCAAAAGGAGTATGGCGGTTAACATCAAGAATATTATTCAACATTGAAGGAATGGCACAAAAGTGGAAAATGGTTATTTGAGCCCTTTTGTCCAAGGTTTGAACATCGTCTTTCCACATTTAAAACAGAGACTATGCAAAATTGCTGAGTTTTTGTGAATGATTATGAACGAAGATATCCTTTCCCAGGCACACTTACAGTCAGTTCCTCAAGAATTCTTGTACTTTCCCCTCATTCACTAACTTCTACATTTTCCATGTTCATCTATTTCACTTTACAATACCTCAGTGCCCAACAACATACCCAGTGTAATCCCACAAGTTGGATCTGGGGGGGGTGGCATGTACGCAGCCTTACCCCTACATTGTGAAGGTAGAGAGGTTGTTTCCGATAAAACTTCGGCTCAAGTAAATAATATCGAAAGACAAGTGTGTAAACCAAATACAGTAGAGAAGAAGCTATGCTGAAAACAATAGAGAAGGGAACCATGTTGTAGCTTTCTCTTGTCCTTGGTCCTGTACCATCTTTGTACCATATTGATAAAAACTTACACATCAAAAAAATAAAAAATCTACTTCATCGAGGTGAGATGTCGCTTTCATTTTGCATGTTTTTAGAACAGAAAAATCCAACCCCAAAAGTGTACGACAATGATTTGATGGTCTTGAATGGATGGTCATTCCGGGAACTGTGATACCCTATTGGGTTCGTCAGTTTTTGTTGAGCACCCCCTTTTTCAGATGCAGTTCTCCATCAAATTTTAGCCCAAAATGAGGTAATCGGAGAAAAAAAGGGGATTTTTCAGGGTGGTTGACCATTTCTCGTATGCCAATAATTTTATCTTTTGCTCTAATCAACAGACTTTTTAGCATATGTATGAGGTCTGTATATTAATGTATGTACGTGTGTGTGTATTGTGTGACACTTTATGTCTCTATCTGTGACTATTTTGCTCCTGTGTGGTTGCATTTTCGGCAAAGCAGCAGCAAAAGCATAGAAAAGGGACAGCT
Source organism: Solanum appendiculatum (assembly GCA_018342035.1). Classification (NCBI taxonomy): domain Eukaryota; kingdom Viridiplantae; phylum Streptophyta; class Magnoliopsida; order Solanales; family Solanaceae; genus Solanum; species Solanum appendiculatum. Next base: position 285,073 of record JAGDQO010001477.1, read on the forward strand.
AAGCACTTACACGGTCTCTGGTTAAATTCTCTCTTATAAATCAGAGTGTTTTTACACAAAAATGTAGGTCCACCCAGTATGAAAATGAGACCAACAGAGATAAAAGGGAATTCTTCAAGGGTGGTTCCCCGCTCTGTTTGGCCTATGATTTTTCCTTTAACCAAACCAACAACCTCTTCAGATGTACTAGCACTGTTTTCTTGTTTGCTCTGAGCTTAGCAATGCCCCTACAAATCAAATCAATTCAGCAGAACTTCTCTTTACCTTAAACTTCAAAGTTAGTTTTAGTTTCAATTCTTGGAATAACAATTTAATCCCATTACCCCACTCGTGGGATTACGATGGGTCTGTTGTTGTACAATTTCAGCCCATCAGAAATCATGCATGACTTACGCTTGCAATCCAAATTTCAGCAATCTCTGAATGGATCTAGCATGCTGTAGCTGGTCGTCAAATTATTTTGCATTCTGTACAAGTTCTCTCCTCACAACCATGAGAGTAGTGACAGAGATATGCAGACTAGCTCCAAATCAGACCACAATTAGTGGGTATACTCATAGGCCTTTGTTTGAATTGCAGTAATGAACGGGGACCAATGTGTGGATAGGAAGAAATTCACAGATACCCCCATTTGATAAAAAAAAATGTTCATTTTTGTAGTTCATGTCATTAGAAGAGTTCACAAGTCATACCAAGAAAAGGAAGATCCTAAATACTAACCATGTGTCACATATCAAGGTGATGTTAGTCAACTTTTGAGTTCTAAACTCAAACAAGTTTGCGTAGGTGTTAAGATGGTCCACTTAAGCAAGAAAGTCTCGACACCGTACAAACGCATAGGTGGTATAGGATTAGCAATTATTCTTGACAAGATTGATAAGTTCGGATAAAGAAAATCATACCTCGACTCTTAAACGGCAACCTAATTCAAATTGAGCTTCTGGATCACCCATTTCTGCCGCTTCGACCAATAAAGCAGCTCCTCTGTTATTAAAAATAGGAAGAAATATTAGCTGTAAGTTTTAACAGTGTAATTTATGAAGAAGTGCTGAACGTATTCCTCAATTTCCCTTTAATTACTCCATGAAAAAGTACTGAAGGTATCACTCAGTCAAATAATTAACACCCTCACCTCATAAGGAAATCAAGAAGTTAGATATTACATATCATGTAAGTAGTGTTTGGTTAATCAGTTAGGAAACTTTTAAGAGCCTCAATCATACACATGATGAGTTCAAGAATATAAAAAGAAAAAGCTTGAAACTTATTAAGTAGAGCGTGAAGACCTATTTACTCTTGCTTAGAAGAATGCAATAATAGCATATGAACAATGATAAATGCCTACACTTTGCAGATGCCCAATCTTCAGACCAAATAGACAAAAACTTACACAGCTTTGCATGCCCCAGGGACATGGTACTTGAGATGAAGTTTTGAAAGCCAATATCTTGCATGCGTATTTGAGTTGTCTGCTTCTAGGGCCAACTCAAAATTCTCCTTTGCTGTCTAACACATAAGAACCAATGGAAAAAATATTTGATTAAGTCAAAATCAACAAAAAAGAATATTAATGGATAAACTCTACCAAGAAATACATGCCTAAGTATTATTATAAAAGAACAGACATTTAAAAGAAGCAGATTAAAGATTTTTAACAAAAGAAAGGTACTTCTTAGTAAATGTTGATTGGTATAAGAGAGATGTAACCATGTGACATGGAAAGAAGCAAACAAAATATGCAATGATGTTATTTTCATAAAGAAAGTCGACGGTAAACAGAAATGCTATTGTAGTTTAGCTACCAAAGCCAATAGTGAATGCTTCTTCAATTTCTGTGGAATACCCTCAATTCTTCCTTAAAACAAAAAAAAACTAATTGACATCCTCCGTCTTCAAACAAAGAAGACAGCAAAAGGCATAAGTTGGGTGACCGACAAAAGAAGGATCAGAGGGTCACCTCAAATGCAGCTATGTAGGGTGCTAAATTTACTCCTGAAAGATCAATAAATCTACTTAAATTGAACCAACCAGCTCTCTTTACAACCATTAACATCAACCAACCTCCATGACATATTCAAGAAACTGGAGAAAAGCTAATGACCAATTAGCTACTTTGGGCATGTTGCTATCTTCTAAATAGACGTACAGCAAGGATAACACTCTATTCTAAGGACATAAGTATGAAAAATTGACAACAATGTCTCTGGGTTAGTAGCAACCCAAGACAAATGGAGATAGTAGCAAGAACTGGCAGAAGTAAAACACACACAGAGACACATTATTTTCCTTTGACAGAACCATAAATAAAAGAAGATTAACTGTATTATCTTATTTTCTCCTAAGCGTACCCTTAGTGGAGGAATGAGACGTTTGTCATTAAGCTCACAATAATCAATTACTCTATCAACTTCCTGCAGAGCATTCCACCCTCTAGCTATGAACTCCATTGCCTTCTTATTTCTGCTGTGCATTCCTCTCTATCAAGAAGCAAAAGTTAGCACTAAAAGAAACTACAATGCATATCACTACTATCCCAGAATTGGATTGTATCAGGAATTGAATTTTTTACCTCTGAATGAAACTGGAAAGGATGACGACAAAGCTGTTTAGTGACATCTGGATGATAGATAAGCTGTTTAGACGCAGCCTTTATAAGGAACGATCTGAACATTATCTTCCTACTTGCATTAAGAACCATAAGAATCTTCTCAGCGACAAATTATCAAAGAAAGCACTAAAGCAAAAACCTAAGAATCACCATCGAGGGAAACATCTAGAGATAATGTTAGTCTAACATGAATTAACAGATTAAGTTAGTCTATTAAAATATGAATGCACATTCACAGTAAATGTGAGAGATGCTAGATTTTTTCCATTCCCAATCAAGCGACAAAAATACTAAATTATCTTCATGCATGCATCAAACAACCTGTAAGAGAAGTGATTCCCAAATACCTTCTATTCCTTCTGAACAGTGAAATACGATTACAACTCAACTCAAATGAAAGTAACAACTGTAGAATGTAAATACTCGAATTGAATATACAGTGATAGATAAAGAGAAGGGGGATGAGAAGCTCAAAACTAAGAATTGATATGAAAAGACTCAAAAACCTCAACAACTAAATGCCGTCCTACCACACTGTAACCTTTTCCTTTTTAACAACCCATTTCCACGCACCAAGCACCTGCCAGCACTCTGCTGGGTTCCAAACTTAATTAGCCAGCCTTGTAAATGGTTGTTTACTTAGTGCTTCTTCTAAATAGCCCAATTTCTCTGTTATCTTCTATAGTGGCCTTTTGGTCATTTTTAGATTCATAACACAACCACAAGGATCTTCTCCACCGTCGAGTCTTCGGAGAAAATACTAAAGCTTAAAGAACAGTATCTCCATCTAGTGAGGCACCCAAATATATTTAGAGTAGAACATGAATATTATAGATATAATATGTCATGGAAAAATATGGATATACATTAAAGGTCAGGAGATCTTTTTTTTTTCATTGTTTGGGGGGAGGAGTAGTTAAGAGCAGGAAAATGCTAGGATTCATTGATATTCAAACACAGGGAAAGAAGACAAATTACAATGTAATTTCACAAAGCGTTCCACATCCCAACATATACAAATGACCCCTCAAATGCTCCTTTTTTTTTCGGTTTTAGCAATGGCTTCCAATTACTATAGCATTATAGTAACAGACAACTGATGTTTCAATGCAACTAAGCCACAACAAATGAAAGTCCATAAAACACTTAGTAAGCGTTTGGCCATAGAATTTGGATCAGATTTTGAAAATTTATCTTCATTCATCTATTTGGCAATGAAATTTGATTAAACTCTGATTTTCAAGACCACCTTTTGGGAGAAATTTCACTTCCACTCACAAAAAAATGGAACTTTTTTCAAATATAATGTATGTCCAAACACAACTTCAAAAACTCAATTTTCAATTTTCAAATTCAAAATCTATGGCCAAAAGGGAGCTCTATTCATGCCAAGAAACAAATGGGTAACACCATAAAGACCTCAATTCAACAAAGTGAAAGAGGAAGAGATACCTAACTCTTGAGAGTCATCAATTTGTAGAGAAATCGACAAGATTGTACAGACCCAGAAAAAAAAGAACTTTTACATATTTTGAAAGAAAAAAACAAAAAAAATCGACATGAAGATGAAGAAATCGATATTCCCAGTAGCATAGAAGAAAACCCAATTCCATACTCTAATTTTTGAATAATTTTGAGGAAAAAAAGTTGAACTTTTTACCTTTCTTAGCAGCACCTGATGCTTCGTTAATGGCGATTAGGAACAAGAAAAGACTATTTTTTCGATTGCTAATTTTTTCGAGTTTTATATTTGAACTACATAAGTTCATTAACGGAAATGTTATGGACAAATAAAGCTGTAACAGATATTTGGGGGCTGTATTAAACTATTTGATCTAATTAGCTTCGAGATGTGTACACAAATATTTATAGATCAAAGGTGAAGCTAGTAAAAGAATGCCACTTTTAAGTATTTTTAATTTATAATTCGAGGATAAAGTTCGTAAAAGAATGACACTTTTTAACTTGTTTGGATAGTTGTTACATGTGTTTCATACAGAATGGTATTGAAGAATATACATAATAGTTTGGATTGACTTGTATCATTTTTAGTTTAAGAGAAGTATTGAAAATACTCTTGAATTTGACGCAAATTATTAGTTTTGTCCCCGACACCTATTTGCCACATGACATAGCAAGTAGTCTCAAACTCTTATAAGAATTGTTAGTTTCGTCCCTGACACCCATCTACCGCATGACATAGCAAATAGTCTCAAACTCATGAAAGCATGAGACTCTTAATAAAAATCTAGAGAAGTATTAAAAACACCTCTAAACTTGGTGAGAATTTAGGAGTATATTTCACACATATTACAAGATAAAAAGAAATTGATGTTTTTAAAGTTGTCAATAGCTCAAAAATGAAACTAATAATTTGCGTCATGTTTAGGAATATTTCCAATACTTCTCTATTTTAGTTTTCATAATGCTATGTTTTGAACAAACTTGTGATATTGCAAAAAAGAAAGAAGGGTAATAAAGTTACATTATTAGAAAACATAAGAGTAAAATAAGATTATTAAATAAAAAATAAGGTCAAGATGAAGGGCAGAGATTATTAAAAACAATGCATTTAACAATATGAAATAATAAAATTAATAATACCATACGAGACAACATTTAACCAAATAAAAGTCTGATAGATAAACGGAGAAGGATAGAAGGGCAAACCCATTATACACCAAATATCGAACTTGAAAAATTCTCAATCATGAAGAAAAAAAAGTGGAAAGTCATTACAATGTTGCATAGTTCATGAGTGGAACAATTTCACTCTTGGTCAGCATGTATGTTGCAAAAACTTATACAATCCGATGCACTTCCGAAACACTATCAAAACTTACAAATATTTACTTCACCCAAAACTATTCGTTCAAAAACGAACTTTGAACAACTCAATTGATCTGAATTGGTATACGCCTTCAGCTAAAGTCAGTGAGATGTAAAACTATGCTTGTTAACACGACGTATCTAATCTGTACGAAGCAAATCAGTTTGCAGCTTGAATCTCCTGAGAACCAAATATGGCAGTATAACCATGCAAGCCATGAATAGAGTGAACTGCAAAACATAGAAGACAAGGCAATGCAGTTCAATCAGATTTAAGAAACTAGTAAGACGAGAAATGGTTAAAAAGTGGTAAACTCTACAATGATGTGCTAAATATAGATGATTCTTTTCTGCCTTTTGTAGGCCATTGTCATTTGATTCTTTCTTTTAATGACCGAGAAATTCCCGACATCCAGTAGCACACAGTTCAAAACATGGTGGATGATGGATCCGCCTCTCTACCCTTCTCAACTTAAATACTCCCTCCGTCCCAATTTAAGTGCTTTACTTTCCTTTTTGGTCGTCCCATTTCCTTTTTGGTCTGTCCTAAAAAGAGTGCTTCTTTCTAGACTACAAATTTAAAGAACTACAAACATCTTTAATTTAAGATCACAAGATTACAAAGTCTTCCGGTATTTCTTGAACTCCACACCCAATCAAATTAAGACACTTAAATTAGGACGGAGGGGGTATCAGACTTTTGTCTGCAGTAGGATTCAAACCATGGATATGTGCTTAACCCACACATCACACAATTCATTCTTACCACTAAACAAGCCCTTGGGGCAACGTCGTCATTTGATTCTTTTACATGATTCATTAGAAAACACAAGTTATTTCAAGCTGGTCAACTGTTTATCAATCAAACAATTGGAAATTGTTCTACAGGTGAATCAGAAACATGAAGGGACAGTAATAGTGGAAGGAAATAAATCACATTTAGCTAAATTCAGGACATACCACAAGTGGAAGGGTCAACAAGCTCCATATAGGCCACAGAGCATAACAGAACCTGAAACAAACGACCTGTACTTTAACAAAACAATCTCATTTGATCTTAGACATTTTAATTGAAACTATATCTGTATGCTATTATTTGAATGCACGTGTAATTCATGCGATCATAATGTCTCTTACAAGAGGAATGATAGGATCCCAAGAAAAGTGATGTAGGGAAGGGCAGCTGTACTGGAAATCTCCCACTTCTCATAGGACTTCCGGACGCCCAAAGCCAACATACTTGTGTGTATGAAAAATAGAACATTCAAACCAACACCAGACATCCCTAAGTATAGTGGTATTCTGCAGCAGAAATGTGAAGAATCAATGAAGGTACTTGACATCAAACAACAGAAAGCTACCACATCATGGCAAAAAATAGTTAAAGATACATGTGCTCGAAGCATTATAAGTGAAAAAGTCGAGAAGCTAGTAATTCGTGGATATCACATGCATGTTACTAACAGATTAACAGCTGCAGTTCGCTAACTTACAACACACTTACATGAAAGAACTGTGTGGAATGGTGGAAAACAGACACAGGGAATGCACGCAAGTACAGACAGATTTGAAAATTTAGATATTTTGTATTTACTAAGATATTTGGATACTTTTGAATCTGTTGTTCTACAAAAGGATCCTCGATTAGTTGCTTTCCCCCAGATTAAAGATTTATATCAAAATGACATCTTTACCCAATAGGTTATAAACTATGTTCATGATGCTAAACATTCAATCTTTCATTTCTTAACTTGTCAAGATATTAACATAGGCTAACAAAGGGGATGCGGAAGTGAAGTTTACACAGTCCAATAGGATCAGTGGTAGAAGAAACTAATTAACCACTAGTTGAGCTCTATATATGAATGAATCCAAAATATCCAAACTACAAATGCGCCACACTTTCCCTTGCATTCCTCCATTCCCTACGCATATGTTATTTTATTTCTTTGATACAGACTAAAATTAAAAGTGAAGAGGGCAGGGAAGCTGGTGCACAAAGCATCCGGGGGGGCACACAAGGTTCGGGGAAGGGCCGCACCACAAAGTGAAGAGAAGAGTGCTTATTCATTGATTACCATGGAATATTTCAAATAATCTACAATTGATTGGATACCCTACACCCTTGATGCAGTGTTCCTCATCTCTGAAGAGGTTTTAGAGATTACTTCCTAGAATTCATGATTCAACTAAAGGAGAATTTTAGTACTCCCTCCTTTTCATTTGTTTATCTCACTTTCCTTTCTAGTCCGTTTCAAAAGGAATGTCTCTTTCCTTTTATGGTAACTCTTTAATTCTAACTTCCTACATGACATGTTTAAGACCACAAGATTAAAGGGCAATTTGGTACATTATACTTATCTTTAGTTTAAAGACCACAAGATTCTAAAGTCTTCTTTACTTTCTTAAACTTCGTGGCAAGTCAAAACCAAACAAACAAATTGAAACAAAGGGAGTACTTAACAAAAGGTGCATTGCCAACTCGGTGGGAGTGTCAAATGGAGCCAACCTGAAGGACCCATATCAAGACAAAGAAGACGCAGAAAAAATGAAAAGATGACTAACAACTGATGTGCTACTAGACATTCCTGACATCTAATAATTCGAATGCCTCTAAACAGAAAAAGCACTAGAGTTAGCTTACCATTTTCTCTATGCTATAGGATAAAAGCATTATAAATAAACATATAGATTCAGCCAAAGCAAAAGGTTGTCTAGAAATCTTTCAACTAATAACTCGAAGCAAATTTGACAAAGTTTACATATGCTAGTTTAAAACCAATCAGTCAAATTCAAGGAAACTATATGACAGTAACTACCTATCAAGGACAGTAGCCAAAACATTAGCTACATCTATCCAATCATCTGAATTCTGATGTGAGCTAAAAACATCAAACAGGAGCAATCTACCAACTATTCCGGCAGTAGCATACTAGTAAACGACTAATCTACACTTTTCTTCACCCATCCTCGTTTGGTATTGAGATATAGTTATTGATAACCTATCGTTCCATGTTTATTTATTTATCCCTCTCTTTTTTCCCTTTCTTCACTTTAGGTGGGAAAACAATCATGCAATATATAGAATATCAAATAAGTTGCTTTAAAGTAATAAGTCAAAAGTAGAAATTGAACTAGTAGGCTCACCTCCTAATTCGATCATCATGCCACAAAAGGAAAATCAAATTATGATGCCGATCACCATAGTATACAATGAATAATGCAGAAGCAATCCAAAGAAAATTCTCTACAATCTCAGTCCATGTTCTTGTCCTGGGAATTGAATGTGATTGTGATACAAATCTAGAACAAGCATCATCCTCAAGATCATCGCCACTCGAACCATATCCTTGACTAAGCCTCTTCCTCACATATCCACCACTACCAACAGGTGTTCCACCAGACATATTAACAAAATTGTTCTATACCAAAAAAATCAACAAATTTCTGTATACAAATCCTTTCTAACTCCTTGAAATTATTCCATAAGCCAATTTAGCTGAAACCAACCAAACATGTCAGCTACAATCAACCAAAATTCCTAACAAATATCCAAACCCCAATTCACTTGTAAAAGAATCAAACAATGCAAACTATCTAACAACAAAAAGTAACTGTGTCTCTTCAGTTACCAAATTGCAGCTCATTCACCTAACACCCTACATGCCCAGTTGAATCAAAGACTCAACTATACCATCCAATCTGTAAAACCCATATCAAAAAACTCAAAATTCTGACAACCCATATTAAAAAACTCAAAATTCTCACAAACCCATATCAAGAAACTCAAAATTCTCCAAAACCCACATCAAAAAACTCAAAATACTCACAACCCCAAATCAAAGATCACAACTTTCTGACACCCCAATTCATGAATACCCAAAACTATTACAATAAATCAAGAACCCACATCCCAGAGAGAAAACAGTAGAATTTTCGAATACCCAAAACGTAAAACTTCAGTTTTTTTTTCAGATTAGAGTAATCAATGAAGAATTCAATACAGATAAGCACAACAGCAATGGTTAAACACAACAAGTTTTGCTAATAATGACAACAAAAAAAGCAATAAATGGTTTTTAGAGGCTTTTTTTTGTTTTTTCAGAGAGAGATCTGTGCATATAAACTGCTGAGTAGTGAAGAAATTTACAGTTGGGTAATGCTAGATTCGTTTCTTGAATTGTACCTTTAGGTATGAAGTCTTATTAGAACCTTAACCTTCGTTATATGTTGATAATATACTTTTTTTAAAAAAAAAAAATTGGCTTAGTATATAGTTTTATGCATGAAATATCAAAAATTATATTTTCATATTTAGAATAAAGGTCGGAGGAAAGTGAGAATGAGATGATTTAGATATATAAAGACGTAACCAACAGAATGGAAAGACGTATAAGAGGTTGGTTATGGTTGGGGTCTTAGAAGAGGTAGAGGTAGGTCAAAAAATTATTTGAGAGATTAAAGATAGACATGATATATTTGTAGTTTATGGTGGATATAACCCTTAGGAGTCGTTTGGTGTGAAATATAAAGTATAATAGTCCAAGGGTACTAGACAGTCCCTGAATAACTGGAATAATTAATCCGGAATAACTTGTTCCCAACCAAGCGACCCCTTAGATCGGAGAATATGGAGTAGGGGCGGCTCAACTCTAAAGCCACTGACAAGAGATAGTTATTGTCGGATGGTAAGCACCCGTCACTTTCAATCCGAAGACAATGTCTTTAGGCCCTCGAATTGTAAGCATTATACCTAATTGGTGTGCATCCTAAGGAAGATACCTCCATTTTATAAAATATAAATAAATGAACATCTTGAGATTAGCTTAAAATTCAATATATTATGTGGCTACTCCTAAGGAAAACTAACCTTATGATATAAATAACCTATAAAAATTTTGTGACACTACTATGAGAGATGTATTTAGATATAGTAATATATACCGTCCAGAATTGCGATGAGATGAATATGGTCGCTCTACACTTGATGACAATCTTGAGTTCAAGTCCTCAATATAGAAACTTCTTTTATAAAGAGTGTTTCCCCTTTTAACAGGTTTAAGTATTTGACGTGTCCTAAATTTAGATTAATCGAGGTTTCAATATGGATACTGAATATCAAATATGAGAAAGAAACAAAAAGATATAGTATAAGTAATATATTTGGGTGGAGACAAGAGTGAAAATATTAAAATAGTAGGACCATATTGCCTTCTGTGCCATGGCAATTAGTAATGTCAAAAGTGAGCATGCTTTGCTTGCCCACAACTCCACTCCTTTTATTAACTTTCACTTTTTTAAAATGTCTACTTGAGCCAACAAAAATCACATCCCCACAAATATTATCTAATTTAAAAGATTATTGTTAAACAAAGCTTCAATACATAAAATTCTTTGTATACTTGGATAAAAATAATGATAATAACTACAATGGGTACAAGTAAAATATTTGTTTTAGATGGATTTTTTTTAGTGGAGTTCATGTCGATGAAGTTTCTCTTACTAGTGGTTTATTAGTCTTGTCAAAAATTGTTATCTTATTTAATTGTGATCAAAAGTGTTTGGTTTATCTCTTTTTTTAGTTTTTTATTCGGTGTCCGGTACCATATTGAAGCCCGACTAAATTCATTGTTCCCTAACAAAGACGACTTCGTACTCAAGGGGATTCGAACCCGAAACATCTGATTAAGAATGAAGAAGTACTTACCACTTCAGTATAATAAGGTGATTTATCTCTTATTAAGTCTTGATGAATGATGAATTTGGATAAAGACAGACAAAAGAGACCTAATTAATAATTAATAATTTACACTCAACTCTTCACAGCCACAAATAAGAGGTTTCTTTCTAAATGTTTTGATGATTGAAACCACAAAAACTTTACTTGAAAACAGAAACTTTGAAAATATTTTCTTCTCAACAAATCAAGAATTTAAATTGTTTTTTGTTGCAAATGTATAAATGAAGTAGGTTTCCAAGAAATGTAGGCAAGAGTAAAACAACTTATTTTACCCAAAGCAGGACGACAACAACAACCTACCCATTATAATCGCAAAAATCGCACAAGTGGAATCTGGAGAGATTAAGATGTACGCAAATATTTTACTTAACAAAATTGAATCCACATTGATTTAGCTTATGAGCTATTGGATGTATGATATTCTCAACTACATAATTTGTACAGATACTACAAATACAAGTTCAAAAAGTTAGATACAATTCAATGGCCTGCAGTACTACTAATGCTAACCATATCCATTAAGGTCGAGTATAGCACTTCTAAAGATAAATAACCTAAAAATTTCCTTGTTTCGGATTCACCACTGTTAACGTCCATTTGAAGTTTGTTTTCTTCAGAGAATCCATCGCCCATCACCAACCACCAGGAAATACAGCCTTGAATATCTTCAGGGTCTACGTGTGCCACAAGACTGAGTGTTTCACCTTGCTCTAGCTCAAATGACAAGGATAAGAAATCCCGGTTTGCTTTGATACCAACCATAAGGGCTTCTTCATGAAGCCACCGTATCACCTGGCTGGCAACCTGAAGCAGAAATTAACAGCTTGAAATAAGGACATATTGATTACCGTGTTGCTGCAAGATGGAAGTGGCATTGCTTTCTAACGTAGATTGTATACAGATTTGTTAATAGAAAAGGAAGGGTATAAATGTGGTGCTTTTCCTTTTTCCTTTTTGTGATAACTGAGAAAACAGAACTCGGGGCTTTGAGATTCCCTGTGATGGTGGGCCATTATATGTTCCCTTGTCTCCCCATTCGACAGGGCCAACTGGAAAACGGTATGAAACCTAGAGGATAATAGGTTTGCCTCTCTATCCATCCCCAATTAAATGTCAGGCTTTTGTCTGCAACAAGATTCGAACTCGTGACAGATGCTTAACCCACAAATCATGAGCTACGCTCTTACCACTAGACCAAAGTCCGTGGTTTGGCCGGGGGGGTACATTTGTGGTGTTTCTATCATTCTATGGTAATAAAACAACATTCCCCCTCACCTTCATGTCCATAGCTATCCACCATAAGTTTGGCCCCTGACCACAAAATATCAAATTATCCTAGGCAGGAACACAAACAGTTTGAAAACCTTTGTCGCTATCACCCTCTATGTAATCCTCGTGTCACATAAATCATCCCAAGAAATACAACAAAAAAAGATTAAAAGAACTTCGATGGTTCAACTGAATCACAGGAAAAATAAATAATGTCTAGGATCATAGGCTTTCTTTTAAGGAAGGACCAGTTCAAGGAATAAAAGAAGTTAATCCGGCCAGAAAATGAACTATTCTTCATAGTATGTAACACAGTAATAAGAGGAGGAGGAGGAGACTGACCTGCTGCAATAGTACCATTGGAAGATCTGACAAGTCACAGTCATATCTGTTCATAGGGCAGGTACTATCAGGCTTTCCTTTGAAGAGGCCAACAACATTAGGAGCACCTTCCCCTACCAGACTGATGCAATCATCACGCACCATGACTTTTGTACGAAAGTGAAATTTCACATTCTTTACATAGTCAGATGAGTGAGACAGACTTCCTGCATGGAGAATTGACTCAGGTACATCCATGGAGAGCGTCCATGATGATGTTCGAGAATGCCAAGTGGGATGCGATATCAATTGGACATATGGTATCCTGCTAACCTACAGACAAAACAAGAGAATTCTTCAGATACCTAATGGTTACATTGCCTAGCAGTTTACAAACCCAAACAGATAAGATCATACCAGACTTTCAAGCTCTGCAAGGACTTTGTTTGAGAAGATCCTATGAGCTAGAGAGACGCAGAAATGTCCCAAAAGGTTGGGAACATCTTTCGTGGGCTGAGAAGATATTTGAGGTTTACCCAAAGATGATGGTCTATTTTTGGCTTTTATAAACACATGTTCATGAAAAAGTTGTTGCAAATAAATTTCAAAACTAATTCGATTGGGAAACCCCAACTTCTTGAAGTCAAGTTTCCCTTCATCTAGTTTTGAAGCATCAACTGATTCGAAAGGCACAATAGCAGTTTCAGAATGTTCATCACCCTCAGCATTAGCTGTCTGACCATCATCAGTAGAAGGTACAAGTGAAATGGACAGAGAAGCTCTTTGACCTATGCTTAAACGCAACAAGTTTTCTTGTATTCCTGTCACGTCAGCACCCAAAGCTGGATTAAATGCTTCACGATTAACCAAATCAAACACCTGCAACGAGGACCAAGAAAATAATCAGAAAATAGAAGTAGGTCACACAAAACGAATAAGAAGAACTCAAAGAGTACTAGAAAGAGAAAGGAGGGAACCTAGAAATATACCTGCTCATCAAAGATTGCTCGATGAACTTCACGGAGGGTTGAATGAGTTTCTCTCACATGCTCATCATCACTTTTTTCTCTCTTAGTTTCTCCAGTAGAATCCTCAAAAGAGTCCTTTGGTTTCATTCTGCTATGTTTTATGACACCACTAGGTACACTTGCACCGAGAAACTCAAATTGAAGAGTCCGGCAGGAATTTGGCGGCAAATTCACAGCCAGCATCCCAGCTGGGTCATGCTCAATACGCACCACAGATGCAGAAGATGGGCGAAATGCAACCGCTGGATCGTAAAATGAAGTGTCAAATAAATCAATGTAAAACCCTTCATTTCCAGAAGCAGCAGCAACCATCCGATGCCATTTAACCTTCCAATTTTGCTGCAATCTATCAGCTCATCCGGAAATACATAGACAAAATTTTGAGGAAAGGCACAAAAACACAGTAGTCTAAATGACTGAACACATTGGTATGTTCCACAAATACTAATACTGTTAGTAGCCACAAAGAACAAACCTGATAAGAGCACCATAAAACCTTGCTTCTCTAGCCACTTGTTGTTCCAAGGCTTTGGCAGATTGCTTAAAATATTTCCCCAAATGCTGCAAAAGAAAAGCCAAATTACGAAACACATACAGCTTTGATAATGAAGTGCATAACTAAAAAAAAAAAAAAAAACCTTGTCAACAAACCATTAGACTTAAAGATAATCCAGTGGATTATTTGTTTAACTCATATAGAACTATACATCAACCATAACACCTTGCAGAAGGGATAAAGAAAAATACACGGAAGCATTGCAGCTTGGTTGCCATAGACACAGCAAGGTCTGACAGATGCTCGTTGGGCAATTGCTTTGGCCTGGTCATGCCAGCCACTGTCACTGCATCGTTTGCCTCCACCTGTATGCAGAACATCAGAGTCAATAATGCAATATATAATTCACAGTTCGCACTAATTTATTCTCCTTATTATGCCTAAGAAAGGTGCTGTCTTAAATCCCAGGGAGAAGGGGCAGGAAGGGATTAAAGGAGCAAATGGACTGACGAATCTCATGCCACTTAAATAACTAATGCCAAAAGCTTAGGTCAAATTCTCTAATCCTTAGTTGTCTCTATCATTCTGACAATGAGGAGTAAATTGATATGCTAGGGACTTTATCATATAGACATATACCATGTACAAGTCCCTCTCCTTGTCCCTATATTGCTCAAACAGTCTCCTTACATGGCTTCCGGAGTCGAACACCCTGACATGAATCTGAATTGGTTCTCAGAGATAGACACACCCCTCCTCATCCTCATCTCGACCACCCTCTCCCAGACTTCCATAGTGTGGCTTAGTAGCTTGATACCCATGTAGTTATTGCAATTCAGAATAGCCATGTTGATTCAATTCAAAAAGCCAAAACATCCCTGCTACCGAGTACTAGAAATGTGGTGTATCCAACTTTGCACCTTTCCAGAAGGCTTTCCTTTATCACGCACACATGGTATTCCTTATTGGAACAACTTAGAGGTAGCTTCTGTTTTGAATAGAATAACTACATTGTAAAAAAGATGTCTTGAATCTTCTCCCTCTAACCACATTTCAAGTACATTCACGATCATATGTGCATGTAGTTTACAGTTCTCTATTTAATATACATCTCTGTAATTGTATTTTTCAAATTTGATTCATACCTTAACTAATATTGATAACTAAATAAAAATGTTCAACAACCCGCTCTCGTGATTAACCTCAACGTTGATACAAAACCAGTGTGCTCTATTCTTATAATGAAATTACATTACATTTATCCATGACGCACACATTACTGTATCATCTGCCCCTCTACATCCTTCAGCCTAAAACTACATGCCCACAAAAACTCATTGGACAAATAATGAGTACAGCTAAAGACAAATATTTTCCACTTTCAAGCACATTATCAGGCTAAAACACAGTTTTGCTCTTATGGTAAGTGCACGAAACACAACCAGCTAGGCACAAGACATACAAAACATGTACCAACAAATAATCAATCAACTAACACCTCAATTCCATACTAGTTGGCATTGACTAAACCTCACTATCAAGGCGGAGCTAGAGTGTGGGAGGCAGGTTCAGCAGAACCTAGTAGTTTTATTCCAAACCTTGTGTGTGTCATAAAAAATCCATTTAATATGTACAAATTATTAATTTAGAAACCATTAACACAAAAAAACTAAAATCCCAAACCCATAATCTGCTCACCATTCATTTTGCTCTATTCAAGTTCGTTTCACTAGAATACTAAATCAATTGTCTGGATTCTCTAAATCTCACAATTATCCCTACACTGACATATTAGTCTTTGACCAGACTGCACACAAACACCAGACCAAATGTAAATATAAGAACAATTAAAACTTAATTTGAACTATTTTCTATCAAAACTATATAGAAATGAAGTTCAATCATTAAGATTATAATGTCACAAAATTCTATATGGTGAGCCAAAATGCTAATGTTAACACTTACAGTGTGAATGAGATCGATAATGACTTGAAGCTCTTGATGAGCCAATCGCAAATGCTCCACTAAACTCTGCCATTGCCATGGCTGACTGCTACTTGTCTCCTTTGAAGAACTAGCATTACTGCTTTTCTTTTGCTTCTTACTTGGCTCCTCTCTCTCCACTGCCCACGCAAAATCAATTCTCCTTATCAAATTCACCGTTTTCTCATCGTATCCTATATCACTGCAACAATTAAGCAAAATCAAAATGTAAATATCCAGTTCACAAACTGATTATGCATGAAATTCTACATTTTTATATAGAGAGAGAAAGAGTACGGAGGGAAGCGTTCGGCGCCTTGTTCTTCAATAAACTCTAAACGCTTGATCGGAAGCTTGTCGACGGAGATCTCCAGATCGCCGTTCATTTTTCAGGGAGATTTTCCGGGAAGAAGTGTCGGAGAAATCCTGAATTGTGCCCTAAATCGGGGAAGATACCCGTCGAAAAGAATTGGGCTTTGGTTAGCTAAATTCATGGGCCTATTAAGATCTGGGCTTAATCATTTACGAACCACACTATGGCCCATATGATGTTTGGTGGGGAGGGTTGAAAACTAGTCATTTGCACTTTTGTCCGTATTTCGTGCTAGTCTTTAATTTTTGTCTCTCAAGATAAATCAATAACTTTTTTCGCGGGACATAAATTTATATTTTCTCATTATAATATCATAAAATTATTTTCTATGTGTTAAAAGAATTAAACTCTACCTATTATTATAGTAAAAATAATTTAATTACGATCCATCGAAAAGAATTTAAATAGATGCAAATGATTAATAAAGATTCATATGTAGCTAACTAATTTAATTAGTTTTAAACCTCAACTTATTTATTTAAGATTGAGGTGCAGTAAATTGATTAAATAAGAGTGTAGAAAAAAGAATTCAGTTATGATTTTTTGGTTTCTTATAAGTTTTAGCAATCTATACGAGACTTCTCCGATAAATGAAAATCTTCTAAAATAATTTGACTAAGATTCTTTTATACCAAAACTCAAATTCGAATTTGTTTCTCCACAATCCATATCATTTAACATGCATAAGGTGGCTACTTTTTGTTGTGTAGTTAGCAAATATCTCATAACTTTGATAGCAACTAGGTTTAGAGGGAAGTTACGAGTCTTATATTCATGCATAACTTTCATATTAAGGTTAGCATGGTTAATGATATCAATACAAATATTAACTCAAATAAATTTTATTGGTGATCAACTGTACTGTATATACAAAGTAATAAATATTTTAATTTTTTTTTCTTTTTTTGCGGCTGAAAGATAGTGACAAATTGATCCAACCACGAATTCGTGGATTCAATAAAATTCAATAATTCAATGTTGAATGTTATAATAGCGAATACAGCTTTTTTGTCAATAGGTTTATCCCA
Source organism: Solanum appendiculatum (assembly GCA_018342035.1). Lineage (NCBI taxonomy): Eukaryota > Viridiplantae > Streptophyta > Magnoliopsida > Solanales > Solanaceae > Solanum > Solanum appendiculatum. The sequence goes on from JAGDQO010001477.1 coordinate 302,748, forward strand.
ACTTTGTTTATAATGGTGCATACATGTGAAATTTTTAATAAATATCATATTTAAATTCATAATATAAATGTATGACGAATTATGTGTTAAAAATCTCCAAAGTTAAAATAATCAAATTTAAATCATTGATATCTTTTATATATAATTAATTAGATATACAACATACTATTTAAATTCTGAATTCATCATTACAATATTTAAATTCGAAATCCGTTGCTAAATACTATGCACCTCCTCAATGAATCAAAAGACATTAGTACTAGTAACTCTTAATTTTGAGTGTCCATAAAAAAAAAATAGAGTGTAGTATAAAGACAAAATAACAAAATACTAGTCAAATATATATATATATATTGATGATGTGTTTATCGTAGTGGTTGGTATGGCAATTTGCCACGTTATTGCCACGTCACTTATTTAATAAAAAATCCAGCTTGTCATGACTACGTGTCATGGTTGATTTCCTTTTTGTTGGTATATGACAATTTAAATATATTACTATAGTTTTTCGATGTTGTTGGATAAACTTGAACTCTATATATCAGTTATTGGATTATGACTTATTTTTAATCTATTTTGACGTAAATCATATGGATTGAAGAAGTACAATGGATTATGATCTATTTTATTGACTTGATCTGTTTTGACATGTTTAAATTCAGTTCAATCCGTGTACTTTACATCGACTCATCAATACTTAGTACAAATTTTCTTCAAAGACACTTATTTTGCTCGTGTTGTTTCTTTATGAAGTTTCCATCTAACTGAAAGAAGCCAATTTATACTCAAACTCACACCAGTGTTGAATTATAAACGTTCATATATTTGAGGCGGAACTAGTAGTGTGCATGTATGTTTAGTCAAATTTAGTATATTTTGTTCAAACAATGTATTTATCATTATAAATTCCAAAATTCATAAAGTTGGAATCTTAATTTTTCGCGCCTCGACATCTATCAAAGAGTGGTGTAAAATATTGGGATTTTTTTTGTTTTGTTTCACGTCTGATATTCAGTATTCGTGTTGATGTCCAACTAATTCAAATTCGCCCCGAAAAGTCCCGCTTTGAAAGGGTAAAACACTCCTTACAATGAAAAACAACTCCACACTCAAAGTTAAATTTACGAGGCTTTTAATAGGAATTAGACAATTTTTTTCATTTTTCATGTGTGTTAGCTATAATTATTTTGGTGATATGGCTTCCGGTCAATTTTTTTTCAAAACCTTTTGGGGACCCTCCGTAAGTACCTGGGGGAGCAGCAGAAGAAGCCTCGGGAATTTCCATGGTGTTTTTGGGCATTTACGAGACATTTTATAGGAATTAGGCGATTTTTCACATTTTTCGTGTGTGTTAGCCCATGAATATTTTGGTGATATGGCTTCCGATCAATTTTTTTCCGAAACTTTTTGGGGACCCAATGTAAGTACCCGGGGGAGAAGAAGGTGAAGCCTCGAAAATTTTCACGGCGTTTTTGGGGATTTACGAGGAACTTAATCGGAATTAGGCGATTTTTCTCATTTTTCGTGTGTGTTAGCCCATGAGTATTTTGGTGATACGGCTTCCGGTCAAATTTTTACCAAAACCTTTTTGGGACCCATTGTAAGTACCCGGGGGAGAAGCAGGTGAAGCCTCGAAAATTTTCACGGCGTTTTTGGGGATTTACGAGGAACTTAATTGAAATTAAGCGATTTTTCTCATTTTTCGTGTATGTTAGCCCATGAATATTTTGGTGATATGGATTCTGGTCAATTTTTTCCGAAACCTTTTGGGGACCCTCTGTAAGTACTCGGGGGAGTAGCAGGAGACCCTCAAAAAATTTCACGGCATTTTCGGACATTTTCGAGGCATTTAATAGGAATTAGACGATTTTTCTCATTTTTCGTGTGTTTTAGCCCATGAATATTTTGGTGATATGTTTCTGATCAATTTTTTTCCGAAACCTTTTTGGGGACCCTCCGTAAGTACCCGGGAGAACAGGAAGTGAAGCCTCAAAAATTTTCACGTCGTTTTTGGACATTTACGAGGCATTTAATAGGAATTAGATGATTTTTCTAATTTTTGTGATATAGCCTCCGGTCAATTTTTTTGAAACCTTTTGGGGACCCTCCGTAAGTACCCGAGGAGCAGCAGGTGAAGCCTAGGAAATTTTCATGGCATTTTTGGGCATTTACGAGGCATTTAATAGAAATTAGGCGATTTTTCTCATTTTTCGTGTGTGTTGGCCCATGAATATTTTGGTGATATGGTTTCGGTCAAATTTTTTTTGAAATCCACCCTCCGTATGTATCTGGGAGAGCAGTAGGTGAAGACTCGGGAATTTTCACGACTTTTTTGGGCATTTACGAGGCATTTAATAGGAATTTGGCGATTTTTTCATTTTTCGTGTGTGTTATCATGAATATTTTGGTGATATGACTTCCGATCAATTTTTTTTCGAAACCTTTTGGGGATCCTCCGTAAGTACCCTGGGGAGCAGCAGGTGAAGCCTCGGTAATTCTCATGGCGTTTTTTTGCATTTATGAGGCACTTAATAGGAATTAGGTGATTTTTCTTATTTTTCGTGTGTTTTAGCCAATGAATATTTTGGTGATATGGCTTCTCGGTCAATTTTTTTTTCCGAAACCTTTTGGGGACCCTCCGTAAGTCTCCGGGGGAGCAGCATGTGATGCCTTGGAAATTTTGATGGCGTGTTTGGACATTTACGTAGCCTTTAATAGGAATTGAACGATTTTTCTCATTTTTCATGTGTGTTATCACATGAATATTTTGGTGATATGGCTTCCGGTCAATGTTTTTCCAAAACCTTTTGGGAACTCTCCGTAAGTACTAGGGGGAGCAACAGGTGAAGTCTTGGGAATTTTCACGGCGTTTTTGTGCATTTACGAGGCATTTAATAGCAATTAGACGATTTTCTCATTTTTCATATGTGTTAGCCCAAGAATATTTTGGTGATATAACTTTCGGTCAATTTTTTCTCAAAACATTTTGGGGACTCACCGTAAGTACCCGGGGGAGCAACAGGTGAAGCCACAGAATTTTTCACGGCGTTTTTGGGCATTTTCGAGGCATTTAATAGGAATTAGACGATTTTTCTCATTTTTCGGGTGTGTTAGCCCATGAATATTTTGGTGATATGACTTCTGGTAAATTTTTTTCTAAACCTTTTGGGAACTCTCTGTAAGTACCCGGGAGACCAACATGTGAAGTTTCGGGAATTTTCACAGGGTTTTTTTTCATTTACGAGGCATTTAATACGAATTATGCGATTTTTCTCATTTTTCGTGTGTGTTAGCCCATGAATATTTTAGTGATATGGCTTCCGGTAAATTTTTTTCTGAAATCTTTTGGGGACCCTCCGTAAGTATTCGGGGGAGCAGCAGGTGAAGGCTCGGAAATTTCATGATGTTTTTGGACATTTACAAGGCATTTAATATGAATTAGGCGATTTTTCTCATTTTTCATGTGTGTTAGCCCATGAATATTTTGGTGATATGGTTTCCGGTCAATATATATATAATATTCTCTGAAATACAACTGTCCTAAAATCAATTATACTAAACCAATTCTGATTGGGGACATTATTTTTTGTTTAATAAACGAGTGGTCCTAATTATTTCGAGTGATTAAGCGTAATATTTTAACTAATAATAGGAGGTCACTATATTAAAAAAAAATTGAAACTGCAACAAACACATGATATGAAGACAACTTTATATTTATATCTATCATAATTAGGCTATGGATTAATAATTAGTTGGTCAAATATTGGGTTCTTAATTAAATTAATAAGCATACCTACTATAGATCATGACATGTAGTTTGATAGTACAAGGAGGAAGAGTGAATTCGACCGTACTCAATAATTTTAATTCAAACTTTATATTTTGTGATTTTATGAATTCATTGAATATATATCGATTATTAATTTAAAATCAATAATTTAGAATGATTATGATTCAGAATTTATAAACTTTTTCATCTTTGTTCATAAATTAGAGATTTTCTATTCGAACCTTGAAAATGAAATAATTCTTGATAGAAAATGCTTAATATATTCCTCTTTAAATAGATTTTACATGACACGAATTTAAACTAGTATAGCCAATTTATACCAAACTAGATGGTTATACAAAAAAAGAAAGATGTGCTTATTGTTGAGGTTATCCACATCGGTTGTGATGGAATGAAAAAAGTTTCTTTACATAAGCAAATATCACCTCATGAGCTAGTTTATATATGGGGCAAATTATATTTAAGTCTCAAAATTCATTTTTTTATCATAATATTAGAATCAGACTCATCATATTTTTTTATTTACTCAATATTGGATACTAATATATGTATTTTAAAAACAGTAATTAACAACAAACAATTTATATTGTCGTTAAACATTAGAAATCCGACATATAGATTTTAATTTAATAATGAATAACCGATAAATTATACTTAGCTATGGATTATTTCGCGATAGATTAGCGACAAATGACATGACTAATTTTTAAATCATTATAAATTGATTTTAGCTAACATTTATACCTTTTAATTATGGATGTGCACAAAAATAAACATTTAAATTATTATAAAATTAAAATACACATATTTTATATGACAAATCGCGTTAGTTTTAAAAAGACAAATGACTAGCCTAGTAATGTGCATAATTTTGTCAAATGCATTTTGTCTAATTTTGTCAAATGCATTTTGTCTAATGTACATAATGACTAGTCAAGTGCATTTTGTTTAATTTATCAAAACTCAATTAGACAATTAGTACATAATTTTGTCAAAAAGGTTTTTGTATGTCATTTTTGAATATTAAAACCAACAGTAACTGTCATCACATGGTATCTACTTATTTTTTTAATATAATTTCAAAGAATTTTTTTTCTATATATAGCCACTCCATTACTACTCTACTTTGCAATTAATTAATCTTTGGTTCTTTAATTTCTTTCTTGCTTTAAAGTTTTTTTTCCTTCATTTGTTCTTGTCTTTGTTTTTAATTTTATATATTATGGAGAATCCATTGCATTTAAAATCATTAAATCACATATCAATAGTCTGTAGATCTGTTGAAAAATCTCTTGATTTTTACCAAAATATTCTTGGATTTTTTCCAATTAGGAGGCCTGGTTCTTTTAATTTTGATGGAGCTTGGTGAGTACTAATGAATTAATTAATCAAACATTAATTAAGATACTAATTAAACATATTGATTAACTATTAATTATGACATTTTTCAGGTTGTTTAATTATGGAATTGGCATACATCTTTTGCAATCTGAGGATCCAGACAATATGCCCAAGATTAGCATGATTAATCCTAAGGACAATCACATTTCATTCCAGGTACACAACTTTCCATCACTCTTTTGATCTCCAACAACATCAACAACATATCCAACGTGGTTCCACAAGTGATCAGGTCCGGATAGAGTGGCGTATATGCAGACTTTATCTGATCCTTACCTTGTGTGAGAGGACATTTACAAGTGATCAAGTCTGAATAGGGTGGGATGTACGCAGAGACTTTATATGATCCCTACCTTGTGTGATATAAAGGATATTTAAATAGTCCCACAAGTGATCATGTCTCAATAGGATGAGATGTACGCAGATTTTATCTAGTCCCTACCTATTGTGTGACAAAGAGGATGTTTAAATTTTAATATCAGATAGACCCTCGGCTCAAGAATCACTCTTGATCTTCAGTTATTCCCAATTTTTTAAAAAAAGCATAAACATATATAGATTATTATATCTTATCTCATTTTTTTCTGTCGTTATTGTTCGAAAAGAAATGTCTCAACTTTAGGAATTCAAGATTGAAGTTAGTTATTGTTTCCAAGAGTCCACTAATCTTTTTGTTGCTATTGTTCGAAAAAAAAAGGCTTCAAAATAATTGTCACTTTAGAAATTCAAGATTACAGTTAGTTATTGTTTTCAAATAGTGCTAAAATCATCACCATGTAGTTCGTCTGGTGCACTAAACTTTTCCTATGCGCGAAATCCAAAACAAGTCTAGACTATTTATAGTCTATAAGACCAAATGTGGTCCAACCTTTTTTATGAACCTTCTACATATAGCACATAGTGAGAGTTTAGTGCAACGAGTCGATATTTTGATCTAAATTGACCCCTATATGTTTGTTGGTTGCAGTGTGAGAGCATGACAACAGTAGAAAATAGGCTAAAAGAGATGGAAACAGAGTATATTAAGTGCAGAGTTGACGAAGGTGGCATCTACGTTGATCAAATATTCTTTCATGATCCCGATGGCACGATGATCGAGATCTGTAACTGCGATAACTTGCCGGTGATTCCACTTTCCGGCGGTGAAACAGTTCTCCGGCCATGCTCAACTCTCCACTGCACCATGCAGCAGAACAAAATTCAACAAATGGTCTAGTAAAAAGAAGTGAAAAAAAGGTTCAAATTTACCCCTCCTTTAATCGTTCGAAGTTGCTCAATTTTACCCTCTATTATTTTTTTGGTCAACTTATATACAATCGTCTCGTATTTGCTCTAGCCGTTAATGAAGCTCTAAAGTAAAACAAGTGGACTCACGTGTCTAAATATTTTTTTTATAAAAGTCACAAATAGCCACTTTTAACCTTAGTAATTGAAAGATATTATTGTCTTGGAGTTCAACTTCGTGATAATGACTACTTATTTTTTAATTACCAGGTTGAAACGCGACTAGCTGGTGCTATTACCACAAACATTCTAAGAAAAAAAGTTCAAATTTACCCCCAACTTTTATTTTTAACTATGATTTAAAATTATCCTCACGTTGGAGCTCCGCTAAGGGTCCAGAGCAAAAATATACTCTTTTTTTTTTTAATAACAGAATAATATTAGATAAAATTTTAAAGGATAAGGGTAAAGTTATTCAATTTCGACTAGTACAAAAAAGTTTAACCTTTTTCCTTGTTTGACATTTTGCAGGAAGATGCATTTTTGAGAAAATATTTTTTTTCATATCAAATACGCCCTTGGAGTTCAATATATATATTGAACCCTTTTTGTACTTTATGCTATTTTGGTCTTGTTTTTGTTTACATTTGAAAGTGTTAAAAGATTTCAATAATCTATATATATATATATATAATTTTCTTTTAGCGTTAACTTTATCATCAAATAACAATATAAAATACTAATACTCAAATTTAGATTGATGAATTATTATATTAGCAAAATGTGGCAAAAGCAATTGTCCACACAGGAATATGTAATTAAATGTCTACTTCAAATAATGCATTTCACATCACATCAATAGATGTACATTGTGACATTAATAAAAATCTTACAATAATTTGTGTAATATCAATTTCCCACCATTAGTTGCCACCTCATGTCTCAATCTTTGTATATTATGCATTTAGGAATGCTTAGCCATTAATTGAATTAATACCAAAGGGCCACAAGAAACAAGCAACAAATTGGATTTATAAGGTATATCAAGGAAGACACAAGATAACATCCAAAAGGTGTGGCTATATACGGCCAATCAAGTGTATAAAAAGTATGAAAGACTAATATTTAAATAAAATACGGATATAGAATTTGAAATTTATGATTCATTTTTATATATAGCAATTTCAAGTTATTACTATAATGATAATTGAATTTACAGTCAAGTATCTGTAAGTATCTAATGGAAAATGTTATTAAGTTCATGTAAATTTGTAATCGATCTTCTGAATCTACCGTTGATTCAAATCTTATATTAGAGACATGCAAAAAAACGTTAGATGATGATTCTGTATTATCTGCACAAATATCAATGGTAGAGTTATCTAATATTTGTGTTAGTTGGGAAATATAGTTACCAATGACATGGTAGAATAATCGAGGTGCGGGACGATTCTTTGTTAAAACAACATCTAGGGTGAATTATGAAATATATCAAGTATATAAGCAGTAATAAATTTTAATCTAGTGGTAAATCGTATTCTGGCACAAGGGCGGAGCCACTGCATTAATTACGAGTTGATTGAACTCAGTAGCTATCTAAATTATATATTTGTCTAAAGAACTTCATTGAATATATACAAATTATTACTAATTTAGAATTCCAAAATCATAAACTTCAAACTATGACTCTGTCTCTACTCTCACAACCTTATGGTGGAGAGTGTTTATTTAGGTTGATAATAAAAAAGTTGACAAATAAGTCACTTTTACTATCAATCTAATGTTATCGTTTTATATAAAAAATAAACATTAAAAAGATAAAAGAAAACTTAATATACAATTGTGACAAATCATTTTCATACCAAATGTACAATTGTGACAATCATTTTCATACCAAATGTACAATTGTGACAATCATTTTCATACCAAGTATACTAGTCCCTACTCTTTCATCCCTCACTATTTTTGAAATAATTTGCTAAACATAAACCCCATTTGGTCTGTGGATAATAGCACAATTGGTAATGTATCCCTGAGGATAATAGCACAATTGGTAATGCATCCCTATAACAGGCCAATATGCTTGGTTCAAAGGGCCCAAAAATGGACAGTGAGGATACTATGTCATATGTGCCAATGTAAAATCTTCCCAATAACTCTGCAATGAATAGCCCAATCCTAACCAAATAAAAACTATAAAAAAATCACTGAAAAATATTCAGTAATTTTTTTCATAAATATTTTGATTAAATCAATGAGAAAATAGAGGCGGACAATGAAAGATAGAAAAGAGTGAATGATGCCAACCAACTAGACAAACACATTCTAATATGAAAAAGATAAAGAAAGACGTGTTAAACTTGAGTTTTTCCAACCGACTCGCACACAACTATCTTTTTTCGATTGAAGAATCAGACTCCTTGAAAAAAATAGCATCTCGTAAGTTTTCGGAAGAAAAATGCAAAAATAGATATCGATAAAGGAAAAAATCTTTTTTTCCATACTATTATTATGGATATGAAAAAATTTCTTATAAATTGCATTATTTTTCTGGAGAATAACTCGACCATCTATCTCCCTGATAAATATATAGGTGTAAAGGGGTAATAAGGTGCTTGCCATAAAGGGCAATAAGAATATATTTCCCGCTATGTGTTTTCTTAGTAAGCCGATCTGGTGAAAAATGGATTAAAAAAATCATATTTTATAATATAAATTCTCTATTGATTAGCCGTGGAAATTAAGAACCTTTGTTTCTAGTAGTGAATAAAATGTCTAGTGTAAAGTATATGATCCGACACCTAAGTCTATCGTATGTCCTTCCAAAATCCTAGTGTAAGGTGTATGATCCAACAAATTCATTGTTGACTTCACCATACTTGTAATTATTAAATAGGATAGAAGGAATGCACTCCACTTCATAAAAAAGTGAATTGAATTCACTCTATACTCATATATATTTATGGAACAACGATACTTTTTTCAGTTAATTTTAATAAATTAATAATTCAACTAATAGTTTTCTTGTCAATACAGAGATTCACTTTAATTAACATCTAGCCCGCTTAGTTTAGTATAGGTTACTTGCCAAATTCTCATGAGTTAAAATCATTTAGGTGGAGTGTTCATAAAACCTAATTAGGCCTCGTGACAATCACCTCTCAATGTAATTTAACGTGTGATAATATATATTAATTACCCTTTTTAACATGTTATCGATTCATACTTATCATAAAGATATACATGCAATTACCTTATAAGTGAGCTGAATATGGAAAAAAAAAAGAAGAGATAAAACCAAAATTAACATATTGAAACTTTAGTTTAAAAGTGGTCCTTCACTTGAGTCAATTTTTGTTTTTTTTTACAAAGAAAAAACAAGAGTGGATAAATTTCAAACAGTATGAATTTTGTCTAACCTAAAATGTGAGGACTAACAACATTAATGTCTTTCTCAAAGGAGTTAACATCAAAGGGTATAATTCATGTAAAAACCTATTTCTCTTAAATTCATTTGTCTTCTCAACTTTCCATTCTTCAATAAATGTCTTTGAAAGAGATAGAAAATAATAGAGATGATAAATTGTGGGAATAAAGTTAGTTCTACATCTTGATGACTATTTATTGTTTTTGTTTTATTTGCTTTGCTTTGTTTTCTTGAGTGCTTGAGCATGAGGAGGAGCAAAGAAGTTGATATCAATGATATGTATTGAAGTTGATAGCTTTTATTCACTCCATCAACCTATTTTACCAAAAAAAGTGTGTGAGATAAATAAGATTTTTTTCGATCTTAATTAAGAGATTTTAATTTTGGATTCAAATCTTGATAAAGAATGTTTCTTGCTTAATGAATTTCTATGAGTGAATCTAAATTAATCAGACAAGTGAATAAAGAATATTATCAAACTCAACTTGAAATAAAATATAGTGTAAAATCCTTTTTCGCGATCGATGTAGGGAAATTAAACTCAACTTAAAATGATTTAACTTAAAATAAATAGACAGTATAAAGAATTTTTATTATATGGAGGTATTTTAGCCTATTGTACCAGACGATTTGTCTTATTTTTTAATGACTAATCTTTAGTTTTTTATGATATTCTACATAAAAATGTAAATACTTTTTCACATGGTTGGTATATAAAAATTAATCTTTAATAGAAAAATTCAAGTTTCCAAATTCCTAGAAGAAATCAATAAATAAATAAAAAGATGAAAAACATCACATGTTCTATTAATAGTTTTCCTCTTTGTTTGATAATAACTCAATATGGAGTTTGAATTTTTTTCACCTATTGTGCCATTCCTGCCATAGAATGTTGTCCTCTCCATTTGGTTATTAACTATATAGAGCTACATACCTATTGTTAATTTGAAAAGAAAATAAAGGTATTTTTTAAGTTTTTCATTTGGTGTTTCGGTACCTAACTACGTAAGATTTTCAATTAATTTAAATCCGTGTTATGTAGAACCACTAAAAAGAGAAGCATTAATTGCTACCACTTGCACCATAAGCAATACTTCAAGAACAAAAAGATAAAATTTGTTGATCTTGAAGTTATGCTCATAAAGTAAGCAGGGTCAAAAGTTCGAGATCATCCACCTCTAACTAAGATATATCATTCTTGTAAATTACCCGATCTTTTTATATATTCAAAGCTTAAATTCGAGATCTCTAATTAATGATAGAAATTTTTTATTCATTCCACCATGACTATAAGTGGACAAAGAATAAAATATAAAGAAATAGATTCAATCTTCCGTTCAATCAATTTATTTACAAATAAACAAATAGAGAAAACAAAAATAAAGTACCATCATGGGTTATGATAGATGATTGAGATTTTCTTATTTTTTATTAGAGATCTTGAATTAAAGTTATGTAAATGAAAAAATAACATTGTGAGCATCATTTTGAAATAGATCTTATAATGCACAAATTCAAATTTAATCAACTTTGATGCATATATCGAACATCGAACGAAAAAAATGAAGTGGGTTCCATGAGTAGTAATTAAGAGGGGCGGTGGGAAGGTAGGGGTCTGTGTGTGGTTAGCAAAAAAACAAATATACTCCTATAGACTAATTATAATAGAGTCAAAAATACATCAAATCTTGTTTAAACAATACCACCATTTTATTATCCAAAATTATAGGCAATAACACATGGTTTGCTACTTTTGATTAAACCTTTACCTACTATCTAATCAAACCATATTTGACCCTAATATTTATTCTTTTTATGAGCTAGTTTTTCAGATTCTAATTTGAAAAGTATCTAGAATGAATTTCATAAATAACATGTATGGTTTGTTTTGGCGTAATTATGTATAAATATATTTAAAAAGTTTTTATTTATATATTTAGTAAAATTACATTCGTTTTAAACTAACTGATTCTAAAAAAGATAAGTGAGCTTATAAGGGTTTTTGTAATTTATTTACATGTTTGATAAACCAGAATTTTTTTTGTAAGTTAGAATGAATAAAAAAAATCCATAAATTTGGCAACCAAACTTAAAACTTTTAATTTTATAAGCATTTTTAGTTTGATATATTATTTTTTATTCTTGTATCTCTATTTTTTTTTTGTAATCCTTGAAACACCCTTTCCAAGACAGAATTATTAATTCCCTCAATCATTCCATTTTGGCAATTCGTTCTTTTTATATTTGATGCATATCAACTACTATGTTGTCATCCGCTAAACGAGACGATTAATGAAGCAGAGCGTTAGAGTAACAATAAAGTATGTGATTTATAGGTCATAAGTTCGAATCGTGAAAGCAGTCACTAATGCTTGCATTAGAATAAACTGTCTATATCACATCCTTTGAAATGCGACCCTTTTCAAATCTTGTCATGAGGTATTTTATACATCGAGCTGTCCTAAACAAAACGGTCTTCAAATCATGTATTTCCCTTTGACCCTAACCAACAAAGAACCCCCCATACCCCCACCCCCACCCTCCACTTTCAAGATTTATATACGTGAGTTCTCTCATTCCACCAAAATACCAATCAACAAACTCAACACACCTCAAAACAAAATGGCAACAAGAATAGTGGGAGAGAAGCAAAACAAAGGATCCATGTATGTATACAACTTAGACACCGGAAATCCAAAGCCAAAGCCAAAGCCAGAACCAGACTTATCAACCATGTTAAAGAAAGGGATATCAAAAGGATGGCCCCTTAGAAGATCGAAAACGTATCGCGAAAATCATCATCAAGGTGAGTTGAAAACAAATAATAATGTTGTTATCACAACATCAACAACAAGAAAATCAGTTTCATCAATTGAAGGACAAGTTGTTGTTAATAAGGAAATTGAATTATCAAGAAATCCAATTATTGAATCAAGAAAATCAGCTTCTTGTGTTATTGGAACAAGAAAATCAGTGACACATGTTGAATTAAATGTGGCATCAATGGCTGCAATTCTTCAAGTTAAAGTATTGGTCACAGACATGCCAGGATTTATGCAAGTTCATGCTTTTAAATGTGCAAGAACTACTTATGATAGCTTGGAGAAATTTAGTTCCAAACATATGGCCTATAACATGAAAAAGGTACTCCCTCCCTCTCCGTCTCAAATTATCTCTCGTATTTATCTTTTACGTACCCTTTAAATAATTACTTATGAGGAGTTTTTGACTATTTTATCCTTACTTAGAGGTATTTATAGTGTTGAAGAACAGTTACTGCTAAGGATACAATGGAAAAACATAATTAATTTTGTCTTGAATTTGTACAATAACAAATAATAGAGACAACTATTTGTAAAACCTACTATAGATAATTTTAGATGGAGCGCATATGTGTTTGTCCTATCTTTTATTGAATTTTGGGCATGACACTGATCAGAGTCAGAGTATTAATTCACAAAAAAAAAAATTAAAAAAATAAATACACGAAGAAATTAAAGAAATTTAATATAATAATATATATCTTAAATTTTTTTTTTCCTATTTACACGATATAGTTTTTCAACGAAAAAGTATCAATTGAGAAAGAGTTTAATTTGTGTGCTTAGGTAATTAAGATAACTTACAAAAATAGCATAATTATCCATTGTAGTTCTATTTTGGAAACCTATAACATGCAGTAAATAATGTGTTATAATCGATTAAAATAAACATATAATATAATTTTTTTATACTATGAGTATATATTTCCGGCCCCCTAAACATGAAATTTTATTAAGTCAAATGTACCTAAAAAAAAACCTCAACCACATGTGGTATATAGCTGAAAGAAGTTTCTCATTCTGTCTGTCCCCATTTATTCATATACTTTATATATCCTTTTTGCATATTATTATTTTATTCAAATATCTATGGTATAAAATAGTTTTGTTTTCCTATAAGAAATAATCTATACAATTTCCTAAAATACCCTTCAATAGTTTTTAGTTCTTACTCATTTTGAGGGGAAAAAATAAAAGATAATTTTAATAAAATAACCTTTACTCATCTACTTATTTTTATGGCACATGTAACTGTTAGACAAATTAACACACCTTTGCAAACCTGTCAATCAGATCTGAGACAACTGATTGAGGGCTAGCTAGACCATATTATAAAAAATAGATTGTAAAACTACATGTTAATAATAGCATAATGTATCTCTAATCATGTGACTAATCGTCAATTATTATTCACATCTTAGTCATCCCATGTGAATAACAAAAGCCTACTTGTAAGAATCAATTATGTATGGATCATTAACTAGTTGTCAATTATAGAATAACAGTATATACTTAGCAAAATTTAGGAATAATTAAGTAATGTAGCTTAATTAAGGTTGGGGAAAGATCTGTGTATATACCTCTCTTCTCCCACCCTACTTTACTGCAATAAAAATATTTTCCAACGGCAATAAATATACACATTAACAAAGACTAGCATTACTGACATTAGTTAATTTTCATTAGATCCAATGTCGCTGTAGGATTTAAGGACATTTTAAAGAGTGCTAATTGCCGTTAAAAATCATTTTTGGTGTAATATTTGTAGATGGAAATATTATTGTTATTGTTATTGTGAGTGACATAGCCATATAAATTTATAAATATTCACCAGCAAAGAAATTAAAAGGGTCTATTTTAATTAATTAAAAAATTAAATTTACTTAGTCAAATATCCTAAGGCCTAAAATCAAAATTCCTCAATAATTGAGCAACTAAACATGCTATTACCCCTAACTTTTATATTCGGTGGAAAATAACTTTTATAACACTATCAGGTCAAAAAAAATAAATACAAATAACTATTCATATTAGTAACTTTGAAAAATAAGACATATAAGGTTAATAGTAAAAAAAAACATATTTAAACTATCACTTCTTTGAGAGTTTCACATTAACTATCATTGTTCCCTTTTTCTATTTGAACTATCACATTCTATGTATTAGATTAATACACATCTCGGAGCTGATTAGACCAATTGTTAGTTGTTATCTTCTTCTACCTGAATTATTACCATCTACTCAACTAGGTGTTTTTCAATACATAGATGGTGATAATTCAGGTAGAAAAAGAAAACAATTGATCGATAGTTAGGATATGAAACTCGCGAAAAAATAATAATTTAGACATGTTTTGAATTATAATTTTTTTTATGTTATCAATATATATATAAGTTAAATTATATTCTAATTAGATTTTTGTTTACAAATTTCAACAGGAATTTGATAAAATATATGGGCCGGCCTGGCATTGCATAGTGGGCTCAAGTTTTGGGTCATATGTTACTCACTCCACAGGTGGATTCCTCTATTTTGCAATGGAAAAACTTTATATTTTAATTTTCAAGACAAAAGTCCAAAAGACCATTGAGTCCTAATTTATTTATTTATTTTGGTAGTAATACTTTTACTTTTCTGATTTTTATCACTTTTTTTTTAATTTAGAATTTTCTTTATTTATTTTTTAGATTTGTAAATGGAAATTCATTGAGATGAAGTGTGTATATGTCTTAATTTTTTTAAGAAAAAAAATGTGCAATTATCCTAAAGTATACCTCTTCTTCTCCTTTCTTTTTTAGGCTATATGATTATAACGATTTAAGAGAAATTTCTCGTAAATTTATTCTTTACGATCAATTCATTAGTGTGTGTCCAATCGCGTAACTTAGTATAATTTCATTTTGCGAAGGAGTGATTAATTTTTGTAAAAACAAACCAAAAAAAGGCTTAGACACAACAATGACAAAATACTTTCTCTAAATAATAAGTCACAACCCAACTTATTTAGCCTAAAATTACTTTTTGGCTAAAGTACAAACCAATAGTGGCTAGATTTTAAACTATCATTTCATTTTCAAAATTGATATACAAAAGACCCACTTAAAGGAATGTTTGGTGTGTAAAAAGTTATATGTGAAACTAGGGTGTGTGTAAAAGGAATTTCATATAATTTAGAGGAGTAAATTATATACTGAGCCCATAGGAAAACTATGTTGTAATAGGTAAGTTTTGCGACACGCTCAAGACAAAAGGGAGGTTGATGAGAGTGGGTTACAAAAGGATTGTCAGGCTTATACGTTGGGAAGCTTCTGAAGAAGGGATGTAAATAATATCTTAGGCGAAACATATAATTGAACGAGAGAGGAAAGTGAGGATCTTTATAAGACATAAAACAGGTTCAAATGATATATACCCTCTTTGGGCTTGAAGATGTTGTAGCCCAAGAAACAAATTCGTGAGACATGTTGGGCCAAAAGGAACACTACATGTCAGGTATTTGGATTGTGACAAATATAGTATCAGGGCCAGACACTCCCTCAGTACGATGATGAGGGCATAATCGAAGATGCCAAGTCTCTAAGGGGAAGGGGGATGAGTGTATGTGACGCCTCTTACAAAGGGTCAGTCGATAAGGGCATGTCACTGAAGGACTAGTAGGCTTCTAGGCTAGCTAACTGTTAAAGAAAGGATGTACATGACACCTTAGACAAATCCTACATCAAAATAACGAAGGAAGATGAAGAGCTTAACAACGTAGCACAAGTTCATAAGGTATACATGTTTTTGAGTTCGATGATGACGTAGTCCAAGGATAAATTTGTGAGGCCTGCTGAGGAAATATGCATGGGTGATACGTGCCATGAATATGGATCGTGACAGTTTAATATGTCTACCCCCGTGCAATTAGGTAAAGATATTCACACAATTTAGTTACTACTCGTAAAAGATATTTATAAGTAGAGATAGATCTAAGATCTAAACTTAATGAGTTTGGGATGCCATAAAATCTACTAAATATTTGAGTTACTAGGTCTGAAATTTAATATATGCATATATTTAGTAGATATTTTATTACATACACAAATTTTGTCCAAATTAACTCAAAATTATTGGATTTGGTTGAATTCGTAGGCATCTACCCCACACATAAAATCAGAAAATGAACCGGTGTGAAGATCTTGAATGCAAGAGTGAGATCTTCATAATAAACAATTATTAGCTAAGAATCTTGAAAATTAAATTGGATCTCTATAACAGTTAAATTCCATCGATAATGTACAAATTCATTATGTAATCTATAACAATAACAATAATATATTTAGTGCAATTTTACAAGTGGAGTCTAGAGAGAATAGTAATATAAAAGCCTTACCCTTATTCTTATAAAGGTAAAAATATTATTTTCGATAAATCCCCGACTTAAGTAAAATCATTAATTATGTTTTCTCTATAACTTAAATCCTTAATTATTTTTTGGTTATTAGTACACTACTAGGTGGGGTTATTCAAACCTAAACCTCCCCCACTTCAAGATGTTTTTTACTTAAGTGGGACAATTCTACCTAAAAGAAAGACCCATACAGGTTGTAATATAATAATATGTGGATTATAGCAGCCAACACAAGACAACAAATTAATGAATTTTAATTGGGAATTGGGTGGTTTGTATATCTATCAAGAAAATGGCCTGTTTTTATATAAAATATATTAAATTCATTAACAACTTCATCCTTTGGTTTCTCCTTTGCCTTTTAAAATGTAACATAATTTCCAATGTCAATTATGTTGTGAGTGCTCTCTTCGTTTTAATTTATTTGTCTAATTTTTTTTTAGTCTGTTTAAAAAAAATAAGTAATTTTTTTATTTTTTTAACAATTTTTTAATTCCACAACATGTTTAAGACAACAAGATTAAACGTTATTTTAAAATTAAAATAGGACAAATAAATTGAAACGGAGGTAGTTGATGTTTGTTTTCACCAAATAAGAACAAAGGTCTACAACAAATTAATAATATTTGTAATTGTTTTAGGTGATCAAACTTGGAATTTTTCAATTATTGTCAACTTGTTAGCAAAAAGTCAAAAACCCATGAAAAGCACAACTTTCTTGAACCTACAAGCTGTCTTTAATATTCAAGAATGGCTATCTTTGCTATATGCATAAAAAAAAATAAAAAAAAAAACATCTTCACACAAGAGAGACAACAATTTTAGAAAAGATGCATTTTTTGTTTCTTCTTTTACAAAAGCTTCATATTACAAAAATATGGCTAAGAGAGACAAAACAATTTTAGAAAAGATGCATTTTTTAAATTACATTGTTTATATTATTACAAAAGGAATTTATTTTTAGATTTTATGCAATTTTTTGTGTCTATAACAACTAAATAAGATTTAAATAACAAATGTTATTATAAAGGACATTTTTTCTTAATAGTTTCTCCCCTCCCCTCAAATCCCCAATCTCAATTGGTGAACATTACTATGCCATTTCAAGTATCGTACAATTTGATCCGAACATCATCATAATTTTAAAAAAAGAAAAAAAGAGAAAGACAAAACAAAAACTAAAGGTAACAAAACTCTCATCTTACAAACAAACAAAAAAAACCATGATTCATTCATATGTCTGAAGAAGAAATTAAACATAGTACATATATATATTACCATAACAAAACACATAAATATATAACAAACATAGAGGTAATTAATTAATTAATAATTTCACCAAAATATAAATATATAAATTAAGACTTACGTTTGACATTTTTTCTTGTTTTTTGAGATTTATCAACAGGCTTCCCAAAAATACCACAAACACCACAACCAGATACCTTAGGAGATGGAGGATCTATGGACGGTTGCATGTAGTTATCTATAGCTCGAGACTTAATAGGTCTCGGCTCTGGCGATTTTTTTTCTTTTTTCTTCCCTTGTTGTTCTTGATCATGATCAATTTTCTTGAGTTCTCCAGATAATAATTTATCATCCCATATTAAACCTGATGAACCTTGTCTTCTAAATGAAATTTCTGATCTTGGTAACATTTCTCCAATAGATGGTTGATCAGCCATATAGAAACTATAGTCTAAATTTTTTTTCTTCTTTTTCTTGATCTATATGAAATTGAGTCAAAATAGTTGCTCAATATCTTGATATATACAAAACAAGAAATAATATATGAAAAGATTAGTTGGACAATGATGTGATCATATATATGTATTATAAAAATAAACATCATATCTTATTTTGTATAGTTTTGATATTACTATTTTGCCCTTTGAAATTTGTGATATGGTTTTGAAGATTTGACACTATACAATATATAATAAATTATTGGATTTAAGTTATATACATTAAAAAACATAAATTTTATACTATTTGTGTTTATAGTTTAGTCTCTTATTTGTTTGAGTTTGAGTTGTATATGTTGTTTGTGTAAATAATTTTTTATACCGGTGAAAATTTAGCATTAGAGTCAAATTTTCAGTAAGAAAATTTATGATATAAAAAGACAAGCACACGAAGAATAAGTTAAAAGGAAAAAAAGACTTTTGTAACCTAAAAAGAAGTAAGGATGCACTGATGATATAAATGAAATTTCTAATATATACTAATCATGTATATATAACTTAAACTTTATAAATTTTAGAATTTAACTTATATGCCCTAATATTATAACACAGAAGAAATATTATTTTCATGTTATAAATTTGTGTTATATGAACGATTATCTATAGTTATTTTTATTTTGGGTGAAATTTTTGTTGAATTTGGTTCAATCATTGATATATACTAACAAGAAATAAGATGTGAAAGACATAAGTTGGACAATGACGTGATCATAATATAAATGAATTTCACATTTTGTAGGGTTTGAAATTTACTTGTTTGCCCTTTGAAATTAGTGAAACTAATTGAATTTTTTGACACAACTCCATTAATTGTTTCTTTCCTAAGTTTATATACGAAAACTATTGGCATACGCTCGAAAAATTGTTCGAATTAAGTTATATATATATATATCGATATTGTAATAATATTTTAAGGAAAATATAGAAAGTGAAATTATTAATGAAGGTTATAAATTTGAGGAAAATATTTATACTATCAGTATATATATAGATTTTAAAAATTATTTTTAAGTTCTAATATTTAACTTATATACATTAAAAGTGGATATAATTTTATATTTGTAATTAAGGTTGATCGGATAGAGTAAAATTTTATTTTGTACTTTCACCGTGTATAAGTTATACATAAGCTAAAAATCTTATCAAGCAAAGGATTAAATGATACCATCACTAATATATATATATGTATTGGATTCTTTAATACATCCTACCAAACGACCCCTTAGTTAATACATAAGATAATACCAAATAGGACGTATAATTAATACTTGCTTCGTTATATATTATAGATTGAAAAAAATATACCAAACAAATAATTAGTAATTTCAAAATTAATATAGGCATTATTTTCTCTAATACCTTGTACCAAACTATGCTTAAATTGTTAACATACACTTGCAGAGTCAAAGTTTGGATTTGGTAATACATCATTATTAATTAGATAATCTGATTTCGACTTGTGATCATGAATATAAACTGCGGTGAAATAATTACGGTTCTTCCATACTTATTCAAAGATTCCGAGTTCAAGCTTCTAAGAACAATAAAAATTTGAGTAAAAGTTACTTCAAAAAATAGGTCATACAATGCACAAATTAAAATTTAATCATATCTAATGCAAATATCGAACACAAACAAAAACCCCTCCAAACCCTAAAAAGGACAATATGTTGGATATGAAGGTAGTAAACCAATTTTGAGTAAATAATAGTTAATTCAGGACAGTCAATTAGAGTATAAAAGTAGCAGCCATCTTTGAATACAAAATTAGCATTCATGAAAAAAATTATTAAGTAACTATGCTAATTCTTCATAATAATATAATGTATAACCTACAAATCTTAAATATCCTCTCAACTTATTATTTGTTGAAGTACATTTTTCTGAATTTAACTATTAATGAGTTTGACTAATTCAACCAAACTAATAGAAATAGACCTAACAGATTCATAATGGATAAACATTTATTATTATTTTTTGTTTGAAAGAAGAAAAAAGACAGGTAGCACTGTATCTATATCTAAATATTAATTTGAATTGACATGAATCTCAATAATAACGATCATCAAAATTGACAATTGATAACGCAAGTAAATATAAACACACATGTAATATATGCAGTGGGGTCCAGGGTAGTGTGTACACACACAATATACCCGTCTAAGTCTAATCCCACAAGTGGGGTCTAAATAGAATAATGTGTACGCAGACTTTATACCCCTACCTCCCCTACCTCCACACATAATATAAGTAGTGGGGTCTAGGGTAGTGTGTACACAACAACATATCCGTCTCCCACAAGTGGGGTCTGTGAAGGATAGTGTGTACGTAGACCTTACACCCCTACCTTGAGAGGTAGAGAGGTTGTTTCCGATAGACCCTCGGCTCAAGGAGCTGTCTATCTGCTGAAACAGATTAATCAGAGTATGCAATATGCATTTTCATAGCAAGAAGGCTATTTTCCAATGTACCTATAATATTCAATTGCACAATTTCTTCTTGTACAACTAATCCATGACTTAAGCTGTTTCAAAAAGTTGTAAAGTTTCAAAAGCTAATCCAGAAAATTGTACAAAACTTTGCACCAAGCTACAGTAAAGTTTTTCCAAAACTAAGTTTTTATCAAAACCTTTAAATTCTACTAATTGCTCACAACTGAGCTGAGCCTTCTTTTGTCTTTGAGGATTTCACTGAGAGGTTTTGGACCTGAAAAATCTTCTTTTTCACTTCCTCCAGATGGACCTGTTCCCTCAAGAGAATTTTCATCTTCTCTTCCTCTCCTCTTTTCTTCTCTAATCTGAGCTAGAGTCTTGGGTGCACGAAATGTCTCTGGAATGTCAGTCAGTCTCTTCCTAGAAGCCATCCTCCTCCTAGGGGGTTCATTTGCAAAAGGACGCGACTGGCCCCATCTCCTGTCCTTGAAATGCTGCTGTCTGTAACTGCTTCCTTGAGACTGTCTCATCCTTTTCAGACGATTGGCACCCTCCAGACGAGGGTGGTCCAAAAAGGCGGGGGAGAAAGAAACGTTGCTTTCCACTTTTGAAGACCTTCTTTGAGGCATCCACCGGGAACCCTGTGGACGATGCCTATCCCTGCCTTGCTCATGGACATTCGACCTAGACAGGTCAAACCTTCTAGACAAGTGATCTGGAGAATCACTCTCATTGGCTCGTCGCTTCTTCAGAAGGTCCCGGAGGTCAATATTGCCTCTGCCACAAAAAGCCAGTTCTCTAGGTAACTCTCTTTTACGTGATAACCTCTCTCTTCCATGAGCAGGGATAAGAAATTCTCCGACGTGTTCATTCGTTTCACGATTCTCAAAGTTATAATAAGAAGTGTCTCGTTCTACATCGGACACAATTCCTATATCTGGATATGCAGGATCATACTCGAGGTTGTTCTCAAAATCATACCCAGGGAACCGTCCACCAAGTTCCCTGTCTTCCATATCATGGTGCATCAGATAATTATGTTCATCTTCGTGACTCAAACCTACTAATCTATCATCAACAAGAACATCAAAACCGGGAGATGATTCCAACCACTCCTCTCTCTCCACGTTGTCCTCCACTTCTTCGTCTGAGCTCTGGTTGGGGGACAAATAGGATCCTCCTTGGGTAAGGCCTTCAGCAGGGACTAACGAATCTAACCCGACTGCAGTAGCTTCTTCAGAAGGAGATCCTGACATCTCATACGAAGCACTCTGCTCACCAACATTATTAGTCATCAAATGGACATCAACTTTTGACTTGATATATTCATGTGCTGCTTCCTTAGGCCCCATTTCAGAAGAATTGGGATGTTTTTCGACTGCTGAAGGACCAGTTTCACTTCCTGCAAATGTCTTCTTCATCTCAGCTGTTGGTTCATCAGGGACTCCAGCAGCTACTTTTGAGGATTTCCATGCAGTTGCACCATCATCAGGTCCATGCAGATATGAGCATCTTTCACCTTTATTGCAATAGCCACTAAAATAGAAGTAACAGGGCATATTTGTCTTGTTAACAGGCACAGCAGATTTGTTGGGTCGAGGAGCCAATTCAGATGATGTCTCTGCATGGCTCTCTAATGGCTGAGAAAATGGACAGAGAAAAATTAGCACGTCCAAAGAATTTAAAATAACAAGTTCAAGAAGCAATTTAAGTCAATTCAGAAAAACGGAAGTGAAAGGTCAGACAAATATTTGCTTTAAAACATCTAATTTCTTGTTTGCTAGGTCCTTAAGTAATCCATAACATTAAGTCACAAAAACCTTCAGACCGTGGAAGATCTAACAATGTTTCCAAGTACTTTTCATTGTTTTCTTGGAGTATCATAAATCCACCTCCAAAACCACCCTTCCCAACACTGACCTTTATCCACTTTGCTTCCTTGGTGACTTGAATCCCCAACCTCATGGTTGGAGGTGGGTGGTCGATTCAACTAAGCTATCCCTCCTCATTAACCAGTTTCAAGGTACTTAACTCATTTATACCCCCCAAAAGCCTCTTTTCTGTTCCACCAGAAGAATTAATATGAGCACTTATTAGTGATAATACAAGAGATGTTGAACACATACACCTTCGGATAATTGCACAGATTGTTAGTCAAATCAGTAATTTGAGCATTTCGAGGACCCTGAGGTTTCAGATATCTGCAGTGCTCCTAAAGAATGTTGCACTGCACATTTTTCAGGAAAAGAATTTGGAACTTGTGCTCTAGGCTTGTTAAAACTTAAAACTTCCCCGAGAAATGGTTGCCATGGATTTGGCTGACACAAACAAGTCTTAAGTGGCCAGTAAATTTTAGTGGAGATTTATATTTTTGGACTCCTACTGATAAGAAAAGTGTTTTAACAAGAAGATATCTCGCTTTCTTGTCTGACAAAGGCCTTGAGAAGCCAGTAATTTTTAGTGGATATCTATATTTCTTGACTCATGATGGTAGGAAAAGTGCTTCTTCAATAGGATGATATCTTGTTTTCTTGGAAACAGGAGATAAAGACTAACGTGATATCTACCCATTAAAGGAGTTCCTACTTTTTAGGTCGTGGTGGTTCTACTATTCTAGAGCTTAGGCAAACTGTAGACAAGTTGTAATCATCCTACTCTATAGACTAACAATAAAATTTTTAAATTTCGAAGTATGAAACAGTTTAAACATGTCTGAACTCAAACTATTTTAACTTGAGAGAAATATTCAAGCCAAAACAAAGCATATTTCATTTTGTTGCATTTTTGCAGTAATAATATGTCAAAATCAGCACAACTATCAATTTCAAACTATGAAAGGTTTGTACTTACTGGATGTCGAAAAGCACATGTTGGGTTAAGACAGCTTCCAGCCAGCCAGTACCAGCAATCCCTGGGATTGAGCCTCGCCATCTCACTATGTCGATATTCACATTCCATTCCCTGAAACAAAAGTCCATATCACAAAACCAGATTCTTAGATACAATACTTGAAATAATGAGACAAAGACACACACACACAAAAATATTCATGTCAGGAAAACCCCAAGTCAGTTACAATACTTGAATGATGAATCACGAATGCACAACTAACAAAAACATCTAAGATCACTGATACTGGTGGAATAAGTTAAACAACAACGATGAATGTTCATTGTATCGAGGCTTACTACTCTGATTGTTGTGATTCCATCATCTCTAAACCATAACTAATTAGACTTGAACTGAAAAACTAAATCTATAAATAGAGAAACAATTAAACACAATAATAACTTAAACAAAGAAACAGCACCAATACAGCAAACTAAATGAAGATGATTAACTGAATTCACGACTTCAGCAAACCACAACAGGATCATCGATTCACTTTATTAAAAAACTTAACATAACACCCAAATCCTCAATCCACTGAATTCCCCTTGCATAATCTCACCATTTAACCATTCTATCGTAAAATAAAATCCAACAAACCAATGCACCCTAATCCTGAAAAAAAATACATCTAACATGATACAAACACACACACTTCAATTTCATACAACTTGTTTACTTGACAAAAAGTTTAAGATATTAATTTAACATATACATTACATCAGCATTAACATATATTTAGTAGAATGACACAAAAAATATATATTTATTTTTTAAAAGTTGGGGGTAGGGTAAGGGGAAACAGGAAAAGAGATTCCAAGGTGAGGAATCAAACCCTCACCATCAAGCTAATACTTCAGGTAGCCAATCAACTAAACTACTAACATTCCCCGACATAACACATAACCAACAAGCTAAACAAACACCCATATACAAATTAACACAAAATGCATTCATCCACCATTTTTTTCACCAATTCTTCAACAGTTAAATAAACCAAAAACAAATTGAAACCCAGATTAGAAATGCAGATAATCAACGAGTTAAACAAACACCCATATAGAAATTCACACAAAAAATGATCGAAAATTTCGACGAAATGCAAATGAAAAAAGAAAGCTATACCTTCTTACAAGTGAGGGGAGATGCTAAAAAATACACACAATCAGTAAACCGCTTCTGAAATTCTTCCTCCATTGTTTTCTCCCACAACAAAAAAAAAAAAACCAGACGAACAAAAAAAAAGAAAATTTTCAAAATTCTGAAAGCATTGAGGTTCTATAACTCGATCAAATTCCAAACCCTCAACAATGAATGTGTATCTATATATATATACCTATAGATACACATATACATACAACAACTGTATATAGTGGGGTGGGGGTGGGGGGTCGTAGGGTATGAAGGTGATGATGATGCTAAAAAGTTTTATAGAAGCTAACGCTTTCTGGGTTTTTTCGTTTTATAAGTTTTAGATTATTTGCATTATAGGTCCTTGTATTTTTGGACATGTTGGCATTACTTCCCCTCAATTTTTATTTTTATTTTAACCTATTTAGAAAAACTACGAATAACTACTGGTTCGATTAGTTCTAGTTTGTATCGACGTAAATATTAGGATAGGAATAGAGATTTTTTTATGTTAAAGGACTTGTAAGTAAATAAGCGTAATTAGGTTTGACGGTATATTTTAGATTAGAGTTTTAAAATTTATTCTTAAATGTATGTTTGACTATAAATTTTTAGATTAGTTTGTAAAATTTTATCTTTAAATGTAATTTTGACTAAAATTTTTGAATTAAATGTATTTTTAACTAATTTTTAAATGTATGTTTGATTATAGATTTTGAATCAGATTTTTTAATTCCGTCTTTAAAAAAAATATTCAAGTTACTCGTTTTTAGGTTTTGGAACTTAAGTGAATCTTAGTAGATCAATTGGTTGGCTACTTGAATTTTCATTTTGTTGGTTAGGGTTCGATTCCAACCTTATAATCTTTTTCCCCATTTTTTTTGAGAAAAAAATTTGAAATTTCCACTCACTAAACTTTATTTTTTTTCCAGGTAAAATGCATGTCACACACAACTTTAAGTTTCAAAAATCACAACTTCAAAAACTCAAATTTTCTACTTTAAAATTTCAACTTCAAACTCTATGGCCATATGAAAGATTATTCGACAATCGATCAATTAATTAATTATACTATAATTGCAAATTATGTGCGACATAATAAATTTTATGATTTTTTGGGTTATGGTTTGTGCTTTTTCGTCATGTTTCAGTTCTTTCCCCTTTTTAAAAAAATTTAATTATTGATAAATCAATTGATTCAATTAATCCAAATTCGTATTGACTTGGTTCAATGCATGGCCATTTAAACTAAGAGAAATTAAAAAGGTTTGAATCAATTATTATTTTTTGGGGTGGTTATGATCAAAAACTACATAGAGGTGGTTTACCTTCAATTTTTATTTTTTTTTACTATTTGGGATTTCGATATAAAAGCTATGTTATTCAATTTTCTTTTTAAAAATCAACGTGCACATATTGAATCCGTCAATATAGGCGTAACAATATTTTCAAAGAGTCTATACAACATATCACAACCAAAAAATTCTCTCTTTATCTATTCGAGGGGTAGTAGGGCAGAGGACTTTGATGTCCCCAAAAAATTGTTTACTCAAATAATTCTATTTAATACAAATATTCTTTCAAGCTTATGACTTATGAACGATACCTTTTGTAGTATCATAAATATTATTTAATAATCTTATTCTATTCTACAACTTTTTAGATAAGAATAATATATAAAACCAATTAATAAATCCATTATTCTCTTGAAGTGCTTCTTTTATTAGGTTTTTTACTACATTTTTTCTTACCATATAATATTCTTTCCTTGATTGGAGAAAAAAATAGAGCAAATACCAGGAATAGAATCCTTATAAGACAGATTTACTAATAAGAACCTTTCCAAATAATTGATTATTCCTACATGGAAATGTATTAGTAGACTATGTTGGGACACTATCGAAGGTTGTGGTGCTATGGATAGGCTCTCTTCATCCTTAATGGTCTCAGGTTTGAGCTAATTTGCGTATGAAAAAAATCTTAGTAGGAAGCACTTTCACCTTTAATGAGTCTTACGTGACTCACGCGAATCTAGACTAGTCTAGATTGGAATGGAGATACCAGACATTGGGTTGGAGCAAAAAAAAAAATTATTATAATGGGTCAGATGAATCTAGGATTTGAATTTGATGAATTAGATCTACAAGATTATTCTTATGATTGAAACTATCGTATTTCTGGAATTATTGATCAAATTTTAGTATTTGTTGATATTTTCATGTGTATATTTTTACATCCTTTTTATGCATACAAATATATTATTCGTGCATAACCTCGTTATAGGAATATGCATTGTATATCAACAACAATGCATAACGTGTATAACGTCGTTATATACAACAACAACAACATACCTAGTGAAATCTCACAAGTGAGGTCTGAGAAAGATAGAAGCATAGCGTTGTTATATGTGTTCATAAAAGCAAATCATCAAGTTCTTATCTGTATTATATTATTGAGAGTTGATGCTTAAAAAGAACTATTTTTGTTCCCTTAGAAGGAAACTATTCATAAAGATTCTATGAATCTAATATCTAATCCTTAGTGTTGTTTCTCCTATTTTTTACTTCTTGTTATGTTGCCGCGTATTGTCGGATCCTATAAAAATACACACCCTTCGTTTCAATTTGTTTGTCTTGTTTTGACTTAGACACGAAGTTTAAGAAAGTTAACAAGACAAAGAATCTTGTTGTCTTTAAACTAAAAATATGTCAAATGTAGCAAAACGAGACTTTTTTTTAAACGGACTACAAAGGAAAGTAGGACAAACAAATTGAAACAGAGGTAGTACTGCTTTTGGAGGATCCTATCGATACTTTTGAAGAGTCCGCAAGCAACATAGCTTTTGCATTTCTTTGTAGGCCTAAACAGTAGTGATTAATTGTCAAGATTACATAATATTATTCTATGGACAGTCAGAAAGAAAGCAAAATCTGAAGGAATTTCATTCATTAGAACACATTGTAACAGTGCCACAGTCACAATGTAGTTAGGAATTAAGGTCTCTGAAGATAAATCTTCAAAAAAAACTTAATGTCGCCGCGTCCCTCAATATAACTCACTTTCTCTCAAGTCACCTCCTGAAAAAACAGAACAGGATATTAGTAAATGAAAAATGGCGTTGGAAAGTAAAACGTCGACTATGCAGTACCAGAATCATATGGCAATGGCTCACCAAAATCCCTAGGTGTCTTGCACTTATAACATTCAGCTCTAATGGCATAGTTGTGCATACCACATCCTATTCTGTTGATCAAGAAGGAAGTTGTGTTAGTTAAATATGCTCGTAGTACTTACCGAGGGCTTCTAGTACTTTTTATTTTTGTTTTCACTTTTAGTTTATATCATATAGGACTGAGATGTGAAGGGGAGCCTTGGTGCAACAGTAACATTTTCCATAATGTGACTAGGATGTCACGAGTTCAAGCTGTGGAAACCGCCTTTTGCAGAAATGGAAGGTGAGGCTGCAGACATAAGACCCTATATGGTTTGGCCATTTTCTGGATCCTGCAAATTATGGGAGCTTAGTGCACCGAGCTACCTTATAGTATTGGATTAAGATGAACTTAAGTGGAGTGATATGGAAAATGAGGATTCATATAGCCGATCAAATTTGTTGTAGTAGAGTAAGTCACTTGCATGGAAAATGAAAAATGTGAACTAACCTGCTGCAAATCCAATCACCACTCTTCCAACCAGGAAGAACACTTGAATCATATCCATAACCTGCTGGTGCCATCATTCCTGCCCCAATACCATAATAATCACTTTTTACGGAACCACATCGATAGCAACTTGTTTTGCTTGCATAGTTGTGAGAACCACAGTTCATAGCACTGCAATACCAATCTCCAGCAAGAACATCTGTGTTGTTTAGTCCATACATGGCAACGTCAGTCGATGTTGCATACTTAGGACAGCTACATAGTTGGCATGCATCCCGTTTCTTGAAATTTAGGTGCTGACATGCAGCACACATCCAATCTCCTTCCCTGTTCATTTTCTGTCCTTGAAACCTGAAAAGATTTTGAGAATATATTTGCTTATAAAAACAACATTTGCTTATTCTTTATCATTCTTTGTCATATGAATCTTGTATTAAAGGTCTAAGTTTTTCGAAAAACTTTCATAGAAGACAGAAGCTTTTTTATGTAGAAAGCCAGAAGAATACGAAATTTGGTTCTTACCTGAGATAATGAAATGAACTACACAAGGAAATAACATTATGAATACCTCACCTTAGAAAAACTTAAGGATTTAAGAACCGAGCTTCTCGACTAGACGTAAAACTTGAAGATCAAGAAATGGTTTGCTGAAGCTTGTAATTTTGATGAATGGTTTGGAGAGGTTTATATAGTTACAAGATCTCATTATTGGGGCCCAAAAAAGTTTCCTTTTTTATCTGTGTTGAATTGTAGACAGTTTCCTTAAATGGGATCCACAACCACATGATGATGTTTATAAATTTTGAAGAAAAAATTTGGATAAACCTTGAAGAGTTTGACAAATGCATATGATGCTAACATCTCTTTTTTCCTAAATATTCTTCAATAATTTGAAAAAAATAGAGAAAACACAGGGAATAGAATCCTAAAACAGACTTAAAAATTTGATTTTTAAACAGAAAATTGACTTTTTATTGACAGAGATATTGATTAAGAATAGGTTCTGGCTGTTTGGACACTAGGAGATATGCCATGGAATTGAAACAACTTCACATGAACTAAAACACTTGTCTACCATTAAAAAGGGAATATAATTAATTTTGCATGGAATGTGAACCTTTCCAAAACAATGGATTATTCCTACATTGCATTTTATCTTTAAGGTACTTATCGCTGAACACATTGCATTTTTGTAGTTATTGGTTTGAAATATAATGTTTGTTGACGTTCTTCGTGATTTTTCACATGTGTAGTTATGGTTCATCTTGAAAATGATGGTTACAGAAGAATCTTGTTAATGTTAGTGTGGTGGTGGTGGATCTGAAATTTAGATGTTGTAGGTCCTAAATTTAGATAGTGAGTTCTGAAATGTATATCTAACTCTAGACGTACTTGTTTTACGTGCCCACAAATGCACACATATATATAGACTCGATACGAAAGCATGAGGTTCTATTGAAAATGCTAGTCTGTGGTTGAATTTGTCACTGCTCTCTGGTCACCCCCAACCCCTCATCCCTTGTTTGTGGTTGAATTCGCCACTTTCCTTTCACGCCTCCTCGTCCACAATCCCTAAGATAGATAATGTTTTAGAAATAATGTAACAAGAATCAATTCCATATTCTTTTTGAGTAACTCAATAACTCTTATACAAGCAATCTCTCGAGTTTTTCCTTATCTGAATGAGTATTGCATTAAAATGCGATTTTATATTGAGCTCTAAATATAAGTATGTAGATAGTTCTGCTAGTTAATGTACATGGTCCCATTTATTTGCTCTCCAATGAAGCCAAGCTTACTGATATCTTATCGGTCAAAACCTAAGCTTTATTAGTGTGATTTAGAAGTTCTTGGCTCATTCTTGTCTCTTAAGTTGCAACGAACTTACGAGCCCTCAAATGGGGTTTCCACTAATTAGTTGCATTCAAATTATTGTTATTATCTGTTGTTTCTTGTACTTCCATTACTTCTTTTTCTGGACTACTTTGCCTTGGTTTTCCTTGAGCCAAGGGTCTATCGGAAACAACTTCTCTACCTCTAAGTAAGGTCTAGATACACGCTACCCTTTCCAGACCCCGACTTTGTAGTTGCATTGAAATTATATGCGCTTAGCTCAATAATGATGAGACGACTAACTCGAAAATGTTGCAGATTAGTATGGAAATGGAAATGAGTTTTGAGACTTAAAAGGAAAGAAAGAAAAGAGAAAAGGTGAAATTGGCTCACTAATAAAAGTAAAGCATCTGGTTCTTATCTGTGTAATAATAGAGAGTTGATGCTTAAAGGAACTAATTTTGTTCCTTTAGAATGAAACCACTCAAATATTCTATGAATCTAATATCTGATCCTTATGTGATTTCAACTTTCTTTTTTCTTGCTGTAAATTAAGTGATACATAATGTTTTGATGGACTGTTAAGTTTCCATAATATTATTCGTTGGAGCACCCGACAAATTAAAAGCAGACGTTGAAAGACAGAAAGAATGCAAAATCTGAAGGGATTTCATTCATTAGAACACTTGCACAGTTACAATGCACTTAGAAATTAAACCCTTCTTTGAGAAACTAATCTAAAGAAACAAAAAGAGAAAAACTTCATATTGGCGCGGCCTTCAATATAACTCACTTTCTCTCAGGTCACCTCCTGAAAAACAGAGAAATGAACAAGATGTTAGTGAATGAAAAATGATGTTGGAAAGTAAAATGTCGACTATGCAGTACCAGAATCATATGGCAGATGGCTCACCAAAATCTCTAGGTGTCTTGCATTTATAACATTCAGCTCTACTGGCATAGTTGTGCATACCACATCCTAATCTGTCGATCAAGAAGGAACAAGTCACTTAAAAATTGGACCTGGATGAACTTAAATGGAAGGACATGAATAATGAGGATTCATATAGCCGATCCCTACTTGTTTGGAAATGAGGCGTAATATTTAGTTATTGAAGTTTACGAGAACTAACCTGCTGCAAATCCAATCACCACTCTTCCAACCAGGAATAGCACTTGCATCATATCCATAACCTGCTGGTGCCATCATTCCTGCCCCAATACCATAATAATCACTTTTTAAGGAACTGCATCGATAGCAGCTTGTTCTGCTAGCATAGTTGTGAGAACCACAATTCATGGCACTGCAATACCAGTCTCCAGCAAGAACATCTGTTTTGTTTAGTCCATACATAGCAACATCAGTCGGTGTTGCATATTTAGGACAACTGCATCGTTGGCATGCATCACGTTTCTTGAAATTTAGGTGCTGGCATGCAGAACACATCCAATCTCCTTCCCTGCTCATGATTTTCTGTCTTGAAATCTGAAAGTAAAGATGAAAAGATTATGAGAAATAGAAGATCGTAAGAGGCACGTGCAACAATCATTAGAACTGCATTGCTTAACATGAACAGTCATTTCACTCCTATAAAAAAATTCCTGGCACATGAATCTTGTATTGAAGGTCTAATTATTTTGAAAAACTTTCATTAAAGACAGCAACTTTTTTTTTTTTTTGTGTGTGTAGAAGATGGAAGAAGAGGAAATTACTTTCAATCTCAGATAAAGAAATGAACTTCACCTAAAACAAATGAAGGATTTGAAGACTTGAGCTTCTCGACTACGCGTAAACGTGAAGCTAAAGAAATGATTTGCTGGAGTTGGTAGATTTTGATGAATGGTTTGGGAGGTTTATATAGTTGCAATATCTCATTATTGGGGACAAAAGTTTCCTATCTGTTCTTTAGACAGTTTCCTTAAATGGGATCCACAATATAGCACAAAACATAATTGGATAAACCTTCATTCTTGAGTGTAGAGGTATATGTCTTTCAAAAGTTGTCAACTCTTAAATTCATGCATTTGATGCTAACATCCCACTTTTCCTAAATATTCTTCAATAATTTGAACTTTCTTTCACAATTAGAAAAAAAAATAGAGAAAATTTAGGGAATAGAATCCTGATTAGACAGACTAAAACAGTGATTTTTTAAACGGAAATTGACAGAGATATTTGAAAGAAAGACATGAGTAACATGAATTGGTTCTGGCTGTCTGAACCACAGGAGATATGCCATGGAATGGAAACTACTTCATATGAGCTGAGACACTTGTCTTAGTAATTTTGCATGGAATGTGAACATTCCCGAAATAATGGATTATTCCTACATGGAGATCTAGCAGTAGCCACAGGCGGATTCATGATTTAAACTTGATAAGTAATTTATCTTTAAGGTCCTTATCGTGGGTTCCGTTGCATTTTTGGAACTGTTGGTTTGAAGTGTAATATTTGTTGACATGTTAGTGATTTTTCTCTTGTATACTTATGGTTCGTCGTCTTGAAAATGATTAATATACGGTATGTTCTCCTCTGGTTGGGGTTTCTTCTACTACCTAGGGATGGAAATCAAGTGTGCACCTTTCTCCTCAAAACCGATATGGTTTCAGAACGAGTATCGTTTAGTATATGCATACATTTATTTTCGTTCTTTTTATATAATTCGAGCAAAACATAGTTACATAGATCTGCTTCGTCTTCTCCTAATGAGGTTTGTACTCCCAAATGTGCATGTACTTCCATGGATATACACTTCCTCATACACATGGCACTTATAAAGACAAGTTGGAATGAGGAACTTTGAAATGCATATTTTGGAGCAATATTTGGAGTTT
Organism: Solanum appendiculatum; assembly: GCA_018342035.1. Classification (NCBI taxonomy): domain Eukaryota; kingdom Viridiplantae; phylum Streptophyta; class Magnoliopsida; order Solanales; family Solanaceae; genus Solanum; species Solanum appendiculatum. The sequence goes on from JAGDQO010001477.1 coordinate 336,335, forward strand.
TTCCTTATCTGAATGAGTCTTGCATTAAAATAAGATTTCTTCTTGAGCTTCAAATATAAGATTACTCGTGTTGAAGTGTGTGACCGTCTAATCTAAAAGCTTAAACTGTTAGAGAGAGCAAACTTAATTATGTCTTCAACACACCCGTCCACCCGCGAGCTTGATTCATGGACTATGCACGTGGGAATTCTTTTTGATAATGGGTAGCAGTGAAACTAGAAGTCAAGACCTCTGTCTGCTAATGATACCATGTTGAAATATGTGATCATCTTATTTAAAAGCTTAAGTTGTTATACAGAACATACTTTTAATTACTTAATTACGTCTTCAACTACTCCTACTGTTTATCTCACCCTAAAAGTATGTATATAGGTCCTTTTGTTTGCACTTTGATGTAGACAAGCATAATGCTAGATCGATTATCGGCCTAAAGCCAAGCCTTAGAAGTTCTTGGCTCATTTTTTTTCTCTTAAGTTGCATTGAAAATGTTGCAGATTAGTATGGAAATGGAAATGAGTTTTGAGACTTCAAGGAAAAAAAAAAGAAGAGAAAAGGTGGAATTTGAGTTACTTTATTTTGGCTCACTTATAAAAGTTTAAGTATCAGATTCTTATCTGTGTAATAATTGAGAGTTGATGCTTAAAGGAACTAATTTAGTTCTGTGAATCTAATATCTGATCCTTCTGTACATAAGTGAAACATAACCCTTCGCATTTATTAAAGCTACATAATACTCACTCCGTTTCAATTTGTTTGTCTGGTTTTTGACTTGACACCGAGTTTAAGAAAGTAAAGAAGACTTTGGAATCTTTTGGTCTTAAACTAAGATATGTAGAATGTACCAAAACGTCCTTTAATCTTCTGATCTAAAACATGTTAGGTGGAAAGTGAGTCAAATGAATTTTTTTTAAACAGACGGAAAAGGAAAGTAAAACAAACAGATTGAAATGGAGGGCGTATTATCTTTGGACCACCAAACAAAAGCAGTTTTTGAAACTTGAAAGGCAGGAAGAATGCAAAAATTCATGTGAACCAAACTTCTGCAATTCCTATCTCCTTCTCTGCTCATTTTCTGTCTGGAAATCTGAAAGTGAACATGAAAAGATTATGTCAACAAATTTTCATATGAGAAATAAAATAGACCGTATTTGTACGAGGCATGTGAAATAACCGTTAAATCTTTGGCTATCCATCTTCAAGGCCTCATTCTTTAACTGGTAATAGTTGACAAGGAGAATCCAAAATACTATCTATATGCATTATATGAACAGTTATTTCATTCTAGAAAGAAATTCCGCGGCACATTAAACTTGCATCAAAGACAGCAACTTTTTGTGTGTAGAAGCTGGAAAAAGAGGATATTTAGTTCCAATCCAAGATAATGAAATGAACTACACAAGGAAAGGACACTAACGATGCCTCACCTAAAAAAAATGAAGGAGTTGAGGTACTGAGTTTCTTGACTAGACGTAAAATTTGAAGCTCAAGAAATGGTTTGCTGGTGCTGATAATTTTGATGAATGGTTTATGGACGTTTATATAGTTGTTAGATCTCACTATTAAAGCCGAAAAGTTTCCTTTTTGATCTGCTGTGAGCTTTAGACAGGATCCACAAGATAGCACAGTTTCAAAAGTAGTCAACTGTTAGATTTATGTATTTGAAGCACTAGTTTGGAATAGAGATATAATAATTTGACAAATGCATATGATGCTAACATCCCACTTTTCCTAAATATTCTTCAATAATTTGAACTTTCTTTCTCGATTGTTAAAAAATAGAGAAAACTTAGGGAATAGAATCCTAAAACATTGATTTTTAAACAAGAAAATGACTTTTTTTATTGAGAGAGATATTTGAAATGAAGGGCCACTAATTTTATACTAGAAAAGATGAAAGACATGATTAATATGAATTGTTTCTGGCTGTCTGGACCACAAGAGATATGTCAAGGAATTGAAATTACTTCACATGAACTAAGACACTTGTCTCGATAAAAAAAGGAATATAAAATCTAGATGTTGGTGGATGAAGAATGTGTAGACTTGTTGTAGGGTGGAGGGACAAAGATAGGTCTTTCTACACCTGCCATGCAATGCACTTTGGCTCTCAGTTTGAGTGGTGGATCTAAAATTTAGATGTTGTAGGTCCTAAACTGAGATAGAGAGTTTTGAGATGTATATGTAACTCTAGATATACTTGTTTTATGCGCGAGCTCACACACACACACACATTCATCCTTGTTCCTGGTTGAATGCGCGCCACCTCCTTTCACCACCACCTTCCACCAAATTTCTAAGATAGTGTTTTAGAAATTGAAGTGTAACAAGAATCTATTCCATATTCCTATTAAGTCTACTCAATAACTCAAATATGAGCAATCTTTGAACCTTTCCCTTGTCTGAATGAGCCTTGCATCATAATACGATTTCTTATTACAAATATGAGTACTGCTATTGAAGTGTGTGGTTATTTCTTCAAAAAAGCTTAAACTATTAGAGAATCACACTTTTAGTTACTTAGTTATGTCTTCAACACACCTTCTCACGTGCGGGTTCGATTCTTTTTCATGGTCTAATCACATGGACTTTTTCCTTGATAATGGGTGGTGGTGAGACTTGAACTCACAACCAATATATACTCTGATACCATATTGTTGAAATGTGTGACCATCTTATCTAAAAGGTTAATCTGTTAGAGTTTAATAACTTAATTATATCTTCAACAACTCCTACTATTTCTCTCACCCTAAAAGAATGTACATAGGCTCTTTTGTTCGAACTTTGATATAGCCAATCTTACTGCTAGCTTATCACCAAAAGCCAAGCTTTGACCACAAACTTCTTTTCAATTCTAGATGCCTTATTCTTGTGATTTAGAAGTTCTTGGCTCATTGTTGTCTCTTAAGTTGCATTGAACTTGAGAAGCCTCAAATGTGGTTTCGACTAATTAGTTGCGTTGAACTTATATGTACTTAGCTCAACAATGATAGAATGGCTATCTTGAAAATGCTTCACATTAACATCGAATTGAAACGAATTGGAAAAATTGAGGGAGGAAAGGAAAGAGAAAAGGTGAAATTGGCTCAATTATAAAAGTAAAGCATGTGGTTCTCATCTGTGTAATAATTGAGAGTTGATGCTTAAAGGAACTAATTTTGTTCCTTTAGAATGAAACCACTCAAGGATTCTATGAATCTAATATCTGATCCTTATGTATTTTTCTTATTTTTTCTTGATGTGATCCTTAAAATGAAAGACGGAAAGAACGCAAAATCTGAAGGAACTTCTTCATTAGAATACTTGCACAGTTACAATGCAGTTAGAAATTAAACCCTTCTTCAAGAAACTAATCTATAGAAAGAAGAAAAGAAAAAACTAAAAGCAAGAGAGAAGAAGGGTTGTTTGAAGGTTAAATCTTCAATAGTAACTTAATGTTGCCACGTCCCTCAATATAATTCACTTTCTCTCATGTCATCTCCTGAGAAAACAGAGAAATGAACAAGATGTTAGTAAATGATAAATGGTGTCGGAAAGCAAAATGTCGATGATGAAGTACCAGAATCAGAAGGAAGATGGCTCACCGAAATCCCTAGGTGTCTTGCACTTATAACATTCTGCTCTACTGGCGTAGTTGTGCATACCACATCCTAATCTGTTGATCAAGAAGGAAGTTGTGTCAGTTATAGAACAAGTCACTTGCATGTGCCAGTTGTAAATTTTTATCTTTAATTTGTTTATCTGATATTGGACCGGGACATAAACAATGAGGATTCATATAGCCGACCCTACTTGTTTGAAGTAAAAATGAACTAACCTGCTGCAAATCCAATCACCACTCTTCCAACCAGGAAGAGCACTTGAATCATATCCATAACCTGTCGGTGCCATCATTCCTGCTCCGATGCCATAATAATCACTTTTTAAGGCACCGCATCGATAGCAGCTTGTTCTGCTTGCGTAGTTGTGAGAACCACAGTTCATTCCACTGCAATACCAGTCTCCAGCCAAGACTTCAGTTTTGTTTAGTCCATACATGGCAACATCAGCCGGTGTTGCGTATTTTGGGCAGCTGCATCGTTGACATGCATCCCGTTTCTTGAAATTTAGGTGTTCGCATGCAGCACACATCCAATCTCCATCCCTGCTCATTTTCTGTCTTGAAATCTGAATTAGTAAACATGAAAAGATGATGAAAACAAGTTTGCATATGGGAAGTAAAATACGCCATAACTTAGCATGAAAAAACAATCGAGACATCTTATTGTTTATCAACCTTTGAGGCATTTGAAATACTGTAAATAATAAAGAAACCAAGAACTGCATTATTTATACTTGAACATTTATTTCATTCTAGGAAAAAATTCTGCAGAACGTTAATTTTGTATTGAAGGCCTAATATTTCAAGTACTTGCATTCAAAGTTGAATTATGTTTTTTGCATTTACTTTCAGAGATGATAAAACTAAACAAGTAAAAAAACATAATGAATGCCTCACCTAAAAGAAGTGAAGGATTTGAAGAACTGAGCTTCTCGACTACACACGTAAGCTTGAAGCTTAAGAAATGGCTTGCTGGAGTTGGTAAGTTTGATGAATGGTTTGAGGAGGTTTATATAGTTGCAAGAACTCACTATTGGGGCCCAAAGTTTTCTTTTTGATCTGTTGTAAGTGTAAGACGGTTTCCTTAAATGGGATCCACAAGATATCGCAAATTTTCCAAAAAGGAATTGGATAAACCTCCTACTTTCCTTCCTTCTCGAGTATAGAGGTATGGCTCTCAAAAGTTCTCAACTGTCAAATTCATGCATGTGAAGCAGTATTTTCTTGAAAAAACAAAATAATTCCCCTCCTTACCCTTTCCCGGTCCATTATTCTACTAGTAAAGTGTTTCTCAAAATATTATTCTTTGTTCTGTATCCATTTCTAGTAGGTGTTATGAGGGGAAGATGTTATATGAAAGGTGGGGTTATTTCACCATGTGCTCTTGCTAAGATCGATGGCCCCTCGAGATGATATGGATTGAACACAGTAACACAATAGATAAACATGTGTAATCCACATTACAGATGCAAGCAATTGCCTGACACGAAGGTTTATGTCGTTCAGGTGGAAATGGTCCAGGTTCCAAAGGGCAAACACTTTAACAATTACTACCAGGGAATCAATTCCCTCATAATGCATAAGTTATCTATTCTTCTTTTGTGTTATATTCTTCTTAATAATTCAAAAGTGAACTTCTTTTCATCTCCTGTTCATGTCATGTCCATGTTTACGTGTCTATTTTGGACATAATTAAAGCTCTTAATCACACATTTAGGCCTTAATCTCTACTTGGAAAGCATAATATGCTTGTCAGTAGATTGCTAAGAATATAAAAGGCATTTTTATCGGCGCAGACAGGTGATACATGAATTTGGAAAAAAACATGAGAGTAACATTATTCCTATGATACAATTTATCGGCGCAAACAGGTGATACATGAATTAGGAACAAAGCATAAGAGTTACATCATTCCTGACAGTATTGAATGTATCAACTTGAAGAGAAATACCTCCTTCATGACAGGTAGCTGAGGCAATGTATTAAAGTGATCATCATATGGCGTTAATCTTCGTTTTTCATTAGTAAAGAAATCATCAATATTCTCTGACGATTCTGAAAGTGATGCATTGTACGAGACTCGAATTATATGAATTTGATGCCCTGTAGTTGCAGATGAGAAGTGAAAAAGTTAACCAACCATCTTTGACCATAAACAATATAGTGTAAGGTTATTCTATAACTTTTGACTTGGTTCCGATGCCTTAAAAATATAGTGTACGCAGTCTTACCCTGCATTTCTGCAAGAGGTTGTTTCCATAGCTCGAACCCCTGACCTCGTGGTCACATGGAAGAAGGTAGAACTAGAAACAAAAGAGATTCCGGTTTAATAATTGTCTATTTTAAAGAACTTTTACTGCTGTAGTACTGTGAATATTGATACCAAAATGCAATTTTCTTTTAATCTCACTCCCTACTAAAGGGGACAGTTGATTATGCATTCATCTTAGGACAATTTCAGCTAAGGTTCTAACATGACGACCGTTCCAATAAATAGTCAATTGGAACGGTCAGTGGTGTATCCAGGATTTCCATTAAGGGGGTTCGAAAATAAAGAGTAGTGCCTAAATCTTACATTTAGGAGGTTCAAAATCAATATATAGACATAAAAATTCTTTAAATATACAACGTAATTTTTTGCCGAACCCCCTCGGCAACCTTTAGGTCCGCCCCTGGGAACGGTCTCCATGTTAGAACCTTACTTTCCTTTTTAGTCCGTTTCGATTAGTTTGTCTTATTTTGCCTTTTATCCATTTCAAAAGGTCTCTTTTCCTCTTTGACAACTTTTTAATTCTAAAACCAAAAGATTAAAAGGCATTTTGGTACATTCCAAGTATCTTTAGTTTAAGATAACAAGATTCAAAAATCTTCTTTACTTTCTTAAACTCCGTACCAAATAAAACCAGACAAACAAATTGAAACGGAGGGAGTAGCAACAAAAGCAGGCCTTTTATGCAAACACAAAATATGGTGTTCAAATTGGAGGAAATCAAGAGTAATATTGAGATTGACAATGGTTGTAATCTTTTGACAAATTATCGAGGCCACAAATGCTGACATGGCATCCACAGCTGATTCCACCTAAGCAGAGAAGCTCACGTGTTGACATAGGATTTGATAAGGAGGAATCCTAATCACTATTTTTAACCAGACAGCATGAATATTCTGGATAAGAAAACCTCAGACAAAGCTTCATCCTTTATTCTTTATATGTGACCATTCAGTAAAGGGGCCCAATCCTCCTCAATAATACTAACCAGAATCTACATCCTAATGGCAAATGATAAAAATAGCCGTTGCTTTTGAATGTTGCATATTCCTATTGTGCTGTCAGAAGGTAAGTTTAAGCTAATAGTGATTAATTAAGATATATTCTTCTTATCTATACAAGTAAGTTGATTTGTAAAAGGAAACACCACTTCGAGTAATAATGATATTGATGATAGTGACGATAAAATCAAGAAGAATGATTATAGATGCCCTGTCCCTCTCTGGTTGTGTTCATTATAGCCAAAAGAATGCATAGAATGGTTTTAGCTGAGGTTCTTCACTACTTTTAGCATGATCTCTATTTGAAAAAAAATGAGTTGAAACTCTCTTAAATCTCATCGGAATAAAGGTCCTAAAGATCGATGAGTAGTGGTAAAAAAAGAATCACAGAAAGCCAGAAAAAATCATTTTGGCTAAGCCCTTTGTAGTGCCCACTATAACTTGTTTTCTTATTGGTCTTCAGCATCAAAATAACCATATAGGAATGAGTTCACTTGGATATTTTTGGTCGAGTCGCTGGTCCAAAGCACCATTTCAAAAAAAGTTAACTTACTGATCAACTTTCAAGCAATGCAGCATCAAGTAGCCACCACTCCAAGAAAATTCGGGGGTCAAGTCAGGCAGAGGCGGATCCAGGATTTTAACTTGGATGGTTTTAACCTTTAGATGCTTAGTACTGAACCCATTACACTCTTGAAATTACGGGTTCAGAATTTAATATTTGTTGAAATAATAGTGATACTTGTCAGTTTTATTAAACACATTGATCAAAGACATAATACATAAACAAATACTCAAACGTGACCTCAATTGGCAAATAAGCACTCAAACTTTGAGACACATCTAGACACCTCAACTTGGTTTCAACTGACAACTGAACACTCTAACTCGTCACCATTGTGTCTCGTGGACACCCGACATGACAAATTTTGGAGATGTCCATGTGATCATTTTGTAATTTGGAGTGTTCAACAGACAGAGTGGAGACGAGTTACTTGTCAGATGAGGCCAAGTTTGAGTGCATGTTTATGTATTATGCCTTGACTAAATACTTCATCCGCCTCTGGTGCCACGGGCTGATCTGAGGCCAAAAATATATTTTCTTATCATTAATTGCCTCAAATTTAGTATTTATATTTGTCCTTTTTTATTATGAATTTTATGAATTGTGCTAAATAGTGTATTTTATTTGTAGGATTAAATTGGTGTGAAGTTGAAAAAGTTTGGAGCTAAAACGAATTAAAAATTGAAGATTCTAGAAGGAAAATCAAGCAGACAACTTAATGGATTAAAGTGAATATTATATTAATATTTATATGTATTCAAATTTGCTCAGAATTGAAAGGAAGTGAATGTTGATATGAGCAATAGCCTGCTGCCACGTGGCGCAGATTGAAGGCCCTGCAATGTGGAGGCGGCGACAAAGTGAAGTTCACGCGGACGTAGGAATCCAATTCCGTTTTGGTTTTGGGTTCCTAATTTGTTTTGGACTCAGTTATTTTATTCAGGGTTTTCTACATCTATAAATAGTCCATAGAAATAATTATTAGGAAATACTTGGGAAGGAGGATACTTTGTAAGGAAAAATTGTCAATACTTTTTAGGGTTCTTTTCTTCTTCTTTTTCTTAGGTATTAGTAGCTAAAGACCTTTGTTCTGGGGCTGCGGCCATGGGTAATTGTTGAACATCGATTGTTTTGAATTAATTATTGGTTATCGCTTAAATTACTTTTGTGTTCTTGTTTTAGTATTTCATGCTAGGCCACCATAGAAATAAATCTATTGTCTATTCTTGGACTCGAGAGATGAAGAGGTAGATAGACCAGAGAATGCAAAGAGCTTGTTCTAACTTTGTTTAGATTCGTGTTCAGGAGTGACGCCCGGACGAACACCTCGCTTGGTTACGAAACAGGATGAAATATAAATGCTCGCCAATTAGGACTGCCTATCCCCGCTCAACGATGTAGTTAGACAGCTAGTTGGAGTAGGTGATTAGAGGTCGAGAGATCATGATCATAAAATCAACCCTGTAAATCAGTAATTTGATAACCTTAGTTAATTCATTACATGAGATGCGATACATGAAACCCTATGCATGCTGCAGCCCTGGAATTGTCGCAATCACTGTAAGTTAATCTTAGTATTTAATTTTTGCATTCTTTTATTTCTTTTAACACTCTTAAATAAATAATTAGACTAGTATAATTTAGTAAATAGTTAATTGACAAGTCTCTGTGGGTTCGATATTTCGGTTCTTAAAGAGCCACTTATTACTTTTGCGACCACGTACACTTGCGTGTGCAATTGGAAGCAACACGGGCTTTTGTCTTTTGACTTATCGCAGATGCTCCACAATCTTGGTTATAAGTGGCAAGCAACTCCCACATAGTTATTCTTCTGAACATTCTCAATCTAATCTCAACTGTTAATTATTGCCTCATTTATATCAGAAGCCAACTAATAGATCTCACTGAATACCCTTCTATCATCTAAAGAGGGAGATGCAGCCTTTGGACAAAGTGCTCCTCTGAACCTTATATTTTCGACAAGGAGCATAAATATATATGTGAAAAATCACTACAACCAATAATTTCAAAAGTATAATGAGTTAGATGCTAAGAACCTTAAAGGCTAAACCCGTTACGTTTAAAATCTGAATCCGCCTCTGATCATCTTTGTTCGTTCAGCTAATGTTTCTACCACAACATGATAGATACCAACAATTTATATCAAGGTTCTTATCATGCAAGAGTAATCCTTTTTCAAAGGCTTTTATAGTTCTTTTCGCTCTACAGATTAGGACTTGAAAACTTCATTTGATGAACTATAAGCAAGGATCTATAGAATACATAAACAAAGGAACTAATAATCCATTTATTTTATTGGTTTTCATAAGAGATAATGGTCAAAAACACACCTGAACTATCAATTTTTCGCGAGATTTACACCCCAACTATCAGTTGTTCTCTTTCCCAATATGAACTATCACCATCTATGTATTAAAACATATCTCAACTATCGGTTGTTCCCTTATCCTACCTGAACTATCACCCTCGTTCAGGTAGGAAAAGGGAACAACTAATTTTTGAGTGTGAAACTCACGAAAAAACGATAGTTTATGTGTGTTTTTGACCATTAACTTTTTTAAGTTTTAATAATTCAACTTACAAATTGCAACACCTCTGTGACTGTGACAAATACTTTATTTTGGCCCAAATAATTCTTGTAGCAAAAGCCAAACCATATTGTCCCACAAGAATAAAAGTTACCTCACCCTGTTGGATATATAGTTCCAATGCTAGTTATACCTCCACTTCCCATAGAGAACCTGGAACAATATAACAAATGTTTAGTCAAATACTTTGTAACAGAACAAACATTGTGTAGCAGAACTACTTTTGAGCCAATTGCAAAAGGCTGCAGCTTGACAAAACAAGAATATATTCTTAAAGACACCAACTTCTATATTCTTTCTGAGCATACTGAACAAACTCCCATCATTTTTTGGGACAGTGAATTAAACACAAGTTGTTAGACCTCTACCAACCCCCTAGTCTTCATCCACACTGTCGTTGCTTTTTCTTCTGATTCTCTGGTTACACCCTCAATTTTGATTGTTCTATCGTAGGCCTTAACCGATTGAACATTAAGATACCTTTGCATCTTTTATTCTAGGATTTCACTTGTGAAATAAAGATTGTTGACTTAATAATTAAAACATTGACAAGTATTTGCACCGGGTACGAGTTAATGATACAACCTAGGGAGAATCACACCCCAAAAGCTAGTTATTGAGGTGGGAGAGCCTAAGGCTATATAAGCTCCACATCAGCTCCCCAATTTAACCGATGTGAGACTCAAGTCCCATACCTTACAGTACGATGTGTGCCATCCAAGGCACGACCCCACATCAACTCCCCAATTTAACCAATGTGAGACTAAAGTCCCATACCTTGCAATACGATGTGCGCCATCTAAGGCACAACCCCACATCAACTCCCCAATTTAACCAATGTGAGACTCAAGTCCCATACCTTGCAGTACGATGTGCACCATCCAAGGCACGACCCCACATCAGCCCCCAATTTAACCAATGCATGTCAGATTCAAGTCTCATACCTTGTAGTATGATGTGCACCATCCATGGCACGACCCCACATGAGCTCCCAATTTAACCAATGTGAGACTCAAGCCCCATACCTTGCAGTACGATGTGCACCATCCAAGGCACAACCCCACATCAACTCCCCAATTTAACCAATGTGAAACTCAAGTCACATACCTTGCAATAGGATGTGCTCCATCCAAGGCACTAAAGCACAAAGGGCAGTGGGTGGTCCTGATACCATTCACGCAACTCAAGGAGAACTACACCCCAAAAGCTAGCTATTAAGACAGGAGAGTCCAAGACTATATAAGCGCCCATATAAGCTCCCCATTTAACCGCGATGTGGACTCAAGTCCCATACCTTGCAATAGGGGGGCCAAATTTCAAGATTGGACCTTTATCCCCCATATTCCAAAATGATATCAAAGTATCAAATTTGAACACAAACAATGACACTCTCTTCACCTATCACTATCCTCCAATTTCTCCCAAGCTCAGATCCCCCTTACAAACTCCTCCAAACTCATCCATCTTTTTCCCTCTTATCCAAATGCAAAAACATGGAAGATCTCAAGAAAGTTCATGCCCATTTCATCAAATTTGGTTTACACAATACCCAATTTGCACTAAGCAAATTACTTGAATTTTGTGCCACTAATCCATATGGTGACTTCTCATATGCTTTATCAATCTTTAACACTACTGATGACCCTAATCACGTTATGTATAACATGATAATTAGAGGATACTCATTGAGTTTATCTCCAAGTTTCGCCATTGATTTCTATGAAAAAATGCTTTTTTCGGGTAATCAACCGAATTCGTATACATTTCCGTTTCTTTTTAAATCTTGTGCGAAAATTATGGATACCCAGATGGGGAAAATGATTCATGGACATGTTTTTAAGCTTGGGTTGATGACTGATGTTTATGTACATGCTTCACTTATCAATATGTATGCTCAAAATGGTGAAATGGATGATGCAAGATTGGTGTTTGATAAAAGTTCTAAGAGAGATGCTGTGTCATTTACCGCGTTGATTAATGGGTATGCGTTGAAGGGATGTGTCGGTGATGCTCGGGAACTGTTTGATGAAATGCCTGTGAGAGATGTTGTTTCGTGGAATGCGATGATTTCGGGGTATGCTCAGGTGGGTCGGTTTGAGGAGGCGTTAGTGTTGTTTGAGGAAATGAGAAATGTGAATGTGGTTCCTTCGGTGAGCACGTTGTTGAGTGTTCTATCTGCGTGTGCTCGTGTAGGTGAACTTAAATTGGGGAATTGGGTGAGATCATGGATTGAAGATCACGGACTTGGTTTGAATATTCGTCTTGTTAATGCACTTATTGATATGTACGCAAAATGTGGTGATGTGAAGACGGCAAGGAACTTGTTTGAGGGTCTAGAGGAGAAAGATCTCGTATCGTGGAATGTTATGATTGGGGGTTATACACATACTGGCAATTATAAAGATGCATTGGCTGTTTTTCATCGAATGCAGCAAGAAGTTATCGACCCTAATGATGTTACGTTGTTGAGCATCCTTCCAGCTTGTGCACATTTAGGTGCTCTTGATCTTGGCAAGTGGATACATGTCTATATTGGCAAGCATTATCAACACTTACAAAACACTTCTCTATGGACTAGTCTGATAAATATGTATGCAAAATGTGGTGCCATCGCAGCAGCAAAACAAGTCTTTCAGGGAATGAGAATGAAAACTTTAGCTTCGTATAATGTGATGATCTCAGGGCTAGCAATGCATGGGGATGCATATGAAGCTCTGGAGCTTTTCCGGAAAATGACAGAGGAAGGTATGAAGCCAGATGATATAACATTTGTTAGTGTTTTATCAGCATGTAATCACGCTGGTTTAGTGGATCTTGGTCGAGAATATTTTAATACCATGATCCAAAGCTACAAGTACACACCAAAGTTGCAGCATTATGGATGTATGATTGACCTTCTAGGACGAGCAGGAAAATTCGATGAAGCAATGCCCATGATTGAAAGCATGGAGATAAAACCCGATGGTGCAATATGGGGTTCCTTGCTAGGGTCTTGTAGAATCCACAAGAATCTTGAGTTGGGTGAATATGCTGCCAAGAACCTATTTGAACTAGAACCTGAAAATCCTGGTGCTTATGTACTCTTATCCAACATCTATGCAGGTGCTGGAAATTGGGACAAAGTAGCATTGTTAAGAACTTTTTTAAATGATCAAGGAATGAAGAAAGTTCCTGGTTGTACCTCCATTGAGATTGATAGAGTAGTCCATGAGTTTCTTGTTAGTGATACAACACATCCGCAAAGCAACGAGATTTATAAAATGTTGGATGAAGTAGATAGGCTATTGGAAATGGCTGGCCATGTTCCAGATACATCAGAGGTACATTATGAAATGGATGAGGAGTGGAAGGAAGAAAAACTAAATCAACATAGCGAGAAGTTGGCGATTGCCTTTGGATTGATCAGCACAAAGCCAGGGACAACTCTGAGAATTTTTAAGAACCTTAGAGTTTGTGGAAATTGTCATGAAGCCACAAAGATGATATCGAAGATATTTAACAGGGAGATCATCGCAAGAGACAGGAATCGATTTCACCATTTCAAAAACGGTTCTTGCTCGTGCTTGGACTATTGGTGAACTGATAAAGATCAAGCAGAGTTGAAGGTATTATCAGTAGTTATAGACAAAAAATTTGCAAATACTTCTTCTGTAAAGATATTGTAGTGTTGAAATGGTCATGAAGCTATTGCACTGTTTGAGAAAAGCAAGTTAATCTCTGATACAATTACTCAACTAACAATTTTTATCTCAGGAAGTCTCACTCAACTTTGAGTATTGTTTTATTTATTAAGTAGTAATATACAAGGTAACTAAACAAGCCTTAATTAAAAAAAAAAAAAATTATTTTCATAGTGAAAAATGATAGATATTGGTAATACATAAACGACAGAGTTACATTTTTTTTTGTGCTCTATTCTCCCTAGTAATACTTAAACAAGGATTACAGTAATGTTAAATTAGATACACTCAAAAATACTTAAAAAGAGTTTAATTATTCAATTGTGAACCTTAATTAGTTCTGTTTGAAGGAGTTTTGCCTTGCTGTTTTGAGAATTGTCTTGTCAGCTACAACAAAATATGCCATCCCAGCAGCTGTGGAGACAATAAGAGCTTTAGCAGTTGGATTCATATAGGTTCTTGCCCATGGTAACATCTTCCCAAAAGCAAACTGTATATTTCATAAATATTTGAGACATTAGAACACAAGAATATATTATATGTTCGGTACGATGAAAAATATTCTTAAAAAATAACTCATTTTCTAGTGTTTGGTAAACGTTTTCCAACAACAACAACATACCATAACCGGTGGAGTCTGGGGAAGGGTGGTGTATATGCAATCTTGTACTTATCTTGTGAAACTATTTTTGAAAGATTCAAGAACAATGAGAAGGAAATACAGTAGTAAAGATGTCATATTAAAATAAAGGAGAAGAGAACAGTAACAACAACAGATAATACCACTATTTTCCCATTGAAATTCCTCGCTGAAAAATGTTCAATAGCTATTTCCACAAATATATTTGATTGAATCACTGAGAAAAGAAAAAACATTTAGTTGTTATTCTCCGTATTTCAATGAGAATCTCTTTTCTACCGTGTGTTTTTCTAGTGAGCAGGTTCGATGAAAATAAATTTTTTAAAAAGTCATATTTTATAACACAAAAGTTTTATTGATTCGTCGTACGAAAAATCTTTATTTCTAGTAGTGTATGGTAACTGAGTCAAAGAAAACAACATAAACCAATAAAATAAAAAAATAAGATAACAGGAGAGTAATAACAACAATACTAATAAGAGAAATTGAACAACGTTCAACTACCTACTACCCTAATCCTCAACCAAAAGTAAGGTACCATTTTCCACCAAAAGTAATAACCATCAACGCTCGACTACCTACTACGCTTGAAATGTATATAGATAGATAATGTAAATCTTACTGTTGGAATGGCAGTAGCAACAGATGCAACAACAGCTGCTTTTGCTCCAGCAACTACTCCTTCTGCATTTACAATCATTTTAAAAAATTAAAATTAAAATTAAAAATCATCATATAATAAAAAAATTAAGTTTTTTTTGGTTGAGGTACAAGCAATTAAGGGGAAAGTACCATGAGAGCAACGCTTAGCCATAGCTAATTTTTGATCCATTGAAGCCAAACTCACATTCTTGGCCATTTTAATTTTGTATAAAAAAAATATAGGAATAATAATATTAATGCTTCTTAATTTGCAATAAATTGATGATTTTGTGAGTGAAGCAAGAATGAATGTTTATTTATAGGCATTTCAATTTTGAGTTTGGACAAAAATGTTTGATGGTTTTTGTCTAATTTCCAATGTCCCAAGTCACATGTTTTTAGACAAAAGTTCTTTATATTATTATTTTAAGTTTTGGTAGTATTATAAATTAGTGTATTTGTAGATTACCATGTTCTTGCTGTGGTCGGTTCATTACATGACCGACTCTTAAATTTGTCAGGATATTTTATTTAGACACTTAAATTAAACCTTGTTCTAGTTAAACATCTCTACTTTTGATAAAGTGTTCCCAATCAGATACTTTCGATTCAAAATTTGAATTTTTTTTAATATGTGTTCTCATTCACCTATTAGGTAGCTAAATTAACCGTGTAAAATATGTCGTTCTCTTTAATTATACATATTTACCTCAATAATCATAAAACACCAAACATTTATTTACGTGAGTTTGATGTATATAATTAAAGAATATAGCATATATTATGTGATTGATTTACCGATATAATAGATAAATAAAAACATGCATAATAACTCTATATCTAAATTCACATAAAGAATTGGATAGTTCAATTTTCATATTATAAATCACTTTCGTCGTACCAAATACACGAACATGTGAAATAAAGGAGATATGTTGGTTCCATAGTTTGGACTTTGGAGAGTGCAATTTGCAAGTGGTTTTTGGAGTTTAGGATAAAAAGCACTTCCAAAAGCCAAAAGCCCAATACAATGGGTAAAAAGGCTAGTCTTATTATCACCCTCTCAACACATGCCCAAAAACTAGCACTGTGGGATCAGATAATGTTTGGTAGAAAGAAACTACTTCTTGCATTTTAATTTATGTGACACGATTTGATTTGATATAATAATTTCTTTCATTAAATCTTTCTGGGACTAAATCAATTAAAGGGTATCTTACTTTACTCCACACATGGAAAATACTGTTGTCTCCTTTTTCAAGAATCTCTTCACAGTTCCATTGCAACATAAAACTAAACAAACAAAGCATAAATGAGTAGGGGTTGACTACCATGTATACTACTACACTTTGGAATATGAAAGTCACTTAGATTTTCCTTTATTTGAAGGCCCTTTTGTTGATGATTTCTTGTAAGGTGACTTCCTTGCCTTCAATTTGTTATCGGTTGACGATGACCTCCCTCCTTGGCTCCTTCCTTTCTTATCTTTTTTCACATTGTACATGTTTACAGCCTACAGTATAGGTGAAAAAAATCGAACTAATTTAGCATGCAGAAATCTCGGGGGATAAAATGATAAGAGATGTACATATGCATATGTTATACCTTTTGCACATTGAGTATCTCATGGGAGTTCTTGGCCATGAATTTGTTTAGAACCTTTTCGGTTTGTTGTCTCTCTAAGGATCCCATTCCTGATCCTTCCGCAACTGGTAGGAACTGGTTGTAGATAGGAGGAAAGTGGACTTAGACAAGTACAATTAGGTCAGAACTAAGCAAAGTTATGTATGTAGTTTTTGTAGTACAAACCTTCCGATACTTCTTGTCATGTTTTGGGGGCTTTTCACCAGGCAACTTCTTGTCAAATTTTCCACCACTAGCTGTTGCATTTGCTGCCATTCCAGCGACATTCCCGAGTTCATCCTTGCTAATTTTCCTTGGTGCAGCTTGTGTTCCTGTTATAGGCAGTGATGTGGCAGCAAGCTGAACGTGACTGCAAAGCAAGTAATGGAATGTGAGGCACATGTTTTTCACTGTCGTGCCAGAAAGTGGCCAACTAATGTATGTTAACACAGCATAGTGAGGAATTTTAAGAAGGGGGGTATAAAAGTTTAGCCACCGCGCTTATCAAGACAAATGACATCTGACAGAAGGATGCAAGAGATTAAAAAAGTAGATGAGAACTTCAAGGTGGAATTTAGCAACTGATAGAAATAGAGCTTGATTAGTTTTCCTGAATGAAATCTTCTAATCGATGGAACAATTCAACAGCTAGTCTAAACTGGATCTTTTAAAAAATGGATTTGATACATGAGCAAAAAAACTAATAAATCCCTCATAGATGACAGGAATTATTAAAGAATTAACGTTTTAGCAGAAAAACATGAGAAGTTTAGAAGAACAAGACCTTGGCAAGGCACCAGCTTTTGCAGCTTCCTTCAAGTTACTATATCGATTTTTCTCTTGTTTTTCTACTCTTTTCTTCTTTTCTTCTTGTCTCTTAGCAAAAGGATCTTGACCAGGCTCTGAAAAAACAAACAGGGAGAAGACATTTTCAGAACAATAACAAATTGCTAATGCAGATGTGTTCTTCCCTTCATTGACAAAGTTAAGTTGCTTTCCCTATAGTTATCATCATGAGGACTTGATTGATATAAGAGAGTATAATCAAAACCACTATCCATTGAGAACTGAAATACTGAACTTTGACTTCAAGACATACATTTATTTTAGGATCTTATGACCCTTTGAATCCAATCATTCAAAATCCTTCCAGTTGAGAGCTCGAGACATATAAGAAAAATTGAGTATTGCAGGAGTCGAGAATGAAAATTCTCTTATTTACCATCAGTTGCCTTGGCATCAATGATTGGCACATCTTTGTCATCATTTACACGATCGTAGCCATGTCTGCGCTTCCATGAACCAGTTTGGTCATCAAACACCACCTTGTCTTTGTTGCGTTTTTGTATACCTGAAAGACAATTTTTCCAAAAATTAAGAACACAATGAAGGTCATTTAAATCAAGAATTATCTATCCTAGAATCCACAAACTATTCACATGGTACCTTTCTTCTTGGCAAACACTTCCCATTTTGTTGGAGGTTTAGGCCTTGGAAGCTGAAACAATCAAATCATAATTAGCACGGAAAGGAACTGACGGATTTAACAGATAAGGCCACTGTAAAGAAGATCTCTTTTCCACTATGCATATCTAGAAGACATGAATCTACTATTGGGAGTCTGGACAGAAGAATTACTACTGCAAAGGAACAACTGCTAAACATAGAGGCTCAATTGAACAACTCACAAGATCCCACCTTACTGATGGAAGAGAAGCAGGCTAGTAGAGAACTGAACAAATGGCTAGCAATACAAGAGCAAGTACACAGAAAAAAATCCAAAGCCCATTGGATTAAAGAAGGACATGAAAATAATAGCTACTTTTTCAACTGTATGAAAGCCAGAGCTAGCACGAATCACATCACCAATCTGAAGAGTGAAGCAGGGCAGCCTCTATTAACACAGGGACATTGAAGCTGAGGTGCTCAGATTCTATAAGGAGTTATTAGGATCATCCTCAAATGGTCTTCCCTCTATTGAATTACAAATTATGAGAGAGGGCCCAAGCATATCACAGAATCAACAAAGACTCATGCACGAAAATATAACTCACAAGGAGATTAAAACAGCTCTATTTGAGATAGATGACAATAAAGCCCCATACTATCAGTGACTAGAGCTGGTGTCACAACTATCGGGGAGAAAGCAAAGAATTTCTTCTATGTAAGAGATGCGTCTGGAAACGCTGTAGAGATGAAGACAATTGAAAGACTGCGTGAAGAAATTGGACAGACAATGATGCTTAACGTGAAGAAAGTCCCAACATCTGCAAAGGCACCTGAAACTGGTGGTCTGGCTAAGACAAGCTTTTTCTTCGGAGGCTTACTGGAAAAGTTCTAAACCTGAAAGTTCATCTACACCTACTTGTATAGAAGAATAAATCACTTATATATAAATGTGGCAAGGTTTCCCAGTAAAAACCTGTAGATACATTGGACAATTATCCTTGTCGGGATAAACAAGGGGAAAAAGGAACTAGTCCTTCTCAGCTTTATTCTATGCTGAAGTGTCGGAAGATTATGAGATGACTGTGTTGTTCTTGCACAATAAAAGATCAACCTGAGACAATTTAAGACTATCAGCCTATTGCTTGTTCCTCTACTATCTACAAGATCATATCAAACTATATCAGCCAGAATCAAAGATGTACTAGAGGATATTGTGGGGCCTAGCCAGACAGCATTCATACCAGGGAGACTCTTTACGGATAATATAATACTCAGTCATGAATTAATAAAAGGGTATAACAGAAAGCAAATTTCCCCTAGATGTATGCTCAAGATGGACCTCCAAAAGGCTTACGACTCAGTGAAATGGTTCTTTATACAGGTACTTACTGAACTTGGCTTCCCTTGGAAAATGGTAAGGTGGATTATGCAGTGTATTAGCACTGTTAGCTATACTTTCATAGTGAATGGTAAGCTGACAACTCATATCCAAGCGAAGAAGGATCTAAGGCAAGGAGACCCTATGTCTCCCTATGTGTTTGTCCTTATAATGGAATACTTAAATAGATGACTACAATCTCTCAAAGAAGAGCCTGATTTCAAATACCATCCTCGATGCCAAAAGCTGGATATAGTGCATTTGTGTTTTGCGGATGACCTCCTTATGTTTGCTAGAGGGGATGTGAGGTCAGTGAAACTACTAGTAGAAAAGTTTCACATGTTTTCAGTAGCTTCAGCACTGAAAGCCAGTACGACAAAGAGCCAAGTGTATTTTGGAGGGATCCAACAGGAAACTATGCAAGATATATTTAATGTACTAGGATTTGAGAAAGGAGACCTACCATTCAAAATATTTAGGGGTGCCACTATCTACCAAAAGACTTAACAGTAATGCAATGTAAGCCTTTGGTAGAGAAGATAACAGCTCGAGTTACAAACTGGATGGCTAGGGGATTATCTTATGCAGGGGTACTTCAACTAATTAGAGCAAAGAAATGTTTGCTGAAATAATGAGATTTGACTATTCTTTATCAGAAAAAGAAAGCACCAACACAATAGAAAACAGATCAGTTGTTTCAAATATCACGAATGTGCAGGAAAATGAGTTGATTGTTGCAAATACATGCTCTAACACACAACTCTTGGAACTGATAAGAAAAACACACAATACATCAAAAAGTCGAAATGAGGTCTTACAGGCTTCTCTCTAGGCAATCTCGTCGTTGGTTGAGGCAACTGGACTAGAGGACCATCAGGGCTTTCTGTTGAAGGTAAGTTGAAGAGGGCATCTGCAATAGCTTGCACTAACTTGGTCCCCTCCTGTAGACACTCCTTTACCAACTCCTCCCTGCATATTTAGAACAAAAGGAAATCCTTGAGTGTCCTTATCATTGTAACTTAGTCAAAACATCAAATTGAGCTAACATTGTTAATTGTGAGCTAGTTCCCTATCCCCTTGAGTTAAACTATAAAGACAACTTTATTTTTTGAATCGGGTAGCATAGCTAAAAATAGCAACAGAACTTACGCAAAAATTGTCCAAATAGTGGAAAGAGAATACTATAAATACTTTCCAAGTTTCCACCTTTAGTTACAAAAAAAGCATAGAGAACACAATACATGTTAAAGAAGGGTAGTTTTCGAAACTATAGCTAACCATTTTAATCCAACTAGCTAGGTACCACTTAAACAGACACTTTACTTCCATCTACTATATTCTCAGCTAAATCTTCACCGATTCCCAGGGATACTTTAGTCTTTTGACAATTTCCTGCGATTTCAGGTCTACCCCTTCACCCCAAATAACTCTGTTACCTCATAAATAAAAAACAACAACATAACTTGAGCAAAAATCATCCAAATAGTGGAAGACAATACTTTAAAATCTTTCCAAGATTCCATATTTTCGAGTTAGAAAAAAGCACAGCCATTTACAAGAACACAGCTAACTGAGTTTAATCCAACTAGCTAGATATCACTTAACACATACACTTCACTTCCATCTATTATATTCTTAGCTAAATCTCCACTAATTCCCATAAAACTTTTAGATCTTTTTTCACAATTCCCTGCGGTTTTAAGCTACCCCTTTACCCCAATAGACATTAACAACACAGCCTGATCAAAAATCGTCCAAAATAGGAAGAGAATACACTAAAGATTCAACCTTTTTTTAGCAGAAATCAGCACAACATTACATGTTAAAGAAGGGTACTTTTCAAGAAACTCAAACCTGGAAGAAGGTGGATATGCAAAGTTATGATGTGGGTATGAAGCCATAAGATTACCCACGTCCAATTCATATGATTCTTGAGCCATCTCCATTTTTTTTCGTTTGGTTTGTTTTTCTGCAGAAAACCTTAGAGAGAGTGGCGAGAAGGGTTTAAGGATATGGGGGCTGGGTTTTTATTACAAAGTATTGGGTATTAAAATGCAAATAGGTCAAACCTAATAGCCCCTTGGTACTATTCCCTCCGTTTCAATTTACTTCACATGGTTTTAATTTTAAATTTTTCAGTTTTGGTAAGAATTGATGTCTTACGTTCGAGCTCTAGTTATGAAAAAAATTCTTGATAGAAGCATGTGAATCCAAAATAACCAAGCTCCACAAAAAAAATCGAGAAAATAAATTAGTAGGATTTAAATAAATACATAGTAATAGTATAATATAAAAGAAATTTACACTCTTCGATTTAAGAATCGTTATATAAAAACTTAAATAAATTCAATAGAAGTATGTATAATTTCTATATATCGAATTAGTTAAACAAAATAATTTTCTATTGTTGGTATTCCAGAATTCAAATTATAAAATATCCTACTAAAATTACATACTTATGTATACAATACACATATAAGAAAAACATTACTCTATTTGTCTCCAATTATGTGACACTGTTCAATTTTCGAGAACCAAATAATATAATTCTGATCGTGAATTCAGATATTAAAAACATTTTAAAAAAAAATATATTTGAAACTATTAAAAGGTATTATAAGTCATAATAATTGACAATTCAAAATATTTATAAAAAAAATTACGATAAGAAAAAAGATTTATATTGATAATTAGTTTAATTAATATTTTATTTGTAATTCGACTAAACATATTAGATTAGGGATCTATATTAATGCATATGAATGAATGAATGTATTAAAACATGTTTTCCTTTTAGTTTTAAGAAAACATTGAGTAGTAATTATATGTCTTGAATCTACTAGGTATACATATTGATATTTACTACATTAAACATTGAGTAGTAATTATATATCTTGAATCTACAAGCTATACATATTAATATTTACTACGCGATTTGTATGTCTACAATAATTAATTCTCGTTGACCACGTTTTATTGAATCAATAGCAAATAAGACTGATTTGAAGAGGCTCATATACAAAACAACGCGAAATAATACCCAGGGCAGCATGCCCTTCCTTTGACCTATGATAATATATGAAACAAAAAAGAATTCACAGTTCAAGCTAAGTGAATTGGAGAGTCAATAGGACTACTCCTCCCTGAATCAGAGGTCTCAGTTTCGAACCTTTGGTATGGAAAAATCCTTGATAGGAAACGTTTGTCCTAATGGACCCTACATGGTGCGAATTCAGATTAGTCGTGCTCCAATACGGGTACATGACATCAGGGAAACCAAAACCAAATATGAAATAAAAATTGGAGTGTTAAAATGAGACCTTATGTAAACCTCAATAAAAAGCCAGAACTCAAAATACTAGCATTTCTCTACATAAAAACAAAGCATCTTTCCAGTAAGAAGAAGCAACAAACTTTAACTGCAAACATAGTAGTTAGTACTATTCAAAATTAAAGAAACTGAGAAAGGTTATACTTCCAGGAAGTCATCAATCTGAACTGGAATCTGAGCTTGAACATCGACGAGGTCATCACCAACGTGTTTTTTGAGAACGGAGACGTGAAAAACTGGATGGAACTTGCTTTCAGTTGGTAGTTCAAGCTTATACGCCACTGACCCGATTTTTTCAAGAACTCTGAAGGGTCCATAGTACCTGGATGAAAGTTTATACATGCTCCGCGTAGCCACTGAAGTCTTGCAATAAACTTGCAACTTGAGATATAGCAAATCACCAGCAACAAACTCCCTTTCTCTATGCTTAGAATCATAAATCATCTTCATACGATTCTGTGCTGCTGCAATCTTCTCATCCTAAACAACATGATCGCGAGCTAGCAACAGTTGTTCCACTGACTCTAGTTTTGCTGTGCCTGAGACGTATGGAGTTACAAAAGGTGGTTTCTTTCCATAAACAGCTTCAAACGGAGTCATTTTGGTTGTGAAATGAAGACTCGTATTGTAGCAGAATTCTGCCCAAGACAACCAGTTTGACCAACCTCTTGGATGAGAACCAGAGAAGTATCTTAAATACATCTCTAACGTTTTATTCACCACCTCAGTTTGAGTGTGGTATCTCGAACTAAAGTTAAACTCAGTTCCATTGAGACGAAAAAGCTTCTTCTGGAATGCATTTGCAAAGATTGGGTCTCTGTCAAATACAATGGACCTTGGCATCCCGTGTAGGCGAAAAATTTGATCAAAGAGAACCTGCGCAATATCTTCAGCAGAAAAAAGATGTGACAGAGCTACAAAGTGAGCATATTTAGATAAACGATCCACAACAACCAGAATAGTTGTTTTTCCCTTCGAACTTGGAAGTTCATCTATGAAATACATCGATATGTCCTCCCAAATTCGATTAGGAATAGGAAGATGCTGAAGAACAACAGCTGGAGAAAGATTCTCGACTATATGTTTTTGACAAACATCACACTCACAAATAAATCGTTGAACCTCTTTCCTCAACCCCTTGCAATAAAAGTTTGCCCGAATACAATGAAGTGTCTTATGAAAACCTTCATGCTTGCTCCCATGGAATTGTTAAATGATCACCTTCAACGAGGGAGATTCCTTGTCAAGATAAATTCGCCCTTTGAAATATAACAATCCATCTCGAAAACTCCAGGAACCAATAATTCCGGTACTAAGAGGGTTTATCGGAAATAATTTTGGTTGCTCTTTTACATTTACGTGGAAAAATATATTAAGCAAATTATACAAACAAAAAGTTTCCGTTACCGGTTCCATTTTGACTTTGCCATCTATGGTATACATCTTAATATTTCTAATGAGTTTTTGTAACGTCATAATATATGCAATACACATGATTTTTGAAATAAAAAACTAAGAGACGTAATGAAGTGTCATTTTATTTTTTAAATTCTTCTATATTTTTTTTAACAATCCCAGAAGAGGAACTGCATTTCCATTTTTACTCCGGTTGGTGCATAAGTTCAATATTCCGGAGAGTATGAGTCCACCCCTGTACCCTCCTTTCAACGTAAATACCAAGCTCTGCTCGGGGCAGAAGCTTGCAGCGGGGTTCAAAACCCCAACTTGTACGTTATCCACACACCACATGCTACGCCCAAATCACACACACACACACAGACTGATCATGTTTAGAAAGAGTATTCTAATTGTCCAAAAATGAGTCATGATTCTTGAAAATGGCAGATACATAGTTTCTCTCAAAGTTCAAGCTATCATGTGTGCCAGTGATATGAAGCCATGGTCCACTAATCTTTTGATGTGATGACCAACAATCCCAATGCACCAATCAATATATACTGCAATAAGAAGGAAAAAAGAGTAATATTAGAATTTCATTGCATCTAGATAGTCAACCTTTTAAAACTCAAAAACACTTGCATAGAGTGAAAGCAGAATTAGAAGTTTGATTCATAACAAACCTTGATAATTGGCTTTTCAGTCATGATTATAGTTACCCAACCAACATAAGGCAAGAACCTGAAATTGATAAGCAACTGGTTCAGCAACAAGGAACAAATAGGTAAACACAAAAAGGGCTGAATACAACAACAACAACACATTCAGTATATAAGGAGGGTGGGTGTACTCAGACCTTACTCCAACCTTTGTGAGGTAGAGAGGTGGTTTCCAATAGACCCTTGCCTCAAGACAAAACATTTTCCAGAACAGGTTTGAAAGCTATGACGAAATATTGAAAGAAAACTTCCCACAATAAAAGTAGTACTACAAAAAAATGAAAAAACAAAACAAAAAGAGAGATAGAGGAGTGACTACTTCAATTCTTTCTCAAGTTTCAACAGGCTCATGGAACTTCCCTAGCATGGAAATAGTGGCAGAATATAATGATAAACTTCTGTGCAAAGTTTACTTTGAGGGGAAAACTTTCGAGCGGAAAATGATTAACAATATGAATTTTGCAAATTTATGATGGATTAGTTGTTGGAGTTTGCAGTATTGCATCGAGTAGAACCGGAAGGAACGGTGCATATTCAAATAAAATAAAACATAGAAGGGAATGAGCGCCAAGGCAACAACACTGGAAGACCTCAACGTAACAATTGCTGATAGGTATCTTAAGCACCGCATCAAGAAATGAGAAACCAAATATCTAAAAAGCATGTCTAACTGTTAACTCACCCAACAGCTCTCCCCATGATGTGATGACGTTGCAACCAGAGTTGTCCATGGGCATAGAGAAGTCTGTCATCACCAAAGTTGTTGTCTCCTAAAAGATGTGAATCATAAACAAGCAAGAAAATTAATAGTCATCATTGAGGACTAAGAACCATAAAACCTTGCTTAACAATTATTAGGGGACAAGCAAGTATCAGAA
Source organism: Solanum appendiculatum (assembly GCA_018342035.1). Taxonomy (NCBI): domain Eukaryota; kingdom Viridiplantae; phylum Streptophyta; class Magnoliopsida; order Solanales; family Solanaceae; genus Solanum; species Solanum appendiculatum. Next base: position 362,115 of record JAGDQO010001477.1, read on the forward strand.
GGCTTTTTGTAATATGCATCATAAAATTACCTTTTGTAAGGACATTAACTTCTCCGGTGTCTTTACGCTCGTGAACCTACAAGGAGAAACATAAAAGAATAATGATGGTTTAGTGTACCCAAGAGGAAGAAAAAGTGGTCAGACAGCAAGTGTAGCACATAACAAAAATTAGTCAAGCACAGAAAACACATGCCTTCTTATCATCATTAACAATATTTCAATTCCAGTCCCCCTTTCGTTCAGAGGGTTGGTACTTGGGTTGGATTTGGAAGTAAATACAACAAAGCGGTACTACAAACTGAATTACCAAGTGAAGAAAATGATACAGGAAGTTGTTGGTATATTTGTGAAATGTTTTGGTCTGTTCCCAGTTAGACTCATCAACAGTATATGACTCCAGATTTTACTTTTTACATATGTTCATCCCTCAATTATCAAGGAAGAGAGAAAGGGCAAATCATCAGCAAGGCTCCAAACCAACCATACTCTGATTGGTTACATACCCTAATCTAGTTAAGGAAAGAGGGTCATCTATCATTTTATTCACTTAAGAATGTGCTTCATTTATCAGTTCCTATATTCTTCTTTTCCTTGACAACTAACACAATTAATTGCACATAACTTGTTTTACTACCAGTGCACAGAAAGTCAGAAACATTAGATACAGGCAACCAAGTTATTATAATCAAGCACAACCAGATGAAAGAAAATTTGGTATAGAGAGAAAACTTCCCAACATACCTTTATTACTCGATGAACAATTGGAATTTCACGTCCCTGTGCAACAAAAAAAATGCCATCAGCATAAGTAAATGTCAAAGTCAATATAAATGACGGCATAAATTTCAGCTAGATGATTTTGACAGATGGAAGTCCAATCAATAAAATAGATACTACTAATATTTATGAGCAAAACTAAATGGGGTCTATTCAATGAACCATTTTATTTCCTTACATCAATCTTGGACTATTATAGACCAAGTCCTTTTTTTATTTTTATACTTTTATCTCTCTTCTTTTCTTTCCTTTTTTTGTTTTGGGGGGGAGGGGGGGATTTTTCCATCCATCCCATTCCTCGTCAAAGATTTCAATATTGATTTCATTAACTTGTTTCATAGTGCATGCTAGCAAATCTAAAATGGAATAAATAAGAGTCTCCCATCAGTTAGGCTTTTAGATGAGGTGGTTCACTCAATATAACATGATATCATAGTAAAATTGAGCTCCTGCATTTAAGGCTCACCCCCAGAAAAAAACCATGTTCCCGCACTTGACTCAAGAGAAAAGATTCTACATGTAAGGGTGATGCCATACCTAAATGAATACATAAATTTACCCATCTCTAATAAACTAATAAATCTTTATACAAATCGGTTCCCACAATTCAACATACTGTACATCAAGACCAATTCAATCAATTTTATTCCTTCTAGAGCTCTGTACCCCCCCTCCCCCCCGCCAAAAACAAAATTGATTATTAGCAAAAGAATATGTGCCTAATCCTGTTGCTGTGGACGAAATAGAACTGTGGAAAGGTGCCAAGCTGTTTCTGTGGAAATATAAATAACTCCCAAGTAATTGGCATTGGCAAAGCTGAGAATACAAAGAAATATTGTTTACCGTGCATGTTTATCTTCTCAAAAGCCAAAGTAGGTCAAGAAGCAAACAGGTAAAACAGAAGATGATGGTAAGCACTACTTACGTCAACATTAAACACAACAATTTCTCCCGCACGAATAGGATCCTTACTCATATGCAAGAAAAGAATGTCACCCTGCAAGAAAGTAGACAATGCTTTCAGCAATACAAAGTCGAAAGAGCAACTAAAACTCCACTTAAAAAAGTATTTCTACTTCTCACTACAGTGGAAAAGAAAAGAAATTCAGGAGAGTTTCTCTTCGATAGTAAGAAAGACACCAGGATCATACTGTCACTGACACATGAAAGGCGTCCTTTGCACAACATTAGATATAGGAAGGCTCATTATTTATTTCAAATAATAACAAGCTGCTACTGAAACCCTGAAGTCTATTCTGCAATAAGACATATATAAGAAGATATATCTAGCATAAATTACGCATATTTAGATGATATACAAGATAGTTAAACCACAAACTCTTTTTAATCTCATTTTGACTCCCTTTCTTTTCATATCCTAACATCCTCTAGTCTTTAACCTCTGGTAAAGAATCTTTAGCAAAGGATAAAGAAACAGAGTAGCATGGAGCAAAAGAACTAGAAACAAGTCCAGCTACAGCTTGCTGTTATCGGTTTGTTTAGATGCCCTCTCCCTCTCCAACCCCAACTCCTCCTCCTTTTTTTTCTTGTGAACAAGTTTCTTTAGCTCACCCTTTTAAAGCCAGGTTCCATACTTCCGGAAAGCACAACCACCACAGGTGACTCGCTGCCAGTTACACACATCAACGCTTTCCATATTATAAGTGCTGATGTAACAATCATCCCTGAAAGTGATTATGTGAAGAAGGGTCAGAATAAAGAATATTAACTTTTACAAGGTAAAGAACAAAATCCATCAACTTTCATTTTCATACTTTTTCACACAACAAAAGAATTGAATATAGATTTCACATTTCATAATTTTTGCAAGCGAGAGGTAGAGAAAGATTTCAGAAAAATTCTACATGTAAGGCTGTTCAGTGTTAGTTTGAAAAAGTCGAATAACTAAGTTTGAATATCAATTTTTTCAAGAAGTGTGGGATTGAACTGATTTTGCCAAAAAAAAAAAAAAAAGAAGAAGCATTCTAACGAATTTGAAACTATGGTTTTCAAATTGCTCAAAGACTGTGATACTCTATTCTTCAATTGTTCTCAAGAAGTCAATTTTGAGTTGAAAGATTTGAAAATTTGAGTCTGAAATTATTTCCCAAAGTAGTCAACTTTTGTTTGGCAAAGCAGCTAAAAAAAACACTTCTTGAAAAGTTTGTAAACTGAATTTCAAGTTCAATTCTTCAAATCAATGCCAACTAGATATTCCCTCTAGACACTAAATCATTGAGAAGAGGATAGAAATTCGCTTCAGCTCGCATCTGCATTAGTTCCATACTTGCAGTGTTGCACATTTAATTATTTGAGAAGATGATTTTCTAAGCTAATCATTTTTTTCCATGGGCAATGTTAAGTTTCATAGTATCCTTACATGGAGATATAAATCAACCATGTCATTCACTATAAAGTTATTTCTTGCTTTTTAATGCCAAAAAAAAACTATTAATATGCATAAATCAGTTCTCTCTCTTTACTAATATTAACTACAACAGATATTCTTGATTTGGGTATAAATCTTTCAGCTTTATAACATAAAATATGTGAACCTATAGTAGTAAGTTAATAAGAGGACACAGCTATTTCATGCTCTACAATTTACCTCGAGACAATGAGTACAAAGTTGGATATTTCAATAATTATATAAAGAAGAATAAGGTATAGAACTTCTTGTAGCCTAGTTATGAGCAAACTGCACAACCCAAACAAGCAATAGTTCAAGACACAGTTAGCAACCACATAAATGCCACCTAACAAGAAGCTACTTCATCTTAACTTCCATGGGATGTCTCAGAAAAGCTTAAAAACCAACTGGACTTGGTCATTGGCCTTGAACTTAGCTCAACAATCATAAATAAACATATAAATTTGGTTTCTTTGGTACTAAAAGCAAAACACTATAAATTTAAAATACACCATGAAACAATCAGCCATTGATGTTTGCATCTAGGTAAGCTGCGTACATCACACCCTTTAGGAGTGCAACCCTTCCCCAAACCCTGCGTGAATGCAACACACCAGGCTGTGCCTTTTTACCATGAAACAATCAAGACAAAAGATACTTGTCCTCACAAAAAGCAACCTAATTTAAACTCCACCAAACACCCAAACTAAACTTTTTTTAAAAACAAACTCAGCCTCCTAGTCTGAAATCCCAATAAATTCATCAAAAAATCCAAATCTCGGGAAAATGAAGGTTTTTCAGAAGTTAACAGCCAACAAAAAACAGTCAATTCATTCTGAATACTGAATCCATCAAAACGGGTCAACCCAAATGGGTCCATCAATTGATAGGTCCAAAACCCCAAAAAAATCCTCAAAACCCCCCCAAATCCATTTTCCAGAATCTGTCACTTAACATCCAGCAAAAATACACTCAATTCATTCTGAATACTGAATCCATCAAAACGGGTCACAATAGATACAGCAGCACAATTGATTGATCAACTTATAGGTTCAAAATCACACAGAACTGAATCGAAAAAACCAAACAATCCATATATATACACAAGCTCAATGAATTGAATTGAAACAAAAGGATAAAAGATGAACACGAACCTAGACTGATTGCTTGAGTTACGAGTTGTCTGAACTGAATTGACTTTATCGAATCGATTTGCTCTCCGATCCATTCCATTTTTGCGTCTCTCTGTTTTCTTCTCTGTTTCTCCTTTGGTCTGAAATCAAGAAATCTTGAGGGCACAAAAGTGAAAGGGCTTTTCAACCGATATGGTGAAACTTTTGGGTCAAGTTTTGAATTTTAGTAAGTAATGGGGGGGTTTTTGAAATCCTTCTTTAATTAAAGAGTGATTTATTATGAAAATATGAAAAAAGGTAATCTGAAGTTTAAGTTGTATTTGGACGTGCATTTTATTTTATTTATATTTATTTAATTGAAAAAATTCAATTGTATGACTTATTTTTTAAAAAGTAATCGAAAGATTAGTTCAAGGTATGATCGAATAATATTTTGAAAAGTTTGGGAAAAGGAAAAAAGAATTATGAATTGATTTCATATTAAATTTAGATTGGAATGATGAAACGTTATGGTAAGTGCTTTTCAATTTAATGAGTCTTATGTAATGCGAATTTGAATTAATTAAGTTGAGTGGCAAAAGAAAATAAATACAAAGTGTATATATATATATATATATATATATATATATATATTAGTATTATTTAGGTATTAATGTTAGTTAAAAAGAAATTACCCAAATACATAAATGACCCATAAAGTTTACTCCACTTTTCATTTCGACCCCTCAAATTTTGGTTATTATCTAGTGACTAGTGTGGCATCACTTGCTTCATAGGTGACCAATTAAATAAAAACATGTCAGCAAAAAAGAAAATATGAAAAAGACACCTCACAAAATAATCCCTACCCCGCCCCCCAAACTTTTCTCCTCCTTCTTAAGGTTCTGGATTTAATTAAAAAAAATTATCTTGGTCAGCTTGCACGTATCTAAATTAAAATTACGATGTTAAGTAATAATATTTCTTTTGTCTAGATCAGTTTGAGTGCACCTAGATTAAATTTATGACTTTAAATGATAATAATGTTTTTTGTCCTAGCTAGCTTGCGTGCACCTAGATTAAATTTATGACTAATGTTTTTTTTGTTCAAGCCAGCTTGCGTGCATCTAGATTAATTTCAAGGGATACTGTGCACCTCTTACCAGTAACATGTACTCATTAACTTTGTCCACCGAGGCTATAACATATAAAAAGAGATCACCTAGTGTTTTGACTCTTGTTGGGAATTAAATATGAGACCTCCATGGTGTTCAATCAACTTAACCCACTTTATTGATCATTAAACCACATGATTGAGTGTTTTACGTGATAATAATTGGGTTATAGATTTCACATTTATTTAACAAATTTTTCAACATAAATACACTTCAAATAAAAATTATTGAATTCGATCAAATTCGTAGCCTGAGTTCTACCTCCTTCGCTAGTTGTCTCGTTCCTTTTCAGTTTGAAACATAATAATGTAATGGATACTTAAATATTGTAATTAAATTACCTTAATACGTAGCTTATAACTTTCTATATATTACATTGCAACTCTCTCTGAATATATATGTTGTCTCAACTGGTTGGAGATATATTTTTATGTTGTTTCCAATGAGGCCTATTTTCCGATTTGGATGTTATGGTCCGTTGTAAGGTTTGAGACTCGAGTCTAATGGAACAATAATTGCTAGCTCACGATCTTTGTTGACAAGGTTGCACGCATGGAAGAAGCTTGCAGCAACACAAAACAAGGGTAAATAAACTTCCTTCGAGGTACGTTTACCATTTTGGGATTGAGCTATAGTAGTCGTTGTATATATCATCGTCAATGAAGTGCCACATTCCATCAAAGTCATGGGACTCGACTATTATCTTCAATAGTCTTATGAAGTTCTTAACAAACACACACCTCTCAAGATGTAAATACAACATACAAGACTTTAGAACAGGCTTAAGCAAGAACATCAACAACAACAACTATGCCTCAGTTCCAAACAAGTCGGTTTCAGCTACAAGAACAAAAATGCAAATCATCAAAATGCAAATGTCGATTGCATACATTTGTATTTCGAAACTCCATTTAACTAACTAAAGTATGTACAATCATCAAAAGATCATCAAGAAGTGCTAAAACCTTCTCTGTTATTATCTAAAAAGCCTCAATTCATACTTAATAGTTGAGACTACAAAAGGAAACCCGATGATACTTATTGGCACCACTCATTATTGTTCTTGATCATTAGCCACATCTGCAAAACAGAACAAACGCGACTAAAAGCTTCTTACTCAGTATCAAAAATTTTGCTCTTCAAAGGCCTAATATGCTGCGATTTCACTATGCACCAGACACATTTGGGAACAAAAGAAAAACGCAAAGAATATATAATTACTATGAATTGACAGTGTAAAAGATTTTCACGCAGTCAGTGCATATAACTTAAATCCAAGTACCAAGAAGATTCAAAAGGATTCCAACCTATTAGCCAAGATCGTCATGACATCTGCTGAGTGAAACAAGGCTCCCAGAAAAATCGAATTTTTTTGATGGTCTGTAGCTATAATTCTTGCCACGTGATTTTTTGAATAGAACCAGTTCGTCTACAGGAAGCGTCAACAATATAGCATCTCTGTCATCTATCCAAGTGCTTGTTCTACAATGCTTCCTTCTGTTGGATAAATAAAGGATAACGGTCATTAAGTCGTTTTTCAAGTCAATAAACTGAATCCTAGAAGCCATAAGGAATGTTCATATACACCACGGAAGAACCAGAATGGTCGTTGAGGAGATTCAAAATATAACGAAGTAAAACACACGAGCAAGCAAAGGGATTCAAAATCTACTATATTTACACAAAAAATAAGAGTTGATGATAAAAAAACACACCTAAACTATCATTTTTTGCGAGTTTCATACCTCAACTATTCATTGTTTTCTTTACTTACCTAAACTTTCGATGCTGAGTTGGCCAAATATTTGTTCACAACCGACAACATTCGTGTGTACTCCAACACAACATTTATTACAAAGGGAGTGATAATTGAGGTATTAAACTAGCGAAGAGGTGATAGTTTACGTGTGTTTTTTATCATTAAACTTGGGGATTCGTATAGGGTAGGATGTAACACTATAGGTACGGTGTTCAATTAACCCATTACTTTCTATGCGAAACATAAACCTATGTGTAACAATTTACTAAAATTGCAATGAATGATAGACATGAACGAACATAATGGATTCAATGCTAAGAATCTTAGAAGATTGAAGTCATAGAATTTAAATCCTGAATCCGCGTCAGGGTTCATATGAGAGACGTACCTATGATCCGCCTCGTGATTTTTATGATCAAAGTACCTACGTTCCTCCTTAGTAATCACTTCATTCTCCAGATCAACAGTTACAACACCATTGCGACTTTTATTCTTCCAGACATAACTCGTAGATCTCTCATTTCCAGTGATTTCACTACTACTCGAAGACGAATCATCCTTAACCCTCCTCCATGAACCTCTATTCAACGAGTAAATCTCAACACGCGAATCGGATTTCCTCTCATGTTGAATTACCCTCACTACTTTGTAGTCATTGCTTTTCTGAACAAATCCGAATCCGAAACCAACAGCAACATATCCCATTTGAGCATTTGGTTTAGGCAAATGTTTGAATTCATTAGTTAAAGGATTCCACAAGTAAGCAAAAGTAACGTGAGAAAATACAGGTCCAATTATACAGATAATTCCATTAACAGGCTCCAATAACATGAATTCTAGGGATTGCAATTCGATCGGAATTTTGAATCTACAAATCCCTTTGTTGCGAGACCACCAATCATCAGCATTTGTATTCAGTGTGTATATCTTATCGGAAACTTGATCCAAATGAACAGCGATTTCACGTGTTAATAACAGAGTACGCCACGATTTGCAGACGGATCGGAATTGAAAGAGAGATTTCATTGATGATCGGGTGAGGATATTGATTTGAATGTCTAATGGCAGATCAATGAGGTTTGGTTCCCTTAGATGCGACGACGACGAAGATGAGGAAGGAGTAATTGCAGTGTTTTCTTCTTTCACAGCATTCATCAATGGCGGAGTTTTAGTTTTTTTCGCCATTATTGATGATCCCAGGATAATAGCAGGAACCATAAGAATAACAAAGCTTAATAAGTAATTTTCCATGGACAAAACTTTTATGATCTTAGAAGGATTTGAGTGAATAGATTAAAGCTCTTCTAAACCATCACCATTTTGCGTGTGTTTCGTATCTAAACTATTGGGTATTTATGCTAGTCGAGATTATAACCCATTTAAATACATATGTGGTAAAATAACACTTAAAAAAATGAGTTCACGTGGCACAACGAATTTATGGTAATTTAAAGGGTTACGTGAACGCTCAATAGTTTGGATATGGAACTTACAAATAGGGATAGTTGATGTTCACGTAGCATGACATATTTTTTCGGTGTGTATTTTAATATATAAGTTCATGGTGGTTCAAGAGGGTTTTTGAATACTCTAGTTCAGCTATAAAACTTGAAAAATGATGATAGTTTAGGAGGTTATTTTACCTATTCACTCTACATAGTTTAAAAATATTGATCATTGTAATAAACATCATTAATTGTGCTTACCTCCTGTAGACACTCCTTTACCAACTCCTCCCTGCATATTTAGAACAAAAGGAAATCCGTTGAGTGTCCTTATCATTGTAACTTAGTCAAAACATCAATTGAGCTAACATTGTTAATTGTGAGCTAGTTCCCTATCCCCTTGAGTTAAACTATAAAGACAACTTTACTTTTTGAATCGGGTAACATAGCTAAAAATAGCAACAGAACTTACGCAAAAATTGTCCAAATAGTGGAAAGAGAATACTATAAATACTTTCCAAGTTTCCACCTTTAGTTACAAAAAAAGCATAGAGAACACAATACATGTTAAAGAAGGGTAGTTTTCGAAACTATAGCTAACCATTTTAATCCAACTAGCTAGGTACCACTTAAACAGACACTTTACTTCCATCTACTATATTCTCAGCTAAATCTTCACCGATTCCCAGGGGTACTTTAGTCTTTTGACAATTTCCTGCGATTTCAGGTCTACCCCTTCACCCCAAATAACTCTGTTACCTCATAAATAAAAAACAACAACATAACTTGAGCAAAATTCATCCAAATTGTGGAAGACAATACTTTAAAATCTTTACAAGATTCCATCTTTTCGAGTTAGAAAAAAGCACAGCCATTTACAAGAACACAGCTAACTGAGTTTAATCCAACTAGCTAGATATCACTTAACACATACACTTCACTTCCATCTATTATATTCTTAGCTAAATCTCCACTAATTCCCATAAAACTTTTAGATCTTTTTTCACAATTCCCTGCGGTTTTAAGCTACCCCTTTACCCCAATAGACATTAACAACACAGCCTGATCAAAAATCGTCCAAAATAGGAAGAGAATACACTAAAGATTCAACCTTTTTTTAGCAGAAATCAGCACAACATTACATGTTAAAGAAGGGTACTTTTCAAGAAACTCAAACCTGGAAGAAGGTGGATATGCAAAGTTATGATGTGGGTATGAAGCCATAAGATTACCCACGTCCAATTCATATGATTCTTGAGCCATCTCCATTTTTTTTCGTTTGGTTTGTTTTTCTGCAGAAAACCTTAGAGAGAGTGGCGAGAAGGGTTTAAGGATATGGGGGCTGGGTTTTTATTACAAAGTATTGGGTATTAAAATGCAAATAGGTCAAACCTAATAGCCCCTTGGTACTATTCCCTCCGTTTCAATTTACTTCACATGGTTTTAATTTTAAATTTTTCAGTTTTGGTAAGAATTGATGTCTTACGTTCGAGCTCTAGTTATGAAAAAAATTCTTGATAGAAGCATGTGAATCCAAAATAACCAAGCTCCACAAAAAAAATCGAGAAAATAAATTAGTAGGATTTAAATAAATACATAGTAATAGTATAATATAAAAGAAATTTACACTCTTCGATTTAAGAATCGTTATATAAAAACTTAAATAAATTCAATAGAAGTATGTATAATTTCTATATATCGAATTAGTTAAACAAAATAATTTTCTATTGTTGGTATTCCAGAATTCAAATTATAAAATATCCTACTAAAATTACATACTTATGTATACAATACACATATAAGAAAAACATTACTCTATTTGTCTCCAATTATGTGACACTGTTCAATTTTCGAGAACCAAATAATATAATTCTGATCGTGAATTCAGATATTAAAAACATTTTTTAAAAAAATATATTTGAAACTATTAAAAGGTATTATAAGTCATAATAATTGACAATTCAAAATATTTATAAAAAAAATTACGATAAGAAAAAAGATTTATATTGATAATTAGTTTAATTAATATTTTATTTGTAATTCGACTAAACATATTAGATTAGGGATCTATATTAATGCATATGAATGAATGAATGTATTAAAACATGTTTTCCTTTTAGTTTTAAGAAAACATTGAGTAGTAATTATATGTCTTGAATCTACTAGGTATACATATTGATATTTACTACATTAAACATTGAGTAGTAATTATATATCTTGAATCTACAAGCTATACATATTAATATTTACTACGCGATTTGTATGTCTACAATAATTAATTCTCGTTGACCACGTTTTATTGAATCAATAGCAAATAAGACTGATTTGAAGAGGCTCATATACAAAACAACGCGAAATAATACCCAGGGCAGCATGCCCTTCCTTTGACCTATGATAATATATGAAACAAAAAAGAATTCACAGTTCAAGCTAAGTGAATTGGAGAGTCAATAGGACTACTCCTCCCTGAATCAGAGGTCTCAGTTTCGAACCTTTGGTATGGAAAAATCCTTGATAGGAAACGTTTGTCCTAATGGACCCTACATGGTGCGAATTCAGATTAGTCGTGCTCCAATACGGGTACATGACATCAGGGAAACCAAAACCAAATATAAAATAAAAATTGGAGTGTTAAAATGAGACCTTATGTAAACCTCAATAAAAAGCCAGAACTCAAAATACTAGCATTCTCTACACAAAAACAAAGCATCTTTCCAGTAAGAAGAAGCAACAAACTTTAACTGCAAACATAGTAGTTAGTACTATTCAAAATTAACAAAACTGAGAAAGGTTATACTTCCAGGAAGTCATCAATCTGAACTGGAATCTGAGCTTGAACATCGACGAGGTCATCACCAACGTGTTTTTTGAGAACGGAGACGTGAAAAACTGGATGGAACTTGCTTTCAGTTGGTAGTTCAAGCTTATACGCCACTGACCCGATTTTTTCAAGAACTCTGAAGGGTCCATAGTACCTGGATGAAAGTTTATACATGCTCCGCGTAGCCACTGAAGTCTTGCAATAAACTTGCAACTTGAGATATAGCAAATCACCAGCAACAAACTCCCTTTCTCTATGCTTAGAATCATAAATCATCTTCATACGATTCTGTGCTGCTGCAATCTTCTCATCCTTAACAACATGATCGCGAGCTAGCAACAGTTGTTCCACTGACTCTAGTTTTGCTGTGCCTGAGACGTATGGAGTTACAAAAGGTGGTTTCATTCCATAAACAGCTTCAAACGGAGTCATTTTGGTTGTGAAATGAAGACTCGTATTGTAGCAGAATTCTGCCCAAGACAACCAGTTTGACCAACCTCTCGGATGAGAACCAGAGAAGTATCTTAAATACATCTCTAACGTTTTATTCACCACCTCAGTTTGAGTGTGGTATCTCGAACTAAAGTTAAACTCAGTTCCATTGAGACGAAAAAGCTTCTTCTGGAATGCATTTGCAAAGATTGGGTCTCTGTCAAATACAATGGACCTTGGCATCCCGTGTAGGCGAAAAATTTGATCAAAGAGAACCTGTGCAATATCTTCAGCAGAAAAAAGATGTGACAGAGCTACAAAGTGAGCATATTTAGATAAACGATCCACAACAACCAGAATAGTTGTTTTTCCCTTCGAACTTGGAAGTTCATCTATGAAATACATCGATATGTCCTCCCAAATTCGATTAGGAATAGGAAGATGCTGAAGAACAACAGCTGGAGAAAGATTCTCGACTATATGTTTTTGACAAACATCACACTCACGAATAAATCGTTGAACCTCTTTCCTCAACCCCTTGCAATAAAAGTTTGCCCGAATTCAATGAAGTGTCTTATGAAAACCTTCATGCTTGCTCCCATGGAATTGTTAAATGATCACCTTCAACGAGGGAGATTCCTTGTCAAGATAAATTCGCCCTTTGAAATATAACAATCCATCTCGAAAACTTCAGGAACCAATAATTCCGCTACTAAGGTGTATCGGAAATAATTTTGGTTGCTCTTTTACATTTACGTGGAAAAATATATTAAGCAAATTATACAAACAAAAAGTTTCCGTTACCGGTTCCATTTTGACTTTGCCATCTATGGTATACATCTTAATATTTCTAATGAGTTTTTGTAACGTCATAATATATGCAATACACATGATTTTTGAAATAAAAAACTAAGAGACGTAATGAAGTGTCATTTTATTTTTTAAATTCTTCTATATTTTTTTTAACAATCCCAGAAGAGGAACTGCATTTCCATTTTTACTCCGGTTGGTGCATAAGTTCAATATTCCGTAGAGTATGAGTCCACCCCTGTACCCTCCTTTCAACGTAAATACCAAGCTCTGCTCGGGGCAGAAGCTTGCAGCGGGGTTCAAAACCCCAACTTGTACGTTATCCACACACCACATGCTACGCCCAAATCACACACACACACACAGACTGATCATGTTTAGAAAGAGTATTCTAATTGTCCAAAAATGAGTCATGATTCTTGAAAATGGCAGATACATAGTTTCTCTCAAAGTTCAAGCTATCATGTGTGCCAGTGATATGAAGCCATGGTCCACTAATCTTTTGATGTGATGACCAACAATCCCAATGCACCAATCAATATATACTGCAATAAGAAGGAAAAAAGAGTAATATTAGAATTTCATTGCATCTAGATAGTCAACCTTTTAAAACTCAAAAACACTTGCATAGAGTGAAAGCAGAATTAGAAGTTTGATTCATAACAAACCTTGATAATTGGCTTTTCAGTCATGATTATAGTTACCCAACCAACATAAGGCAAGAACCTGAAATTGACAAGCAACTGGTTCAGCATACAAGGAACAAATAGGTAAACACAAAAAGGGCTGAATACAACAACAACAACACATTCAGTATATAAGGAGGGTGGGTGTACACAGACCTTACTCCAACCTTTGTGAGGTAGAGAGGTGGTTTCCAATAGACCCTTGCCTCAAGACAAAACATTTTCCAGAACAGGTTTGAAAGCTATGACGAAATATTGAAAGAAAACTTCCCACAATAAAAGTAGTACTACAAAAAAATGAAAAAACAAAACAAAAAGAGAGATAGAGGAGTGACTACTTCAATTCTTTCTCAAGTTTCAACAGGCTCATGGAACTTCCCTAGCATGGAAATAGTGGCAGAATATAATGATAAACTTCTGTGCAAAGTTTACTTTGAGGGGAAAACTTTCGAGCGGAAAATGATTAACAATATGAATTTTGCAAATTTATGATGGATTAGTTGTTGGAGTTTGCAGTATTGCATCGAGTAGAACCGGAAGGAACAGTGCATATTCAAATAAAATAAAACATATAAGGGAATGAGCGCCAAGGCAACAACACTGGAAGACCTCAACGTAACAATTGCTGATAGGTCTCTTAAGCACCGCATCAAGAAATGAGAAAGCAAATATCTAAAAAGCATGTCTAACTGTTAACTCACCCAACAGCTCTCCCCATGATGTGATGACGTTGCAACCAGAGTTGTCCATGGGCATAGAGAAGTCTGTCATCATCCAAGTTGTTGTCTCCTAAAAGATGTGAATCACAAACAAGCAAGAAAATTAATAGTCATCATTGAGGACTAAGAACCATAAAACCTTGCTTAACAATTATTAGGGGACAAGCAAGTATCAGAAGGCTTTTTGTAATATGCATCATAAAATTACCTTTTGTAAGGACATTAACTTCTCCGGTGTCTTTACGCTCGTGAACCTACAAGGAGAAACATAAAAGAATAATGATGGTTTAGTGTACCCAAGAGGAAGAAAAAGTGGTCGGACAGCAAGTGTAGCACATAACAAAAATTAGTCAAGCACAGAAAACACATGCCTTCTTATCATCATTAACAATATTTCAATTCCAGTCCCCCTTTCGTTCAGAGGGTTGGTACTTGGGTTGGATTTGGAAGTAAATACAACAAAGCGGTACTACAAACTGAATTACCAAGTGAAGAAAATGATACAGGAAGTTGCTGGTATATTTGTGAAATGCTTTGGTCTGTTCCCAGTTAGACTCATCAACAGTATATGACTCCAGATTTTACTTTTTACATATGTTCATCCCTCAATTATCAAGGAAGAGAGAAAGGGCAAATCATCAGCAAGGCTCCAAACCAACCATACTCTGATTGGTTACATACCCTAATCTAGTTAAGGAAAGAGGGTCATCTATCACTTTATTCACTTAAGAATGTGCTTCATTTATCAGTTCCTTATATTCTTCTTTTCCTTGACAATTAACACAATTAATTGCACATAACTTGTTTTACTACCAGTGCACAGAAAGTCAGAAACATTAGATACAGGCAACCAAGTTATTATAATCAAGCACAACCAGATGAAAGAAAATTTGGTATAGAGAGAACTTCCCAACATACCTTTATTACTCGATGAACAATTGGAATTTCACGTCCCTGTGCAACAAAAAAAATGCCATCAGCATAAGTAAATGTCAAAGTCAATATAAATGACGGCATAAATTTCAGCTAGATGATTTTGACAGATGGAAGTCCAATCAATAAAATAGATACTACTAATATCTATGAGCAAAACTAAATGGGGTCTATTCAATGAACCATTTTATTTCCTTACATCAATCTTGGACTATTATAGACCAAGTCCTTTTTTTATTTTTATACTTTTATCTCTCTTCTTTTCTTTCCTTTTTTCGTTTTGGGGGGGAGGGGGGGATTTTTCCATCCATCCCATTCCTCGTCAAAGATTTCAATATTGATTTCATTAACTTGTTTCATAGTGCATGCTAGCAAATCTAAAATGGAATAAATAAGAGTCTCCCATCAGTTAGGCTTTTAGATGAGGTGGTTCACTCAATATAACATGATATCATAGTAAAATTGAGCTCCTGCATTTAAGGCTCACCCCCAGAAAAAAACCATATTCCCGCACTTCACTCAAGAGAAAAGATTCTACATGTAAGGGTGATGCCATACCTAAATGAATACATAAATTTACCCATATCTAATAAACTAATAAATCTTTATACAAATCAGTTCCCACAATTCAACATACTGTACATCAAGACCAATTCAATCAATTTTATTCCCTCTAGAGCTCTGTACCCCCCCTCCCCCCCGCCAAAAACAAAATTGATTATTAGCAAAAGAATATGTCCCTAATCCTGTTGCTGTGGACGAAATAGAACTGTGGAAAGGTGCCAAGCTGTTTCTGTGGAAATATAAATAACTCCCAAGTAATTGGTATTGGCAAAGCTGAGAATACAAAGAAATATTGTTTACCGTGCATGTTTATCTTCTCAAAAGCCAAAGTAGGTCAAGAAGCAAACAGGTAAAACAGAAGATGATGGTAAGCACTACTTACGTCAACATTAAACACAACAATTTCTCCCGCACGAATAGGATCCTTACTCATATGCAAGAAAAGAATGTCACCCTGCAAGAAAGTAGACAATGCTTTCAGCAATACAAAGTCGAAAGAGCAACTAAAACTCCACTTAAAGAAGTATTTCTACTTCTCACTACAGTGGAAAAGAAAAGAAATTCAGGAGAGTTTCTCTTCGATAGTAAGAAAGTCACCAGGATCATACTGTCACTGACACATGAAAGGCGTCCTTTGCACAACATTAGATATAGGAAGGCTCATTATTTATTTCAAATAATAACAAGCTGCTACTGAAACCCTGAAGTCTATTCTGCAATAAGCCATATATAAGAAGATATATCTAGCATAAATTACGCATATTTAGATGATATACAAGATAGTTAAACCACAAACTCTTTTTAATCTCATTTTGACTCCCTTTCTTTTCATATCCTAACATCCTCTAGTCTTTAACCTCTGGTAAAGAATCTTTAGCAAAGGATAAAGAAACAGAGTAGCATGGAGCAAAAGAACTAGAAACAAGTCCAGCTACAGCTTGCTGTTATCGGTTTGTTTAGATGCCCTCTCCCTCTCCCACCCCCAACTCCTCCTCCTTTTTTTTCTTGTGAACAAGTTTCTTTAGCTCACCCTTTTAAAGCCAGGTTTCATACTTCCGGAAAGCACAACCACCACAGGTGACTCGCTGCCAGTTACACACATCAACGCTTTCCATATTATAAGTGCTGATGTAACAATCATCCCTGAAAATGATTATGTGAAGAAGGGTCAGAATAAAGAATATTAACTTTTACAAGGTAAAGAACAAAATCCATCAACTTTCATTTTCATACTTTTTCACACAACAAAAGAATTGAATATAGATTTCACATTTCATAATTTTTGCAAGCGAGAGGTAGAGAAAGATTTCAGAAAAATTCTACATGTAAGGCTGTTCAGTGTTAGTTTGAAAAAGTCGAATAACAGAGTCTGAATATCAATTTTTTCAAGAAGTGTGGGATTGAACTGATTTTGCCAAAAAAAAAAAAAAAAAGCATTCTAACGAATTTGAAACTATGGTTTTCAAATTGCTCAAAGACTGTGATACTCTATTCTTCAATTGTTTTCAAGAAGTCAATTTTGAGTTGAAAGATTTGAAAATTTGAGTCTGAAATTATTTCCCAATGTAGTCAACTTTTGTTTGGCAAATCAGCTAAAAAAAACACTTCTTGAAAAGTTTGTAAACTGAATTTCAAGTTCAATTCTTCAAATCAATGCCAACTAGATATTCCCTCTATCCCAAACTAGAAGTTCAACTATTTTCTAGCTCGTATCATCTAATCCAGAACAAAGCCAAATCTAGACACTAAATCATTGAGAAGAGGATAGAAATTCGCTTCAGCTCGCATCTGCATTAGTTCCATACTTGCACTGTTGCACATTTAATTATTTGAGAAGATGATTTTCTAAGCTAATCATTTTTTTCCATGGGCAATGTTAAGTTTCATAGTATCCTTACATGGAGATATAAATCAACCCTGTCATTCACTATTAAGTTATTTCTTGCTTTTTAATGCCAAAAAAAAACTATTAATATGCATAAATCAGTTCTCTCTCTTTACTAATATTAACTAAAACAGATATTCTTGATTTGGGTATAAATCTTTCAGCTTTATAACATAAAATATGTGAACCTATAGTAGTAAGTTAATAAGAGGACACAGCTATTTCATGCTCTACAATTTACCTCGAGACAATGAGTACAAAGTTGGATATTTCAATAATTATATAAAGAAGAATAAGGTATAGAACTTCTTGTAGCCTAGTTATGAGCAAACTGCACAACCCAAACAAGCAATAGTTCAAGACACAGTTAGCAACCACATAAATGCCACCTAACAAGAAGCTACTTCATCTTAACTTCCATGGGATGTCTCAGAAAAGCTTAAAAACCAACTGGACTTGGTCATTGGCCTTGAACTTAGCTCAACAATCATAAATAAACATATAAATTTGGTTTCTTTGGTACTAAAAGCAAAACACTATAAATTTAAAATACACCATGAAACAATCAGCCATTGATGTTTGCATCTAGGTAAGCTGCGTACATCACACCCTTTAGGAGTGCAACCCTTCCCCAAACCCTGCGTGAATGCAACACACCAGGCTGTGCCTTTTTACCATGAAACAATCAAGACAAAAGATACTTGTCCTCACAAAAAGCAACCTAATTTAAACTCCACCAAACACCCAAACTAAACTTTTTTTAAAAACAAACTCAGCCTCCTAGTCTGAAATCCCAATAAATTCATCAAAAAATCCAAATCTCGGGAAAATGAAGGTTTTTCAGAAGTTAACAGCCAACAAAAAACAGTCAATTCATTCTGAATACTGAATCCATCAAAACGGGTCAACCCAAATGGGTCCATCAATTGATAGGTCCAAAACCCCAAAAAAATCCTCAAAACCCCCCCAAATCCATTTTCCAGAATCTGTCACTTAACATCCAGCAAAAATACACTCAATTCATTCTGAATACTGAATCCATCAAAACGGGTCACAATAGATACAGCAGCACAATTGATTGATCAACTTATAGGTTCAAAATCACACAGAACTGAATCGAAAAAATCAAACAATTCATATATATACACAAGCTCAATGAATTGAATTGAAACAAAAGGATAAAAGATGAACACGAACCTAGACTAATTGCTTGAGTTACGAGTTGTCTGAACTGAATTGACTTTATCGAATCGATTTGCTCTCCGATCCATCCCATTTTTTGAAAAGTTTGGGAAAAGGAAAAAAGAATTATGAATTGATTTCGTATTAAATTTAAATTGAAATGATGAAACGTTATGGTAAGTTCTTTTCAATTTAATGACTCTTATATAATTCGAATTTGAATTAATTAAGTTGAGTGGTAAAAGAAAATAAATACAAAGTATATATATATATATATATATATATATTAGTATTGTTTAGGTATTAATGTTAGTTAAAAAGAAACTACCCAAATACATAAATGACCCATAAAGTTTACTCCACTTTTCATTTCGACCCCTCAAATTTTGGTTATTATCTAGTGACTAGTGTGGCATCACTTGCTTCATAGGTGACCAATTAAATAAAAACATGTCAGCAAAAAAGAAAATATGAAAAAGACACCTCACAAAATAATCCCTACCCCGCCCCCCAAACTTTTCTCCTCCTTCTTAAGGTTCTGGATTTAATTAAAAAAAATTCTCTTGGTCAGCTTGCACGTATCTAAATTAAAATTACGATGTTAAGTAATAATATTTCTTTTGTCTAGATCAGTTTGAGTGCATCTAGATTAAATTTATGACTTTAAATGATAATAATGTTTTTTGTCCTAGCTAGCTTGCATGCACCTATATTAAATTTATGACTAATGTTTTTTTTGTTCAAGCCAGCTTGCGTGCATCTAGATTAATTTCAAGGGATACCGTGCACCTCTTACCAGTAACATGTACTCATTAACTTTGTCCACCGAGGCTATAACATATAAAAAGAGATCACCTAGTGTTTTGACTCTTGTTGGGAATTAAATATGAGACCTCCATGGTGTTCAATCAACTTAACCCACTTTATTGATCATTAAACTACATGATTGAGTGTTTTACTTGATAATAATTGGGTTATAGATTTCACATTTATTTAACAAATTTTTCAACATAAATACACTTCAAATAAAAATTATTGAATTCGATCAAATTCGTAGCCTGAGTTCTACCTCCTTCGCTAGTTGTCTCGTTCCTTTTCAGTTTGAAACATAATAATGTAATGGATACTTAAATATTGTAATGAAATTACCTTAATACGTAGCTTATAACTTTCTTTATATTACATTGCAACTCTCTCTGAATATATATGTTGTCTCAACCAGTTGGAGATATATTTTTATGTTGTTTCCAATGAGGCCTATTTTCCGATTTTGATGTTATGGTCCGTTGTAAGGTATGAGACTCGAGTCTAATGGAACAATAGTTGCTAGCTCACGATCTTTGTTGGCAAGGATGCACGCAAGGAAGAAGCTTGCAGCAACACAAAACAAGGGTAAATAAACTTCCTTCGAGGTACGTTTACCATTAAGATTTTCAATACCCGACCCCAACTTGTTTGGGATTGAGCTATAGTAGTCGTTGTATATATCATCGTCAATGAAGTCCCACATTCCATCAAAGTCATGGGACTCGACTATTATCTTCAATAGTCTTATGAAGTTCTTAACAAACACACACCTCTCAAGATGTAAATACAACATACAAGACTTAAGAACAGGCTTAAGCAAGAACATCAACAACAACAACTATGCCTCAGTTCCAAACAAGTCGGTTTCAGCTACAAGAACAAAAATGCAAATCATCAAAATGCAAATGTCGATTGCATAGATTTGTATTTCGAAACTCCATTCAACTAACTAAAGTATGTACAATCATCAAAAGATCATCAAGAAGTGCTAAAACCTTCTCTGTTATTATCTAAAAAGCCTCAATTCATACTTAATAGTTGAGACTACAAAAGGAAACCCGATGATACTTATTGGCGCCACTCATTATTGTTCTTGATCATTAACCACATCTGCAAAACAGAACAAACGCGACTAAAAGCTTCTTACTCAGTATCAAAAATTTTGCTCTTCAAAGGCCTAATATGCTGCGATTTCACTATGCACCAGACACATTTGGGAACAAAAGCAAAACGCAAAGAATATATAAGTACTATGAATTGACAGTGTAAAAGATTTTCACGCAGTCAGTGCATATAACTTAAATCCAAGTACCAAGAAGATTCATAAGGATTCCAACCTATTAGCCAAGATCGTCATGACATCTGCTGAGTGAAACAAGGCTCCCAGAAAAATCGAATTTTTTTGATGGTCTGTAGCTATAATTCTTGCCACGTGATTTTTTGAATAGAACCAGTTCGTCTACAGGAAGCGTCAACAATATAGCATCTCTGTCATCTATCCAAGTGCTTGTTCTACAATGCTTCCTTCTGTTGGATAAATAAAGGATAACGGTCATTAAGTCGTTTTTCAAGTCAATAAACTGAATCCTAGAAGCCATAAGGAATGTTCATATACACCACGGAAGAACCAGAATGGTCGTTGAGGAGATTCAAAATATAACGAAGTAAAACACACGAGCAAGCAAAGGGATTCAAAATCTACTATATTTACACAAAAAATAAGAGTTGATGATAAAAAAACACACCTAAACTATCATTTTTTGCGAGTTTCATACCTCAACTATTCATTGTTTTCTTTACTTACCTAAACTTTCGATGTTGAGTTGGCCAAATATTTGTTCACAACCGACAACATTCGTGTGTACTCCAACACAACATTTATTACAAAGGGAGTGATAATTGAGGTATTAAACTAGCGAACAGGTGATAGTTTACGTGTGTTTTTTATCATTAAACTTGTATATGGAGTGTAATTTCCGACAAAGGGGATTCGTATAGGGGAGGATGTACCACTATAGGTACAGTGTTCAATTGACCCCATTACTTTCGATGCGAAACATAAACCTATGTGTAACAATTTACTAAAGTTGCAATGAATGATAGACATGAACGAACATAATGGATTCAATGCTAAGAATCTTAGAAGATTGAAGTCATAGAATTTAAATCCTGAATCTGCGTCAGCGTTCATATGAGAGACGTACCTATGATCCGCCTCGTGATTTTTATGATCAAAGTACCTACGTTCCTCCTCAGTAATCACTTCATTCTCCAGATCAACAGTTACAACACCATTGCGACTTTTATTCTTCCAGACATAACTCGTAGATCTCTCATTTCCAGTGATTTCACTACTACTCGAAGACGAATCATCCTTAACCCTCCTCCATGAACCTCTATTCAACGAGTAAATCTCAACACGCGAATCGGATTTCCTCTCATGTTGAATTACCCTCACTACTTTGTAGTCATTGCTTTTCTGAACAAATCCGAATCCGAAACCAACAGCAACATATCCCATTTGAGCATTTGGTTTAGGCAAATGTTTGAATTCATTAGTTAAAGGATTCCACAAGTAAGCAAAAGTAACGTGAGAAAATACAGGTCCAATTATACAGATAATTCCATTAACAGGCTCCAATAACATGAATTCTAGGGATTGCAATTCGATCGGAATTTTGAATCTACAAATCCCTTTGTTGCGAGACCACCAATCATCAGCATTTGTATTCAGTGTGTATATCTTATCGGAAACTTGATCCAAATGAACAGCGATTTCACGTGTTAATAACAGAGTATGCCACGATTTGCAGACGGATCGGAATTGAAAGAGGGATTTCATTGATAATCGGGTGAGGATATTGATTTGAATGTCTAATGGCAGATCAATGAGGTTTGGTTCCCTTAGATGCGACGACGACGAAGATGAGGAAGGAGTAATTGCAGTGTTTTCGTCTTTCACAGCATTCATCAATGGCGGAGTTTTAGTTTTTTTCGCCATTATTGATGATCCCAGGATAATAGCAGGAACCATAAGAATAACAAAGCTTAATAAGTAATTTTCCATGGACAAAACTTTTATGATCTTAGAAGGATTTGAGTGAATAGATTAAAGCTCTTCTAAACCATCACCATTTTGCGTGTGTTTCGTATCTAAACTATTGGGTATTTATGCTAGTCGAGATTGTAACCCATTTAAATACATATGTGGTAAAATAACACTTAAAAAAATGAGTTCACGTGGCACAACGAATTTATGGTAATTTAAAGGGTTACGTGAACGCTCAATAGTTTGGATATGGAACTTACAAATAGGGATAGTTGATGTTCACGTAGCATGACATATTTTTTCGGTGTGTATTTTAATCATGGTGGTTCAAGAGGGTTTTTGAATACTCTAGTTCAGTTATAAAACTTGAAAAATGATGATAGTTTAGGAGGTTATTTTACCTATTCACTCTATATAGTTTAACAATATTGATCATTGTAATTTTTATCTATAAAAAAAAAGTAGTATTAGATTAATTAAAAATTATTTTCTATTCTCTTTATATAGAAAATATATGTTATAATTAGCTTATTTTAGAACTAAATATTATTTCTCGAATATGAAGTAATAATACAAATATCATAAGAATCAAGAGTTTATGGAACAGCTGTTGCTAGTTCGCGATAGAGATCAAGTTGCAAGTTTATCAACAGACCTCACGAAAGGTACATACACTTTTATCGAGGTATTATGGACCCTTAGAGTTCTGACCCCAACTTGTTTGAGATTGATTTGTAGTCGTTGTTTATATCACCATCAAGGAAGGTCACGTTCCATCCAATTAAGTCATGGGACTCAATTATTTTCTCTAATAGTCTTACACAAAATCATTAAACTAACTTTTTTGCATACTTCTGTTTATAACAACTAAATGAGATTTAAACGTCATACATCAGTTTATATATAACAACACATCACTATAGTAGTCATGAAATGTTCAACAAACGTCGTTGTGCTTAATGAGCCTTTGACAACGCAGCTCTAGAAACACTTGGGGAACAAAAGCTAAATTGCAAAGAACTTAAGTTCTATGAACAGACAATGTAAAAGTTTTTTCACGTAGTCAGTGTATATAACTTGAATCCAAAATATCGACAAGAGATTCAAAAGGATTCCCGCCTATTATCTAAGATCGTCGTGATGTCAGTTGGGTGGAAAAAGGCTCCAGTAAAAGCAAATGCTTTTGAATAATATTCATATTCTGATCTGTTGCATAGAACTAGATCATCTTCAGGAAATGTTAACCATATAACATCCATTTCATTGCTCCAAGTGATTGTTTTACAATGATTCCTGTTAGATTTAAAAAGAAGAAGTCATTTCTATCATCTACTTGTTTTTCAAGTCGATAAACTGAATTCTAGAATCCAGTGGCTGAGCTAGAGAGAGCAAGGGTTGTCCGAGAATTACACTGTATATATACAAGGCCAAAATTATTTTTATTCTGTATAATAGATGTATTGAATGCCACTCGATGTTTTCATGTGTTCACTTTTATTTTGAGATAATAATAAAAAACATACCTGAACTGTCATTTTTTCGCTCAACTATTAGTTGTTCCCTTTTTCTAGCTCAACTATAGTTCAGATAGTAAAAGGAGAAAACTGATAGTTGAGGTGTGAAACTCGCAAAAAAATGATTGAGATGTAGTTTGACCATTAACTCATTTATTTTTTGAAAAAATTCTGGCTCTGTCATTGCTGAAATCAAATAAGGAATGTCATATACGTACCTACAATTCGCTTCAATAATCACTTCATTCTCCAGATCAATAGTAAGAGGACGAGCAGGACCATTGGCACTAACATCTCTCTCTTCTTCAGTGATTTCATTACACGAGCACGAATCACTAACCCTTCTCCAGGAATCGCGATTCAAAGAGTAAATTTCAATTCGTAAATCGAATAATTTCCCCTCATTTTGAAGTACCCTCACTACTTTGTAATCATTGGTCTTAGGAACAAATCCAAAGCCAAAATTAACAACAAGGTATGGCAAATGAACAATTGGCTTAGGCAAAGCTTTGTATTCATTAGTTAAAGGGTTCCACAAATACACATAAGAAAAATATGACTTAAAAGGTCCACAAATACATAGTATTCCTTTAACAGGTCTCAATAACATGAAATCTAAGGATCTCAATTCAAATGGAATCTTAAATTTCCAAATCACATCGCGAGAGTACGATGCATCAGTGTTCCTCATCAATGTGTATTTTTTATTAGAGATTTTGTTGAAATGAATGGATATTTCGCGTGTTGATAGTAGTAACAGAGAACACCATGATTTGCAAACGCAATGGAATCTGAAGAGAGATCTAACAGGTAATCTGTTGATGATTTTGATTATAATATCGAATGGAAGATGAGGAAGTATTTGATTATTACTGTTTTCCTCCATTGATGAAAATCTCAATACATGACAATGAAATGTGCAAAATGAAATAAGAAGTGAAGAAATGATCCTAGAACCAGGCACCATTTAAGGTACATATATTGTCGGGGGTGGAGTAGTAAATACTCCTTTTATTCTTAATGTCTTAGGTTCGAGTACTGAATATATAATGACTTTTGGTAAGAAGTGCTTTACTTAGTAGACCCCAAAGAGCCTACCTAACAATCCATGGGAAACCAAAAATAAAGAAAAGGTAAATTTATAATTTCATCAAATCAAATAATTTAATCGTATT
The DNA here is from genome assembly GCA_018342035.1 of Solanum appendiculatum. NCBI lineage: Eukaryota > Viridiplantae > Streptophyta > Magnoliopsida > Solanales > Solanaceae > Solanum > Solanum appendiculatum. The sequence goes on from JAGDQO010001477.1 coordinate 387,370, forward strand.
TTATTTATTAGTGTTTTTTTTATCTAAGTACATTTAATCTTGAATTAATTAAAATATTTGTCTTTTGATGATTCGTTTACATAGGAAATATGTTATGTTTAGATTACTATTTTTGAAATCTCAATAAATCATGTTATCAAAGATGATTTTCTGTTGTTGAACATCGATTTGCTTGTGGACAAGATTAATATTGTGAAAGTATGTGTACTACTCTTTTCTGACGATTTGATATTCTTGTTTCCTCAAGGTAGAGTTTGTTTTGTAATAAGAACCCCGTTGGGTTTTTACGAAACTTAGCATGCTTTCACATTATGTAATATACTTAGTTTACTGTAAATATGGAGTGTGGTTAGTTTTTTCTGTTAGAAATTTTGGAATAGTTCAAAAGAGAGGGGTGCTTAAAATATGGAGAGATTTGGTAGATATACTTAAAATAAGGTATTTTGTTATCAATTTTAAAAGTGATTAAAGACATAAAAACACATGAAAAATGATATAAGTTTATATTTAATAGTACAAATTTCAAGAAAGTTGTTGTAAAATATGCAGAAAACAAGTAAAGTTTTGAAACTGTAAATACGTAATCACTATCGTTTATAACCAACAAAGGTTATGAAGGAGTGATAAATACTCGATCTTCATTCTTAATCGAAGGGTCAAGTCGAACCCTAGGTGTATGAAATCACTTTTGTTGGTGAGCATTTTAACCCCTCAATGTGGGACTTCTCACGGTAATTACCCTCCTTACGTAGCTCCTATGAGTTAGTGATAGAACTAATTCAAATTTTTACAAAGTCGATTGATATGGAAGACGATAAAATCTTGAATTTCTCCAGGTGAATCTTTATCATTCCACCATAGCCTTTGACGATAAAATCTAAAACACAAAAGAGGGAGGGGGGAATGAAACAAGTCCATTTTTTTTTATTTAACTTTCTTTATTCACAAATTATGTATACAAAATAATAGCAACAACTTAAAGCTATGATTTTTTACTTTTCTTACATCACTCACATTAATACACAAACGAGGACCAAATTGCATTCTATATAGAAAAATTACATATATTTAGTTGTTTTCTAATGGTAATAGGACATTTTTGCGGTATTCTGCCAAACCCCATAATGGATATATATTTCTGTATGCTGCATAATGCAACATGCAATTCTTCATAAAAACTCCAGTAATTTCCTGCACATAAATATATTAAACACAAGTCAGATAATAGAAATCTTCTAATAATACGGTTCGAAATTCAGCAGATATATAAAAGACCTCATATCCTTTTCCACTTAAATATCACCTTTTTTTTGTCTATAACAGAGTTTTGTGACGTATGCCTAACTCACACATCACACTAGATCATGATAAAACTGATTTAATATTCCATCCTTTTTAGCTTAAACTTCTCATTTTGCTGCTAATGAGATAATATAAAGAACACAAGTATTTGTGGCTTGTTTTCAGACAAGAAGTTATAAAAGTATTTCTTACTTTCTTAAGCTCATGTCCAGTCAAAGTGTGTCACATAAAATGGTACGAGTAGAGTAATGTCTGTTTTGTTTACATATAGTTTTTGGTAGTTTGAAAGAGCTTTTTCGCTTTAACATTCAATATCAATCAAATACGACTCAATCTTAAACTAGTTTGTATTGACTATATGAATCTTCTATCCGTTTTGTTTAAATCTCGTCTATTTCATTCCAATACTTAACAGCTTGATCCTTTAACGGTCGAAGATTATTTTCCCCTTTGTTTAGTTTGTAATTTACAGATTACCTGCTGTGGGAAGTCACCATCTTCCATCTGAGAATTAATCAACAGCTTTGCTGCACGATGGAGTGGCCTCGGATCTCTATCAACCTGTCCAAATGAGGAAGTTGGTAAATAAATCTTCAACAAGAAACTTTTTACTATGATGGTGAATAAATTTAGCATTTTACTAATAGTAACAAGGAATTCACCTGGCCAGAGTGAATCAATCCCATCAATGCCCATGCCGTTTGTACAAGATTTGAGTCGTTTGTTTCGAGTTCTCTATATACCTGTTTTGATCAAATACAAAACTCAGTCACAGTGGCTTTTCGACAGTCATCTAACTAGAAATTTCGTAATGTAGGTGTCTAGGTGATCATTTTCTAAGTTGGAATGTTCCACTGATATCGTGTAGACGAGTTGAGGTGTCTAGATGTGCATACTCAAAGTTGGAGTGTTCGGCTGCCAGTTAAGCCCAAGTTAAAGTGTCTATCTTCGTATTGAGAACCTTCAGTGTTAGCATTTTTTTTATACATATTTATTGCATATTGGAATGAAATGGTTTGAAACGAAGAGGATGCATCTTACAGTCTTACCTCATATAGCCGACCCTAACTATGTAAGATCGAGACATAGTTGTTGTTAATGGGGAAAGGGGTGTGGAATTTAAAAATAATGCATCAGACTTAAGATGCAGATAACTTAAGTATGCTGACAGAAAAATCCTAAGGATAACAATTAGGCAGTTGTTTTTTTCACTTTTACTTTACCTTGTCTGGGCAAGAACGGTAGCTTTCGCCCCAACCACCATCGGATCTTTGTGTTCTTAGCAGAAATTCAACGCCTTTACGAACAGCTGCACAGTTGTTGTAGGACTTGCCGGCTGCAGCAAGCCCTCCAAGAGCAAACCAGGAACCATATGTGAAGCAAACACCCCAGTTACCGTACCTGTAAACATGATTACTCGTGTCATATGTTATCGAACTATATGTTGTAACTTCAAGAGCTTGGAAAAGAAATATAATATACCATGAACCATCAGGCATTTGTACATCATCAAGATATTTAACAGCATTATCAATGAATAAGTTAATCTCCTTGGTTCTATGTCCGGGATACAGCTTCTTAAACAGAATAAGTGCTTGAATTGATGAGGCAGTGCATTCGACGTACCTGGATTGACATTTAATCAGTGTCAAGCTGTAAAATGGAGACTAACAGGAAAAGGGAAAGAGAGGAACTATAGTGATCTTACTCATGCTCAATGACAATATCCGCGAAAAATTCAGTAGGATTGAGCAGCTGTCAGTGAATAAAACAGAACAAGAAAGTTAAAATTATTGAAGGTTTTTAACAACCTTGAAATAAATCACAGAAATAGGAATATCGCGTTACCTCCAAATACTCGGAGGCTCCTGCAGGTTCCCATGCTGTCAAACCGCCATTTTTGCTCTGCGATTTTATTTGAAATGAATCTTATCATATAGGATTCTCTTGAAATTTTTGCAAAAGCAGAAAACAAATTCAGATTAAATGATCAATGATTTGATGACACATCTTTCAGTGTTTTACCTGTAGTGAAAGAATAACATTCACTGAGTCATACAGTCGCCCTGGTTCCATTGCCTGACCGACTAATTCACGAGGCATTGTAGAGAACAGAAGGCAGCACTAGACAAACAGAAGTTAAGGAAAGATTAGGCAAACTTTCTAGCAATCATCTTACCAATTGTCAGCAATTACAAGAACTTGAACTTTTAGATACCTTTAATGCTTCAGCAGTGCAATCAGAGACTTGCCATCCATGATCTTGATCTGAAAAAGTCCATGATCCTTTTGAGATATGTCGATACATCCCTTTAAAATCACCAGAAGGATTGTCCGTCACCTACGAGAAGACTCTCACACTGTAAGACTTAGTTCAAACAAAACCATTTTAACAAAGTTATCGACTTATCGTTACTTAAATATCCAAACCTGAGATTGTTTTATAAAGTCATGTCCTTTTTTAAGAGTATCTGCTATCTCATCATTCATCTCACTGGCCAATAGTGCTTGAATAGCAAAACCAGTATCCCATTCTTGACTACCAAAACTCTGAAATTCAACGACAAATAAACGCTTATTCAGTAACAATAGATCCTATTCTAACTTATTCTGGTTTGTGGGATAGTATAATTCAAATTTACAGACCTGCATTTTCATTCCATCTTCAGCTACCCATAAATAATCAGGGATCCTAGCAAGATGTTTTTTGAAATAATCACCGTTGGGATCCTCGACCCAACAAGCAAGCATGCACAATACCTACACCATCCAAGTGTTTCATCAGTGTCTAACAATAGAAGTCATTAACAAAGTCAAAATGTAGGTAATTCTGTAATCTGTTCAAAATGATTTAGTTGCCATACTTTTTCGACACATCCAATGGTGATGTATCGACTATTCTCATCTTCATAGTGTATGTGTTTCATGGTAACTTCAAGAGCTTTGTTTCTAAGTTTGTTGAAAGGCCAACGAGTCAATAGAGGCTCGGTACATATGTAGAGACTGTCCCACATCAAATCTTGAACCAATGGATGAGGGTAATAGAGATCCTCCTGCAGCAACAAGTTTGTGTTTGAGCATTTGTAGAAGATGGTATGATGTAGACACTAACTTCAACACTGAGGACTCGTTTGGTTTGTAGACAAAGTTATACAGGGATAATTACTACCAAACTTTATGTTGATAATCAAACGACCTTTGATAGTCATACCTTTGCACATACATGACGCATTTTTTTCCAGTTAATTTCATCGTATGGTTGATCATATAACTCTTCCCGGAGTTGCAAAATGAGAGGCGTGATTGGACCAACAAATCTCTTCCCATAGAGATAAGACATTGGCATGTAGACCATTCGACAGTAACACCACATTTTTGCTGCATTTAAGTTAAAGTGTCAAAATACGAGGTAGATCGAAATGCTGCATAGCAAATCCTGAAAAAAAACATTGACCAACCTGGATGCACAGGAAGAAAAGATGGAAGAATCCAAAACTCAGGTGGCATTGGATTGGTTCCTATCCATTCAAAAACTCCAAGAATCTGATTGAAAGAAGGAGAAATTTCTCAGCACAAGAAGACAACGTTGCTCGAACCCTCCAAAAATGTTGCCGCACCCATACCAGATCCTCCAAAAATGCACTAGTTTTGGTGGATCTGACACACACACGCCGACATTTTTGAATAGTCTAAGCAAACATAGCAAGAAGGCATACATGACTAATTACAAGTTAAAACTCACTAACAATGTGAAATTTTTGTACATTGTCAATAAAAATACGTAAACATCCAGTATCTGTTATAACAGGTTAAAATATATTGATAGGATATAGAATTTGTATGTGATCATTGTATACAAGTTAAATCATAATCATACCGAGAGCCATGTTTTTCCCCAAGAAGGAATTGCAGTGACACTACCATGATCAAGAATCCATTTCCTTGCTCTAGCACACGCATTATTTACACCGCCATCTGGTCCTTCTCCAAGGATCCTCATGCATATGTAACTCAGAGCTGTACAGAACATAGTACTGTGACCTTCTATGTGCAAACCCCATCCACCATCTTCGTTCTGAAATGACGTCAGCAATTCAGAAACGAGTTTAAGTTCTACACACTGACATCCTACACTATATATAGTAATCTTAAGATGGTAACATAAAGATGCCAAAAAATTTAACTCATACACATCATCATTGTAGATAAGTTAAATTCTTTAGGAATCAGCAAAGTAAATTTTGATAGAACAGTATACTCATTGTAACATTACGTCGTATACCTGATGACAGTATATATATCGAAGAATTTCCTTTCGATGTTCAGCTGGGAATACAGTATTAAGATGGCCAGTGATATACAGACACATAACCTGAATTTTGAGTCCCAAAAAAATGAGCAAAGAATTAGCTTTACCATATCCAAGCTTCAATTTTTCAAAGAAAAGGAAAGTAAAAATAGGAAAATTTTAAACTTTGATGCACAAAATACATTAACTTATGATAGTTACTATCAAGGGTGGATCCAATGTTTCACAACAAATTCATCTGAACTCAATATTTCGACACAGAATATAGATTTTTATGCAAAAACTCCAACAAATATTAGATCTAAACAAATCTTAAAAGTTCAATGCTAAAAAAATTATTAAAAAGTACTATTTTAGGATTAACACATAGATACACACTTTAACTCAGTCCTCAACTGACACTATACACTTCAACTTTCAGTATACACGTCTAGATACCTCAACTCATCTCCATCATATCAGCCGAACACTCTTAACTTACAAAATAATCATCTAGACACCTTCAAAATTTATGTGTCACGTCAGCATCACCAGATGTCCACTTAGAGACACACTGGAAATGAGTTGGAGTGTTGAGTTGTCAGTTGACACCAAATTGAACTGTCTAAATGTGTACTCTCAAAGTTAAATTACTTACTTGATTAAGGTCAAATTTAAATGTCTACACCCCTACATACAAATTTATTTATAATTATCTTATATGTGATCTAATCGCGTAAATATAAAAAACTTACCAAAGGTGGAAGAAAAAACAATGGACCAGCATTTTCAGCAGACCAATGACCATCACTAGCCTGTAAAGCTGAGAAAAAATGAACACCTCTACGCAATGCAATTGTAGCAATTTCATGGCTAATTTCTTCTCCTTCTTCAACTTTTACTGCTGGAATTATCTGTTTGAAATTTTTCTCTCCAAGAAACTGTAAAAAAAAAAAAAAAAATTTACATAACTAGTAAATATTTATTAAAAGTAAAAAGTGATATAAACAAGTTGTGTTCGAATTTTTAATATGAAATTGTTGTTTAGGGAGCGTTTTACCCTGCAATTCGATCAGATCATTAATGTTTAGTTTGAATACATTGTATAGAGTATTTAAAAAAAAACTTAAATTGTTGAATATGCATGGACTAATTTTAAACCTCCTAGGAGGCATCCGTCCTACGGAAAAGACTTTTTGAATTGGGTAAAAAAACTTAGGATCGTCAATCTCTTCCTTAAAGATTGGAATGAGTCGATATTTATGCATGGACAAATTTTACTATTTTAATATTTAAAAAAAGAAATAGTTATAAACCTGCATTCGCCAAAGAAGATCACTACTGGGCTTGACTTTATAACGATTATTCCAAAATTGTTGACGGGCCTCTTCTATCTCGGCCCGTTCTTCTATCGTTCCAGCATTTGGATCGAACTCCCACGTTTGTCGTCCAACATAGTTATTCGTGCTGTACAAATATGGCCCATTTTGCCCTTCACCAATTTTCAATTTCCACATCTTTAATTTCTCCTTCTACCTTATAGAAAAAATAAATTTATAAAAATATGTCAAAATATCTTACATCATTAAAATTTAGAATATGTCAAAATATCTAATAATTAACCTTTTATGTATAATGTTCTGAAAATGATTGAACGTCCTCAACAACAAAATATACTCAGTGTAATTTCAAAAGGAAAGTATGAAAAGAGTGAAATATATGTTACCCTTAGTATCCGTATAGAGTAGAAAAATTGTTTCCAAATGACTCTTGACTTAAAAAAAAGTGATGAAGAAGGGAGAATTTTATATATAGTTACTAGGATTATATGTAGAGTTCTTGAATATGGAAATAAAATGAGTGAAAATTTCACTTAAATAATAAGAGGAGTTTCTGCTGAAAGAGTGTAAGGTGTAAAGGGAATGAATAATTAATTTTTATGTTAAAGACTCACTATAGTCTTTATATTGGAGGAATTTGGGTATAAAGCAATAACAAAAAAATTAGGATTATAAAGTTTGGTATAAGCAAAGTCAAGAAATCATGATTTGTGTGGGAAAAAAATAGTGATTTTATGCAACTATTTATAGACAAATTAATTTTTTTTCTTTTGGGTCATTATGAAGATGAAGATACCATTTACTGGCTTTTTCTTTATTTTATATTTTATTTTTTTAAGTATCTCCTTTTCTTGCAGAATTCTTCATTTTGTCTTTCATCTATTTACATAAATGCACTTAAAAATTAAAGATTCCAAATATTTGCAGTTAAAAATTAATTTGAAAATGCATATTACTTAACTATTATCTCCAAAAAATACACATGTTTTGCATTTATTTGCTTGGTATAATAGAAATAGATTCAAAAATTTAAATTTATGATAAAAGCGGAGTATTAGATTTTGCATAGCTTGTACGATTATGCGTAGCTTCTATGATGAATTTACTCCGCATATAAATATCATTACAGATGAATTTTTACGTAATTTATATGCATATCTTATTTATGCGTGAAACAAGTGAACTTCGAAAAATTTAATATGATTCAATATCAATATATAAAAATATATAACCCACAAAAATGATCGAGTTGATTAAGTAAATGATCTCAAATAAAGGATCTCGAGTTCAAAAATTCCTACATACTTTTTTGGTTGAGCCCATCGCAATGGCTACGGATTTCCTTGTCAATAAGTGACAATAACAAAACAATGGTACAATTTATTTATTTTTTGTCATTTAAAAAAGCATAAAATATACACAATAACTAAACCAATAAAAAAAAAAGGAGACAAACACATGTCATATTTATATTACATTTCATATACTGTGTTAATTATAAGATTACAAAAACTAAACTCTCTTATAATCTATTATAAGATTACAAAAATCATATAGAGTTTAATTTTTCTACGCATCGATGAGTAAAATATATTAACTTAATTAGATTACTTATAGAACAATTACAAGTAAATTTCTATAATAAACATTATTGATAATTACTTATTCTTTTTTTTTTTTTGGGCACATGGTCTAAATTCCATTTTTCGGAGGCATTGGAATTTTCTTTTAGATAAAACAAAATTTTGGCATATAATAACTAAAAGACAAAATTATATTCATCTCAAGTAAAAACCAAATAATCAAATCAATCAGTTGGGTTGAATTTAGACAGGTTAAAATACTCGTGTTATTGATTTGTCCAAAAATTATTTAGACTAAAATAGGCTAAAATGCAGGTTATAATCAAGCTTGTTCAATTTTTACTAAGTTTTAGTCATTTTATTTGGTTTTTAAATAATTTTCTAATGCTTGGTAAAATTATTTTTTTACTATAACTATATACTACATATATGTCCGTTCCCAACTAATAGTAGCAAATAAGCGGATTGAACCGAATAAAATAAAAATGGGTTGCGTTACAACTGGGTTTAGCTTCACATATTTAAAGATTATTTAGGTTCTTACACTAAATTGGACAATTTTGCTATCAACTTTTCATGATTAGTATTCTCATCGTCTCAAATTATTTATCATATTTTTAAAAAAAAATATTATTTTAAAAATTTAAGATAAAAATTAATTATGTTTTTCCATTTTACCCTTAATAACAATTGTTTTTGAAAACTACAAATACCTCCATAGATGACAAATCAATAGCTAAAATATATCGCACGACATAAATAAGGGTAAAATAACTAAAAAGTTTCTTAATTAATATTTTTTGAAGGAAACACAAACACATCAGATAATTTGAGACGAAGAAAATAGGTGTTACAATTAGTTTTAATATCCTAGGTATTTGAACCTTCTATCAATTAAGCATCCTAGCGAGCGAGAGTAATTTAGGTTGACTCGTATTTTACCCATAAATATTTATATAACTACGAGTTGAATATGGTAGTAATTCTAATTATAACTTTGAAAGTCAATATATTGACTAAAAATTACAAGTGGGGAGCTAACTAACTTTAATAAGTGCAATTTTGAATACAAATTAGTTATAAGTCAATAACTTACAAATATATTAGGTCATGTGATCCTAGGTTTAGTACAATCCACTTTTTTAGGATATATATGTACAAAAATAAATATATATTGCACATATATATTTAGCTGTAAAAATAATAATTAAAAGTTTTCAATCAACATATGTGACTAATAATTCCTATAAAAAAATTATACATACACAAGAATACTTCTTATTTTTGGAACGAAATGAGTGATATATCTGACAAGCGTTGGTGAAGAACACAAGTAAAAGCTAGAGCTCGAGTATTGAACATAAGCAAAGCAGAAGCATTTGTTTAACTTAAATAATAGTCTAAGCTAATTCATTTGCGGTAAATAACATGTTTGGATTTATATGACATGTACCTAACTCGTACATTGAATGTTGCGACCTTATTATCATTAAAATACTTTTAAATCAATATATTGAATAGGATTTTAATTTCTACTTTGGATATTTGTAAGAAAAAACAAAGGATTGAGGAATTGTACCTTATTATTAATTAATTAATATCTCTCGTTGACATTTGACAATTACAAGTGAGGATCTATACCTAACTTTAAGTAGTGCAATTTCTAGGAGAAATTAGTTATAAGTCATTAACTTCAAAATACTTATTACTTAAATAATATTTAACTTTAAATGTAACACCCATAATTGATTTCGATTAAAAAAAGATGATGAAAAAACTCAATTTTAATTGTAACTTGAGGAACTTGTATTAGTTCTCTTTAGTTTAAACCCTATATATATATATAGCCAAGTAACCTTTATAATTAATGTTATTAACTGGTTTTCTTATGCATGTATCCTCAAGATGAGTGATAGCAATTAAGAATTTTTTCAAAAATTTGTATAAACTATTTATTGGAGCAATTATAGATTTGGGAAAACTACTAATATCTTCTTGTAATTTTAAAATGATACTTCTTTTGAACAAAAATTGTTTAGCTAAAATGAAATTTGAAATGGATAGAAAATAGGAATTTATACAGCTAAAAAAAGTCAATCTAATGTGAAGACTTAATAATTAGTCCTTCATCACACGACTCTCAAATTCGAACATGTAATAGATTTTGAGAAACAAAGTCAAAGTGCGTACTCATTTGCCCCATATTTTGAGATGCTTCCACCGTATGTCCTTTGCTTGAAACACAAAAATATATTGACTAAAGGTTACAAGTTACAATTTTTAAATACCATGTTATGTCGCAATGAAAAAGACTTGCAACAATTAGAAGAAGAGAAAATACATATAAACCCCCCTAAATTATGACCCTTTTTTTAAATCTATTACGGGGCTGAAATCATGTTCAAACCAAGCAAAAATTATCTCATCTAACACTAAAGAATATTTTGATAGAGACTTTTTAATTTGAAAAAAATTAATATGGTAGCTGATTTGATTTTCCAATTTTAATCTTGATTTGATGATAGACACGGTGAAAATGGTGTATAGCAATGGCGGTGATGGTGAATTCAAGAAGGAAAGGAAAATAAAGAAAATAAGAAAAAAATATAAATAAGAACAAATATTAGAAAATTATATTAAATTGACACATGGCAAGCAATAATTGGTACGTGATGCACCTTCTTTCTTATAAGTGGGAGTGACCGAAAAATGAGATATTTATATCACTTTGAAATTGTTTAGTGGGGTATTTGGATCCTTGTAAAGTTTGAATGTCTTTTTAAAAAAAGTGTTATAGTTTAATGGGGTAATTATGTATTTTCTCTTAGAAGAATAATATATTGGCCTCATACATATTATTTGATTGAAAATTTTCTTAACTTGTCCATCGGAATGGCTCAATTGATTTGGCGGGTGACTATTCACATGGATGACTAAGTCCCCTCAATGTCTTTTGATTTGAGGATGTTTATCCAATGAGCACATCACAAAATGCGGGTATGGATTATCTTGAAATTCTAAAAGAAATATCTTAACTTTGATGTTTATCCAATGAGCACATCACAAAATGCGGGTATGGATTATCCTGAAATTCTAAAAGAAATATCTTAACTTTGGGGTGTAAACCTTAGTAAAATTTGTCCAATTTAAGGTTTCCAATAATATTATGTCTTGATGAATTTTTTTTTAATGTTTTTTACATTTAAAATTATTTGATACTTAGTACTCATTGTTTCGGCTAATCTGAATTAATCAGCCTAATGATTCGTAGTTTGTTGAACTAAAGGCGAATTTAAAATTTAAATTTTATGGATTTAACAACCTCAAGTTAATACCTAATACTATAATAATAGTTGAGTTCGATGACAATAACATTGGGATTGAAAAGGGTAGGATGTACGTAAACTTTACCCTATCTTTGTGGGGTAGGGAGGTTATTTCAGTAGACCCTAACCCAAAAGAAATGTATCTGATGCAAGATTATAAGAAAAATAAGACAACAAAATAGTAAGAAACAAAACAAATGCAATAACAGATAGTAATACAAGGTGAAGAATAAGAAACTATGAGATAACTAAATAATAATACTAAAATAAAAATAATAATTGAGTTTACAAACAAATATCAATAGTTATTTAAGATTCATTAATGTATACATTCGATTCAAATGAATCCCCTATGTAGAACCCATTAAAGGAGGAAACACATCCTATCAAGATTTTTTCCATTCTCAAGGCTCGAACTCAAAAAATTTGATTAAGGGTAGATCACAGTCATATCTCACCACTCCCTGGGTGATCATTTTCTAGAGTATAATCATCAAGGGTGGCTATATATATAGAATATAATAGAAGTACAAATCACTTTCTGGAGAGAATTATAATGATTTTAGACATTGTTACATCACTTAAATCAACACAACAAACAAACAAACGACAAAGGACAGCTCGATTCACTAAGCTCCCGCTATGCGCGGATTCCGCAAAAGGCCTAATTGCATTCTCTATATTTAGTTGTGTCTTAATGGTACTAAGACATTTTTGCGGTATTCTGCCAAACCCCACAATGGGAATATATTTCTAATGCTGAGTAGTGCATCATACAATTCCTCAAGAAAACACCAATTACTTCCTGCACATATTTATGAAGTCAGATAAAAGCAATATTTTGATAAAACTGGTTTTAGCAAATCTCTGTTCTTTTAAACATTGTTTTGCCAGTTTGAAAGAGCTTGTTTCTTTATGTTAATTAATCAATATCAATCAAATACGACTAGATTCTAAACTAGTTCGAGTCAGACTATATGAACCATCTATGTTCGTTTCGGTTAAATCCAGACTATTTCATTCCAATACTTAACACAGATTAATTTATGGAGTAATTACCTGCTGTGGGAAGTCACCATCTTCCATCTGAGAATTAATCAACAGCTTTGCTGCACGGTGGAGGGGCCTCGGATCTCTATCAACCTGTCCAAATGAGGAAGTTAGTAAAGGACTGTTGAATAAGAAAAGTTTTAGTATGATTGTGGAATAAATTACAAGGAATTAACCTGGCCTGAGTGAATCAATCCCATCAATGCCCATGCAGTTTGTACAAGATTCGAGTGTTCTGTTTCAAGCTCTCTATATACCTGTTTGATCAAATACAAAGCTGAGTCATAGTTGTCTTAAGAACAGTCATCTTTATATTTCCTCCTCGAAAAGATCATGTTAATATCAGTATTGGAATGAACGGATCCAAATGGAGCAAAATTCATGTCTAGAGTTCATATAACTGACCTTTACGTGGCCTTTTTTGCTTTTACATTACCTTGTCAGGACAAGAACGGTAGCTTTCTCTCCAACCACCATCAGACCTTTGTGTTCTTAGAAGAAACTCTACGCCTTTACGAACAGCTGCACAGTTGCTGTACGACAAGCCTACAGCAGCAAGCCCTTCAAGAGCAAACCAGGAAGCATATGTGAAGCACACACCCCAGTTACCATACCTGTTGACACGATTAATCCTGTCATAATCGCTAGAGCAGAAAGGAACTTGCAAGTTCAAGGGCTCGCAAGAGAAATATCATATACCATGAACCTTCAGGCTTCTGTACATCTTCAATATATTTAACACCATTATCAATAAAATTTTCTACCTCCGTGGTTCGGTGTCCAGGGTATAGCTTCTTAAAACGAACAAGTGCTTGGATTGCTGAGCTAGTGCACTCAACATGCCTGGGTTGACATTGAAGCAGTGTGAAGCAGTAAAATGGAGACTAGAAATGGGAGGGGAAAAAAAAGAAGCTAAAGGGAGAGAGAGAAACAAATCTTACTCATGCTCAATAACAATATCCGCGAAAAATTCAGTAGGATTGAGCAACTGAGAAATACAACCAAGAAAATTACTTATTCAGGTTCAGGGAAGATTATAGAAGAGGTCGAAGGTTTTCAACAACCTTGAAATGAAGCAGATATAAACTACCTATATCATGAATCTCAAAACTCAAACGATTACTTTACTTGGCAGAGAAGTTACCTCCAAATACTCTGCGGCCCCTGCAGGTTCCCATGCTGCTAAACCCCCATTCATGCTCTGCAGTTTATTTAAAATAGATCTCATCATTACAAGAAATGAGCCAAATGACGAGTGACTAAATTCAGAAAAAATGAACTCATATCACTATTCACAGGTAAGCCATGTATTGGATAGGCTTCTCTTGGAATCTTTGTATAAGCAGAAAACAACTTCAAATTAAATGACTTAATGATTTGAGGACACATCTTTCAGTGTCTACCTGTAATGAAAGAATAACATTCACCGAGTCATACAGTCGCACTGGATCCATTGCCTCACCAACTAATTCAGGAGGCATTGTAGAGAAGAGAAGGCAGCACTACAGAAACAAAAATAAGAAGATATCAGGTCAATTTACTAGCACTTATCATCATACCATTTTTCAACAATTACAAAAAGTTGAAATCTCATTTCATTGAAAAGTTAGGTACTGTTAATGCTTCGGCAGTGCAATCAGATACTTACCAGCCATGATCTTGATCTGCAAAAGGCCATGATCCTTTTGAGATATGCCGATACATCCCTTTAAAATCACCAGAAGGATTGTCCTTCACCTGCAAGAAGTTACTTACATTAATAAGGTCCACAATTTGAAAGAGCTGATATGCTCACCATCTAAACATCCAAACCTGAGATTGTTTTATAAAGTCATGTCCCTTTCTAAGAGTATCTGATATCTCATCATTCATCTCACTGGCCAATAGTGCTTGAATAGCAAGACTAGCATCCCATGATTGACTACCACAACCCTGCAATTCAACAACAACTACTCGCCAATTTCAGTAACAAATGTTTGCATCTCTTCAAACTAGGAAAAGGGCCCTAGATTTTTTAATATTACAAACAAATGTTAATTGTAATGAGCTCCTGTTCTTAACTCATTGTGGTTTGTGAAATAGTACTATTCAGATCTACCAACCTGCATTTTCATTCCATCTTCAGCCACCCATAAATAATCTGGGATCCTAGCAAGATGTTTTTTGAAATAATCGCCATTGGGATCCTCAACCCAACAAGCGAGCATACTCAATACCTACACCATCAAAGTGTTACATTCAGTGTACTCTAACAATTGAAGTCACTAAGAGAATGCAGGTAATTTTCTAGTCTGTCAAAAATGAATTAGTTTCCGTACTTTTCCACACATCCCATGGTGATGTATCGACTATTCTCATCTTCGTAGTGTATGTGTTTCATGGTAACTTCAAGAGCTTTATTTCTCAGCTTGTTGAAAGGCCAACGAGTCAATAGAGGCTCGGTACATATGTAGAGACTATCCCACATCAAATCTTGAACCAACGGATGAGGGTAATAAAGATCCTCCTGCAGCAACAAGTTTGTGTTTGAGCATTTGTTGAAGATGGTATGATGTAGACACTAACTTCAACACTGAGGACTTGTTTGGTCTGTAGACAAGGTTATACATGGACAAATAACACTAAACTTCATGTCGGGATTGTTTTTCTTATCTTGGTAATCAAACGACCTTTGAGAGTCATACCTTAGCACATACATGGCGCACTTTTTTCCAGTTAATTTCATCATATGGCTGATCATACAGCTCTTCCCTCAATTGCAAAATGAGAGGTGTGATTGGACCAACAAATCTCTTCCCATAGAGATAAGACATTGGCATGTAGACCGTTCGGCAGTAACACCACATTTTTGCTGCAGTTAAATAACGAGGAATAAAAATATTAACCAACCTGGATGACATGAAATAATTTTTTTAGGATTTGTACTAATAAATGCACAAGGAATAAAAATATATAACCAACCTGGATGCACGGGAAGAAAAGATGGAAGAATCCAAAACTCAGGTGGCATTGGATTGGTTCCTATCCATTCAAAAGCTCCAAGAATCTGATTGAAAGAAGGGGAGATTTCTCAGCACAAGAAGACAAGGTTGCTCGGATCCTCCAAAAACATTGCCGCACCCATGTCAGATCTTCAAAAATGCACTACTTTTGGAGGATCCAACACACACACGACAACATTTTGGAAGAGTCATCGTAAACATAGCACGAAGACATACATGACACTAGAAAGTTACTTGACAATAAGAAATGATCGAATTTTCTTAGTTTAAATAATATCAAGACGACTATAAGATAATTACAACAGGTTAAAATTCACTAACAATGTGAAATTTTTTGTACATTGTCACTTGTCAGTATATATACTAACTATCTACTATCTGTTATAACAAGTTAAAATATATGGATACGATATATAGTTTGTACGCTATCAGTGTATATAAGTAAAATACTAGTCATACCGAGAGCCATGTTTTTCCCCAAGAAGGAATGGCGATGACACTACCATGATCAAGAATCCATTTCCGTGCTCTAGTACAGGCATTGTTTTTGCCACCTTCTGGTCCTTCTCCAAGGATCCTCATGCAAATGTAACTCAGAGCTGTACAGAACATAGTACTGTGACCTTCTATGTGCAAGCCCCATCCACCATCTTCATTCTGAATAATGCAGAATGCTGTTAGTAATCTAGAAATGAGTTTAACTTTTACGCACTCACAGTATATACTGTCTATAGTAATCTTAATTTACTAACATAAAAATGCTGTAATAATATTGTAGCCTATCAAAATATATCAATATATTCTCTGTACAATCAGCATTTCATCCCTCAATTTAAATTTGTTTGACCTGCTTTCCTTTTTGACAACTCTTTAATTACAGACATAATACATAAATATGTCTTTTAACTTGGTCTCAGCTCACATTTATCCCCTTCAACTTTAGGTGTACACAAGTAGACACCTAAATGTGTATAAAGTTGAACAAATAAACACACACATTCTACGTGGCATCCTACGTGGCAATTTGAGTCCTACATGGAATCCTATGTGTATTATGCTACATAGGACTCATGTGTCTACTTGTTAAACTTTACACAAGTTTAAGTATCTACTTGTGCACACCCAAAGTTGTGGGCATTAATGTGAAATGAGACCAAGTTAAAAGGGCACATATATGTATTATGCCTTAATTCTAACTTTCAACAAGACCACAAAATTAAAGGGCATTTGTACATTATACTTAGGCTTAATACACAAACATACCTTTTAACTTAGCCTCAGTTGGCATCTGTGCCCTCCAACTCTGGTTGTATACAAGTAAACACTTAAACTTGTATAAAGTTGAAGAAGTAGAACGCCAAGTGAGATGCAAATTGCCATGTATAATGCGTGTGTTTCTATTTATTCAACTTTATACAAGTTTAAGTGTCTACTTATGCACACCAAAACAAACCTTGTAGAATAATATACTCATTGTGGCATTAAATCATATACCTGGTGACAGTATATATACCGAAGAATTTCCTTCCGATGTTCAGCTGGGAATACAGTATTAAGATGGCCAGTGATATACATACACATAACCTGAAACAATTTTGGGTTTAGCACATCCAAATTGTCAAAAATAATTTTACAAATCGAAATGAAAAAACTTACGAGAGGTGGAAGAAAGAAGAGAGGACCGGCACTTTCCGCAGGCCAATGGCCATCAGTAGCCTGTAAAGCTGAGAAGAAATGGACAGCTCTACGCAATGCAATTGTAGCAATTTCATGGCTAATTTCTTCTCCTTCTTCTACTTTTACTGCTGAAATTCTCTGTTTGAAATTCTTCTCTCGCAGAAACTGCATACATATTGTATTATATTATTACGTATGAATTGTTTTAGCAACTCTGTGTTCTTTTTGTTGACATTGAAAAAATTAAAAATTGCTTATGTGATTGCTCATTTCCTTTCACTTCTAAGTTATCTGTTCGGCTATAAAAACTACAATTCATATTTTCTTCAAAATTTAAATAAATTTTACTTTATTTGAAAATCAATGTTTGGCTGATAAAATTCCATCAAAATTTAATTTGGAGTTATGTTTCAAATTTGGAAAACGACTTATAATTTATTTTTTAACTCACTTTGAAAATAGCAACACATTCAAATATGAATATTATTATATCAAATATTATAAAAAAATAATCAATTGCTATAAAATTAATGTTATTGGGGTCGTGCACAACACGAGCTATCATAACTAGTATAGTATAAGAATCTAGGAACCAGGCAGGTGGTTGTCCACATGCTTGCTTCCTAGAAAGGGGTAATTTGGTTATTTTGTACTTTTCCATTTTAATTTGTTTGTCTTATTTTTCTTTTTTCAGAGATCAGCCAAACTTTTAAATAGATTGAACTTGAACGGATAAAGATGGTTGAATTAACAAATGGGCGAATCACTAACCTGGCTAAACTTAAATGAAGTACTAATCATATTTTCGTGAATTAATTTTACTAGACCTGCATTCTCCAAAGAAGATCGCTATTAGGCTTGACTTTATAACGATTGTTCCAAAATCGTTCACGGGCCTCTTCGATCTCGGCCCGTTCTTCTGTCGTTCCAGTATTTGGGCGTTTGTCGTCCAACGTAGTTATTCGTGCTGTACAAATATGGCCCATTTTGCCCTTCAGCAATCTTCAATTTCCACATCCTTAATTTCTTCTTCTACTTACAAAGGCTTACAATTTAGTAATATCAATAAGAATCTCATATGTAATGTGTGTGAATTCAATTATCTAAAGGCGGAGACCGTATAGATACAATAGGCGAAAGATAATCAGTTGAATACTCTCGTAAACAATTATATGTATTTTTAGCTTTCATTGTTGAAAAAAAATAGTTTTGATTTTAATTTTGACTGCCATTATTGAAGAAAATCAACTTCAATTTAAGGACAATAACGATAAAGTTCAATGATTTCTATGTATCTTCAATTTATAAAAAAAAAAAATTGAAAAAAAAAGATAAGGATGAAGGTGCAGAAAAGGATGGGAGGACGGTGTATTTGGGACAGTGGTGTATCTAAAGGGGGTCACCGAGTTCACTTGAACCCATGCTCCTCTTCCCAGATCATATATAATAGTGTTATTTTTTTAAAAAAATATTGAAATATAGACGTGTGAACCCATACTCGGAATATCATATTATGTGACGATGATTGAGTGCACCTCTCCAAGTGACATTAGAAATCTGAATCTTATATATGTATAGATATATCCAATCAAATTTACATCGTAGATCCACCTTTTTACAATAATGCACCCCTCATCTCGAAATCCTGGATACGCCTCTGTTAAATTGGGAAGGGTCGAAGAAGGAGAAGTGGATTTAAAAATAATTTAATATATTTTCTTTAATTTAAACTCACAATCGTAAAATTGAAAATACTTACCAACTGAATAACTCTCTTTTGTTGGCTCTAAATATATTCAATAATGTTTCATGCAAAATATTAAAGATGAAGTAATCACAAAAATGATATTTTTTTTAAAGAGAGAGTAAAGACTCACAAGTTTGGTAGGCTGAAAGAGAAGAAATTATAAATTATGTTTGTGTGGAAAAAATGAGTGAACTATGCAACTATTTACACAAATTAAGTTGTTGTTTTTTTGTCATTATATGTAAATATAAGCAAGCAACACTCTGTGAATGTACTATTTGCTTATTCACATTTTTTACATAGCAACAAAATTGGGGCCCACTTGAATATTGCACATTTTATTTGCAATTGTGGTTTCTGTGTATATATTTGTAATTTTATTTTGTTCGTTCACTTTAAATTTTGTACGTTTTATAAATTTTGATTAATATGAGTATTCTATCACAATATTTAAATTAATTGAGTAATATATAATCATACATTTTGAAAAATGATTTCAAATAAGTAATAATATTGAGGATAAAATATGAAAATAAAATAAAATCTTGATATGTTAAAAGTGAAAAGAAAAGTAAAAATATATTTTTAATATATTGGACAAATAAACGTAAGCGAAAGGAGTATTTGACAACTTTCTACTACATGTCAATGGTAAGATTTACCCAAAAATTAGTCCTCCATCATATGACTCTCAAATTCATCATGTAATAGATCGAAAATAGGAAATGGATCGAAATTTGTTTAGTTAAAATGGAATTTGAAATTGATAGAAAATAGGACTTTGTTGGCAGACACAGATAAAAAAAAGGCAATCTAATGTGAGGACTAAATAATTAGTCCTCCAACACACGGCTCTCAAATTCAACATGTAATAGATTTCGTGAAACAAAGTCAAAGCACTTAATCATTTGCCCCATATTTTGAGATGCTTCCACCATATATCCTTTGCTTGAAACAGGTAAATATATTGACTAAAGGTTACAAGTTGCAATTCGAATACCATGTTATGTCGCAATGAAAAAGACTTGTGACAATTAGATGAATAATAGATTGGCCTCATACTTATTATTTGATTGAAAATTTTCTTTAACTTGTCTAACGGGATGACTCAGCTGGTTTGGCGGGTGGCTATCCATATGGATGACCACCCCCCCCCCCCTAAGTGCCTTCTGAATTGAGCATGTTTACCCAGTGCACACAAAGTGTTAAACCAGAATGCGACTGCAAATTATCCTGGAGTTCTAAAAGAAAAATATCTTAACTTGGGGGGGGGGGGGGGGGGAACCTTAGTAAAATTTGTACCACTTAAGATTTCCGATAACATTATGTCTTGATGAAAAAAATAATAATCTTATGTCTTTTACATTTAACTATTTAATACTCCCTCCGTCCAATAATACTTGTCCACTATACTATTTTGGGATGTCCAACAATACTTATCCACTTTATGAAATCAATGGATAATTTTACACTTAGTTCCTAATTTACCCTTATCGTTAATTATAGTCATCTCCCTATTACATTTTTCAATACATTGTATTTATTATATTCAAAGGGTAATATAGTAAAATCACCATTCTATTTATTGTTTCTTAAGGGGTGTGCCAAGTCAATAGTGGACAAGTATTGTTGGACAGAGGGAGTATTTAATACTCATTGTTTCGACTAATCTAGATTAATCATGATTTGCAGTTTGTTGAATTAAAGGCGAATTCAGAAATTCAAATTTATGGATTTAACAACCTCAAGTTAATACTTAATACTATAATAATAGCTGAGCTCAACGACAACAACATAATCGATGTAATCTCACAAATGGGGTCTGTGGAGGATAAGATGTACGCAAACTTTATCCTATTTTTGTGGGGTAAGGAGGTTATTTCTAGTAGACCCCCGACCCAAAAGAGGACGCAGGATTATAAGAAAAATAAGACAACAAAATAGCAAGAAACAAAACAAATACAATAACAGATAGTAATACAAGATGAAGAATAAGAAACTACAAGATAACTAAATAATACTAAAATGAAAATAATAACTTCGTTTACAAACAAATATTCATAAATATTTAGTATAATTAATGTATATATTGGATTCATGTGAATCCCGAATTAGGCCTCTAGATCTGCCCCTATGTAGAACCCATTAATGGTGGAAGCACATTCTATCAAGATTTTTTCCGTGGCTCGAATCCAAAACATTTGATTAACGGTTGATCACAGTCATATTTCACCATTCCCTGGATGATCATTTGCTAAAGTATAATCATCAAGGGTGGCTATATATATATATATATATAGAATAATAGAAGTACAAATCACTTTCTGGAGAGAATTAAAATGATTTTAGACATTGTTACATCACTTACATTAACACAACAAACAAACAAACAAACAAAAAAAGGGCAGCTCGATTCACTAAGCTCCCTCTATGTGTGGAATCCGCAGAAGGCCTAATTGCACTCTCTATATTTATTTGTGTTTTAATGGTAATAGGACATTTTTGCGGTATTCTGCCAAAGCCCACAATGGAAATATATTTCTATATGCTGCATAGTGCAACATGCAATTCTTCATGAAAGCTCCAGTTATTTCCTGTACATATTTATGAAGTCAGATAAAAACAATATTTTGATAAAACTGGTTTTAGCAAATCTCTGTTCTTTATATTTAATTAATAAAGAGAAAAAGTTCAAACATGTCTTCGAACTCTCAGAAATGGCTCAGTCATGCCATCGGTTAATAGTTGGGCTTATTTATGTCATCACCGTGACCAAAAGTCCACATTCGTGCCACTCTTCACTAAAGGTTTGATGACATATTTGAGCTTTTTTCCATTAAACAATATCAATAAAAAATTACCAGATTGTTTGAGTCAACTATATGAATCATCTATGATCCCTTCGTTTAACTCTAGCCTATTTTATTCCAATACTTAACAGGTTGTTCTTTTAACGGTCGAAGAATCTTCTTCTTTGTTCAACTAGTAATTTACAGAGTAATTACCTGTTGTGGGAAGTCACCATCTTCCATCTGAGAATTAATCAAAAGCCTTGCCGCGCAGTGGAGGGGTCTTGGATCTCTATCAACCTGTCCAAAAGGAAAGTTGGTAAAGAACTCTTATAAAGAAAAGTTCTACTCTGATTTTGTTACAAAGTACAGCATTTACTAATGACATTATACATAAACAGACACTCAAACTTGGCTTCAACTAGCAAGTAAGCACGCCAACTTTAAAGGGCACATCTAAACACCTCAACTTGATGTCAACTCGAAACTAAACACTCCACCTCATCTTCATTGTGTCTCGTGGACACCTGACGCTGATGTGGCACATAAATTTTGAAGGTGTGTCTAGATGATCATTTTGTTAAGTTGAAGTGTTCAACTCACACAGTGGAAACAAGTTGAAATGCCTAGATGTGCACTCTCAAAGTTGTAGTGCTTACTTGTCAGCAAAGACCAAGTTTGAGTATCTGTTTATGTATTATGCTTTTACTACTAATAAAAAGGAATTAACCTGGCCAGAGTGGATCAATCCCATCAATGCCCATGCAGTTTGTACAAGATTCGAGTGTTCTGTTTCAAGCTCTCTATATACCTGTTTGACAAATACAAAGCTAAGTCACAGTTATCTTTCCCAGTTATCTTTGTACTTCATCCTCTTCTTTAAGGGTAAAATTACATGTCAATAGAAAACTTGACTTAAATTATTCAGTATAGGAATGAAATGGTTCCAAATGGAGTAGGATGCATGTGCAGAGTTCATATAACCTACTATGTTGCATGGACTCTCCAAAAATGTTGTTGCAGATCGTCCAAAAATGCACAACTTTTGGAGGATCCGACGTGCACCAAGTGACATTCTGAGAAACATAGCATATACTGACCTTAACAATGCACAAATTGAGACGTAGGTGTAGTTATTGTTGTTTTACGTAGCTTTTATGCTTTTACATTACCTTGTCAGGACAAGAATGGTAGCTTTCTCCCCAACCACCATCAGACCTTTGTCTTCTTAACAGAAATTCAACGCCTTTACGAACAGTTGCAGAGTTGCTGTAACTCTTGCCTGCTGCAGCAAGCCCTCCAAGGGCAAACCAGGAAGCATATGTGAAGCACACGCCCCAGCAACCATACCTGTTGACATAATTAATCATGTCATATGTATCGATAGAGCAGAAAGTTGAAGGAATCACAAGAAAAATATCATATACCATGAACCATCGGGCTTCTGTACATCTTCAACATATTTAACAGCATCATCAATGAAATTGTCGATCTCCGTGGTTCGGTGTCCAGGGTATAGCTTCTTAAAATGAACAAGTGCTTGGATTGACGAGCCAGTGCACTCAACATACCTGGATTGACATGTAATCAGTGTGAAGCTGTAAAATGGAGTCTAACAATGGGAAAAGAGCTCAAGGGAAAGAGAGAAACTAGAGACAAAATCTTACTCATGCTCAATGACGACGTCCTCAAAAATTTCAGTAGGATTGAGCAACTGTCAGTGAATGTAACAGAACAAGAAAGTTAAATATTCAGGGTTTGGATGACTATAGAAGAAGTTGACTGTTGTTAACAACCATTAAATGAAGCAGATAGATAAAATTCCTACATTGTGAATATCAAACTAAAACAATTATTTTACTTACCTCCAAATACTCTGAGGCCCCTGCAGGCTCCCATGCTGCTAAACCGCCATTTTTGCTCTGCAATTTTATTTTAAATGGATCTCGATTTAACTAAAAATGAGCCAAACGAGTGACTAAATTTAGAAAAGATGAATTTATAACACAGGTAGCCATGTATTGGATTCTCTATTCGGTGTAAGATATAAGTTTATCTTGGAAATTTTGTACAAGCAGCAGACAACTTCAGATTCAATAACAAACGATTTCAAGACATGCACATTTATCATTTTTTACCTGTAAGGAAAGAATAACGTTCACCGAGTCATACAGTCGTGCAGGTTCCATTGCCTCACCAACTAATTCAGAAGGCATTGTAGAGAAGAGAAGGCAGCACTAGAGAAACAAAATTAACAAGTCATCAGGCAAATCTACTAGCATTATCATCTTTCTACTTCTCAGTAATTACAAGAAGTTGGAATCCTATTTCATTAAATAGTTAGATACCCTTAATGCTTCGGCAGTGGTATCAGATGCTTGCCATCCATAATCTTGATCTGAAAAAGTCCACGATCCTTTTGAGATATGCCGATACATCCCTCTAAAATCACCAGAAGGATTGTCCTTCACCTAGCAAGAAGTCACTTGCATTAATAAGGTCCATATTTTGAAAGAGCAGTCATGCTCATGATTTAACATCCAACCTGAGATTTTTTTATGAAGTCATGTCCTTTTCTAAGAGTATCTGATATCTCATCATTCATCTCACTGGCCAATAGTGCTTGAATAGCAAAGCTAGTGTCCCATGCTTGACTACCGGAATTCTGCAATTCAACAACAAAACTACCCAATTTCAGTAACAATTGTTTGCATCACTTCACAATAGGAAAAGGAGCTAGCTTTTTATTTTACAAACATGCATCAAGTGTAAAAGAGATCCTATCTCTTAAATCACTGTGGTTTGTGGAATAGTATAATGTCCTTGCTTACAGAAAATAATTCATATCTACCAACCTGCATTTTCATTCCATCTTCAGCTACCCATAAATAATCTGGAACCCGAGCAAGATGTTTTTTGAAATAACCGCCATTTGAATCCTCAACCCAACAAGCAAGCATACACAACACCTACACCATCCACGTGCTACATAAGTGTCAAACAATTGAAGTTGTTAAGAAAATGCAGGTATTTTGTAATCTGTCAAAAATGAAAAAGTTGTCATACTTTATTAACACATTGAATGGTGATGTATCGGCTATTCTCGTCTTCATAATGTATATGTTTCATGGTAACTTCAAGAGCTTTATTTCTCAGCTTGTTGAAAGGCCAACGAGTCAATAGAGGCTCGGTACATAAGTAGAGACTGTCCCACACCAAATTTTGAACCCATGGATGAGGGTAATAGAGATCCTCCTGCAGCAACAAGTTTGTGTTTGATCATTTGTAGAAAATAGTATGATATCTATACTAACTTCAATACTGGGGACTCATTTGATCTGTCGACAAAGTTTTAGAGGGATAAATAATTTCGGATATTATGTCGAGATTATTTTTCTAGTCTCGGTAATCAAACGACCCTTGATAGTCATACCTTTGCACATAAATGGCGTACTCTTTTCCAGTTAATTTCATTGTACGGTTGATCATATAGCTCTTCCCTCAATTGCAAAATAAGAGGTGTGATTGGACCAACAAATCTCTTACCATAGAGATAAGACATTGGCATGTAGACCATTCGACTGTAACACCACATTTTTGCTGCATTTAAAGTGAAGAGTCAAAATACTTGGAAGATCAATATATCGACACTAATAGAGAACGAAATCAACCAGAAAACATTGCATAGAAAATCCTTAAAATTAATATTTACAACAAAATGAACTGACAATTTTAGGATGTGTATGCATAAGCAATAAAAAAATTGGCCTACCTGGATGCATGGGAAGAAAAGAAGGAAGAATCCAAAACTCAGGAGGCATTGGATTGGTTCCTGACCACTCAAAAGCTCCAAGAATCTGAATGAAAAGAAGGAATATTTGTCAACAACAAGAAGACATTAACATGACACTACAAGGTTTAATACTTGACAAAAGAGTGATGTGATTTAACATGACATAGCAGTAATTGCAGTTATCATGTTGTATTTACACTTTTTATCTGCATTAGTAGTTCCAATTCAGTTGCATTACTTGTAAATGATTACTGTACTTGTATGGCTGGGTTAGTTTCTGGCTCCTAGTTTTATACTAGAAGAGCTTGTGAATCCTGTGATACACCGTACTGAGTGAAATATCCTTAAAAGGATAGTGTCTTTCGACACGCTTCAAGTTATTAGAATTCCTTCAAGTGTTAGTATTTTCCGATGATTTTCAACAAGGACTCCTGTCGACGTCGCGATTTAAGTGCCAGATTGAGATCGTTGCAACAAGTTTTAGTACTTGATAATGGAGAATGACATAATTTAATGAGTTTAACTCTTAACACTAACCATAAAAAAGAACTTTCGCAGAATCAGGTCATCTAAATGATAACGTCAATCAACCAACCATCCACAATAAGTGCAGAGGCATGTATGTAGTAAATAACCAATAAGTTCAACAAGCCTAATGTTTTCGACACTAGAATTTAAGAAAACTACTAAATTTTGAACCTATAAATTCAAAAATGTAATGTGTTCAATATAAGAACCTAAACGTTGAATCCATCAAACTCAAACAGATTAATAAACATTACACATTGATAGGGTAAAAGTTTTGTACACTACCAGTGTATATAACTTAAATCCTACTATAGTATATTGTCTTCTAAAAAGTTATTAGGGTAACTAATCATACCGAGAGCCATGTTTTCCCCCAAGAAGGAATTGCAGTAACGCTACCATGATCAAGAATCCATTTCCTTGCTCTAGCACAGGCATTGCTTTCGCCACCGTCTGGTCCTTCTCCAAGGATCCTCACGCAAATGTAACTCAGAGCTGTACAAAACATTGTACTGTGACCTTCTATATGCAACCCCCATCCACCATCTTCATTCTGAATAATACAGAATACCATCAGTAATTGAGAGCTTTTATTTGCACTAATAGAGTCTATTGTCTAAAGTATAAGAAAAATGGACAAATACCTACATAGCCCCTTAAACTTACCACGTTTAGTTGCAATTATCTATTTGAAACTTTGTTAAAAAAAAATAAAAAAATTGTAACCATTGTGAATTTCGTAGTGTTTTCTTTGGTTGATACTTTAGTTGATGAATGAGATTTACGACTGGTAATTTGTAGTTGAATTTGACATTTGAACTTTAGAGATTATTAACGAGTGAAAGCAAAATAGAAGTACGTTTGTTTTTTTTATTTGTATTTGTTCTATGTTTAGCTATACTTTCTAATTTTTAAACACATATTACACGTGTCATCCAATAATTAGTCCATTTAACATATTAGAAGCATGTGTGTTTCACTCACTTAGTCATAAGTGTTCAAAAGACAATACTTTTGTCATGTTCAAGTGTCTATTTGGTCACTGACTAAGTACGAACGTCTATCTTACAAAACGTGGACTATCTACATATCAAGCCAAGAAAACTATATACTACCAATATATACAAGTAAAGGAATAATATAATGTGTCCTTTAACTTAACCTCAGCAGACATCTACGTCCTCCAACTTTTTTCGTGCTCAAGTAAACATTTAAACTTGTATTAAGTTGAAACAAGTAGATACGCATCTCACATGCATTGACTAATACCAATCAGTTTGAGTGCATCTCACGCGAATTTCCACGTAAGATATCTGTCCACTTGTTCAACTTTATACAAGTTTAAGTTCCTACTTGAGCATTGCCAAAGTTGAAGGACATTAAGGTCAGTTGAAACCAAGTTAAAAGAGCAGGTTTATGTATTATACCAATAAGTTAAACATAAACTTAAATTCTAAGAATTTGCAAAAACAAAAAAGTCATTGTGGCATTATGTCATATACCTGGTGACAGTATATATACCGAAGAATTTCCTTCCTATGTTCAGCTGAGAATACAGTATTAAGATGGCCAGTGATATACATACACATAACCTGAAACAATTTTGGCTTTAGCACATCCAATTTGAGAAAATAATTTTACGAATTCAAATAAGAAAACTTACGAGAGGTGGAAGAAAGAAGAGAGGACCGGCATTTTCAGCAGGCCAATGGCCATCAGTAGCCTGTAAAGCTGAGAAGAAATGAACACCTCTACGCAATGCAATTGTAGCATTTTCATGGCTAATTTCTTCTCCTTCTTCTACTTTTACTGCTGAAATTCTCTGTTTGAAATTCTTCTCTCCCAGAAACTGCATACATATTTGAATTTATATATTTAGTTTCAGCATCACATTGTATATTTGAAGGCTATGAATATGAAATGAATCCAAGTTAAAGGGGGCATATTTATGTATTTATCTTGGCTTTGGCTTCCGCTAGTATTTATACCATATAACTTTGGATAGCTCAAGTAGGGCATTTAAATTTGTATAAAATTGAACAAGTACGTGGTATAATACATGTAGGACGTCACATAGGATACAAACTTGTCATGTAGGACAAATGTGTCTATTTGTTTAATTTTATACAAGTTTGAGTGTCTACATGTGCACACCAAAGTTAAAAGGCATAAATGTCAGTTGAGGTCAAGTTAAGGGCGTGTTTATGTATTATAGATAATGGTACATGAAACACTAGTTTTATTTTTTGGTGCCGTTTGGCCACAAAAATTATCAAATATATTTAGGAAATAGTGTTTGGCCATACAATTTGATATTACTTGGCAAATATATTTGGCAAAAATTCTAGTTGGTTGTATAAAATTTATACAGTTATATACAATTTTTATCCGAGTCTGCTCTCCGAAATCACTTCCAATTACAACTAGTAATAATAGTTTTTCGTATACAAATCAATGGTATTTTCCTTTTGTTTTCTTCCTCCTTTTCATATTCATATTAATTGTGTTCGTTGTCATCACTTTTCACGGAATATATACATTATAAAATGATAATACAAAATTATGGATATTTTTAGTAATTTTTAAAACTCGTAGGTATAAATCATTTTTTTTTTTAAAGTCAAATATTTCTCTCAAAATTTTGACAAACACATAATAAAACCTCAACAAAAAATAAATTACCAAAAATATTTAAAAATTTGTGATCAAACGCTAATTTACTTTGCAATAAAGAGAAAGGAGAGAGAGAAGTGAAAATAGTTATAGTCTTATAGACCTGCATTCTCCAAAGAAGATCACTATTGGGCTTAACTTTGTAGCGATTGTTCCAAAATTGTTGACGGGCCTCTTCGATCTCGGCCCGTTCTTCTATCGTTCCAGCATTTGGGTCGAACTCCCATGTTTGTCGTCCAACGTAGTTATTTGTACTATACAAATATGGACCATCTTGTCCTTTTGCAATCTTCAACTTCCACATTCGTGAATTCTTTTTATTCGCAAGGCTTACAATTTAGTGATATTAATAACAATATCATATATATATATATATATATATATATATATATATATATATAGGTGTGAATCAAACTATCGAAGGGCTAAGGTCACAAAGTTACAATCGACGAAAAATGATCAGTTAAACATTCTTCGTTAAAAAATTATATAGTATACGCAGACGAAAGTCATAATATTTAGTTTATGAACTTCATATCACTTTCTTTTCTTCTACATTTATTGTGTTCTTGATAGATTATTCATAAATATTACTCTTCTATCTCAATGTATATTTTAAATTTTGAGAGTCAAATAGTTTAAATTTAACCATTATTTCAGACATAAAATTTTTAAATTTTTCTAAAATAAAATTTACATATTTTAAAAATACATAAAAGGTACTATAATCACAATAATTGAATGTTTAAAATATATGAAAAAAATTATGATTAAATTTTTTAAATTTAAATTTCAAAAATCAAAAGATACCATGTAAATTGATATAGAAAAAGTAACTGATTCTTTTTAATACAAATACAAATTTGAGTCAAAATTATTAAATTTTACCCTGCAAATATATTGAATTTTTTTTTCATATTTCTCACTTTTTCATCAAATTATCAAAAGGATGACATGATAGATGCTCTAAAGGTCTCAATAAAGTTTCATGCAAAGTAAAGATAAAGTGATCACAAAAATGTTTTTTTTTAAAATTAAAAAAAACATAGAAAGAGATAGAAGACTCACCAAAAGAGAAGAAATTATAATGGAAATGGAAAAAAAGAGTTATATGCTCAACTTTTAATACTCTCTCTTATATAAGAAGCCCACAGTTAGGAGCTTCAACTGTATTCATTAATGGCGAAGTTAAAAAAATTATTAATATTTTGGGTCCGTGCTCAGCATAGGCTTTACCCCCACTAAAATATATATATATATATATATTTAAGTAATTAGTCTATAATAAATATATAGTCATTTTTATTTACATATAAAAAATAATCAAAAGTTAAACATATATATTGATTATATATTATGGTACACTACAAAAATTAAATATGTACTTGAAGACTGAGTAAATATTATATATACATGAACTATATAATCACGATCAACTCAAAATTTCTTCTAAACAATCTTAAATTTTTAAATATAAAATCCTCTAAATATTTCAAGTTTTTAAATATATAATTCGGCCGAAATATTGAAGATAGTCTTAACATTTAGTGTCCATTTCAAATATATACGTACTGCTTTAGTTGCAAACACGTGTCCAATAGGTGTCCTGACTATCTCTCTTCATTCATTTCTCATCTTCTACTAAAATAATTTTTGAATTTTTTTTTAAAATATTTTAACCAATCAAACAGGAGAAATTAGACAACGTTTTTCTCCATAAAGGTTGAGAGGACACATAGAGCAATGAATGCTTTAGAAAATTCTTACCTTATGTGCTAGCTTAGTTGTGACTCAAGGGTAGTTTGCTACAAGAGAGTGACCTCCGAGGAGGACAAGATGAGAGAGATGAGATTGAGATGGTTCAAATTATGTGAAGAGGAGGTGTGTGGATGTGCCAGTAATTGGGGGAAGGATAGGACATAGAACAAGTTTAGCTTACTGAGGACATGACCTTGTAAGATATGGATGTCGAAGATTAGGATAAAAGATTAGTAGGTAGTCGGGTGTTGTCGCACTTTATGTGGGAGAGACCGGGGGTAACCTTTCTGTTTCTCCTTATTACTAATATTATTTAGGAGTCACACAGTTTCTTTGTTCTTCATTGTTTACTACTATCTGTTGCTCCATTGGCTTTGTATTTTGTTTTTGTTGTCTTATAATCGTGGTTTTGAGCCGAAGGTCTATCGGAAACAGACTCTCTAACCCGTAAAGGTAGGAGTAAGGTCTGCGTACATCCTACCCTCCTCACACCCTATTTGTAGAAGTAACATTGCTAAGAAAAGCATAGTATCATTTCTCATCACTTCATTACTAGAACTGACTTTTCTGAAAGAGTTGCTTCTAAGTCCAGGAATTCAAGCCTATTCTATCATCAACCAAGGAGGCAGATTTTAAGAAGCTTGACGAACATTTCAGGTAATAAAAGGTCGATCTCAGGGATTAAACTCGGATAAATTGGCAGCATTGCGAAAGAGTAACCAAGCATCTTTTCTAAAGGATGGCCTGGCTAAGTGTACTGCAGAAAGCATCATGTTGGACTCTATATGAATTATGTCATCTACCAAACAACCTTATAGATATCAAAGAAAATCATGTCATCTATCAATCTATCGCACAACAATATGGTTTATTCAATATAGTTACATCAACAGGACTAGATCTTCCCAAATTTCAGGTCAACTATTTGAACATGTCGAAGATAACCAACATCATCAGTTGCTACATGTCTATCGATAATTTAACATGTTGAACACTTCAAAGGGAAAGCTTTAAACAACAGCTGCATTTTCTTAACTCCTAAGGCAATGAAGTTAAAGACGTATAGCTGAACATCAGTTACTTTCATCGGTAAAAGCTCTTCTAGTATTACTATTCTGTCAAAATAAACGCAAACAGCCTCGAGTCATGCTCAAGTACATGCACGATCTGGTAATACGAGCAATAAAGGTAATATAAGATCCTCAAAACAGATAATGTAAATGATTTCTACCTAAAAAACAGAAGCTAAATCATCCGCACAAGGACGTCATAGTCTGATCTTCAGGTTTCACCTCTCAATGTCATCCTACCTAAGGATAATACGAAGTAAATCAAGAATCAACTCAACCCTGAGATTCATTCTTCTTAGCACCATTCTCCCCTTCTCTTTCCTCCAACAATCTTCCAGCCTCCTCATCAGCAGCCTGTGAAGCCTTCTTCTGTGCTTCATTCGCCTTAAGAGCCTGCAATTTGGCGTGGTTGTAATACGCCACACCTAAGAAAGCCAATCCATATCCAACCAAATTGACAGGGGTGACAGTATCCTTAATCACAGACCACGAAAAGGCAATCAACAACCAATCCTTAACCACACCAGCAACATTCATAGTCAAAGCAGATGTCTTTCCCACAAGCAAAAACACAGCAAGATTCAGAGCAAATGCGCAGCACGAATTAGTACCAAAGATCACCCAATCAAAATGGAAACTAGATGTATCCTTCAACAATGGGTATTCCACAAAAATCCATGGAATGAACAAGAAAACCAAACAGCAAGGCGCAACATAATACAACGAAGTAATCGGATTAAACGTAATACCCTTTGATGTCAACAAAATCTGAATCATAACCAATCTTGTAGCCTCAAAAGCTACAGCACCTAACTGTAACATCACACCCCATGTATCAAATTTAGCTTCTCCATAAGCAGCAATAGCAACTCCAATTGAAATGGACACCATATTCCCCATTGTATCAGATTTAAATGTATCTTTCTTAAACATAACCCCAATTGAATACACAGCAACAGGCATCAAAGCTTTAAGCATTTGAATAAAAGACACAGACAGATAAATATAAGCAGAATTCGATAACCATAGTGAAAATGCATAAAGCAAACCAATGGGTACGACAGATTTACAATAAAGATCCATTGTCATAGTCACAGGCTCAACAACTTTAAACACACGAACAAGAAGATAAGCCAATGAAGAACAAAAAGCCATATGAATGATTGTTAGTGAAATTGGATAAGGCCAATTGTACAACTTACGATCCAAGATATACTTGTTGTAGACAATTACAGTAAAAGAAAGAAAGATCCAAATTGCAACATAAGTGTATGAAAGCAAGATTTTTTTCACAACCCCTTCACTCAAGTTTCCACCTTTTCCCATTTTTTCAACTCAACAACTCAAAAACAAGAAAGACCCACAATTTTTTGGATCAATGAGAAGGGAATTTGGGGGAAAAAGAGAGAAATTTAGGAGGAGAAAGAGGAGGCGTTACAGGACAAAGAAGGAAGAGTGGAGAGAGTTTATAAGCTTATGTGTAAGATTGTTAAGGGAGGTGAAACTGAATCTCATTTTCTTTCTTTGACTTGGTAATTAATTCATTCTTCATTATTAATACTATATAGTAAAAAAAAATATTTTTTTAATAATACTAAAGGTGTCATGTTAGGGGTAATAGTATATTGGTTGAGAAAACCAACTTTATTTTTTTTTGAGTCAAATTGATTTATTGGCTAGGACCAATATTTTGTCACTATTTGATGTTTGATATTTATATTTAATGCGAAAGTTCCACTTTAAAAGGTTAGTGTTTTTTAATAAAAGTGACTTTATACTCATAACTCGAATTTAATAATTATTTACTCTTTTTTTTGGAATAGTTTCTTATTTAATTTTAAAATTTGTGTTTGATTATCAATTCAACTTGGAGTTCGATTTCAATTTTGGAAAAGTTTTTTAAACTAGTTTTCCATTGGGTCATTCGTGTGCATACTTTTATATGGAGGTGGTCTCTAATTTTTACTCCTCAAATTAGTGGTTTTTAAAAAAAAATTCGACACTTTAAATTATAAAAAAATGATTGAAAATACCCGCTAACATAAAAAATAAAAAATTGCTAGGCACTAGTTATGTCTTACAAGGCAAAAGAAATCTGCAAGGAATAATTTAATTCCTATAGAATTTATATTTTATAATTAAGACATAAATTTAGTTTCAGAATATATTTTTTAAGAAATTCATAACACACGAGACATAATTTACTTTTTCGAAACTTATGCCGATAGAGGCATAAGTTTAATTTATTTTGCGATGGACTATCATAAAATTGTGTTAGCTATGCATAATTTAGCAATAGATTAATGACAAACTTAGTAACTAATTTTGTAATGTGTGGCCATATTTATTACTTTAGATTTGAATTAATGTAAGTTTAATAATTTCCAAAAATATATATATCTTATTATAGTACAACGTTTGCACTCATCACTATAAAGAATTTGTGAATGTAATTAATAATAATATGGACCACTAACTTAAAAATTTAAATCCTATTTCTTATATCAAATCTTAGTTGCTTCTAGGAGTACTCACAACAATTATAGTTCCAAGTTTGGCATGGGCACCTAACAATATTGACTTTTTTGCAAATCGGCCGAAAGAGTTTCAATAGGTGAAGAAATGTCTAACAATGTGAATTTTTTATGTTAGAAGCATAATATAAATTTAGATTAACAACGGGTATTGTTTGAATGATAAGCATCCTTCACCTCCAATTTTGTGGTTTTATGTTTGAATCATTAACGGAGGAAAAAGAGTCGGAGCTCCTAAGGAGGAATAAAAAAGACGTCAGAAAATTCCATATTGGGGTGACTTTGTATCTAACAGAGTTCGATCCCAAGACCTATAATAAGGGATGAAGGAGTACTTATTACTCTATCTAATTCTTGTTGGTCAAATGTCTAACAATGTGAGACTTTCAAATGTGAATACAAATTCAATCTTATTTCAATGCAGATATTGAATACCGAGCGAAAAAACAAAACAAAAATTAAAAATTATATTATTAGTTTGCAAGAGGAAGAAAAGTGCTCATTAGTCATACTATAGATATAATATGTTGCCACAATGGTAAGAAAGATTGCAATTTAAGCAAAGTTAATACTTGAAATACGAGTATTAATTAGGACGTAATTAATATCTATTTACTACTCCCTCAAATCCTTTTTAGTTGTTGTAGTTTCATTTTTGAGAATCAAATTTTGACTAATATTTTAAGATGTATTTTTCCATCATATTGATATGAAAAAAGTTGTAATTTATAGTATTTTCCCTGTATACTTTTTGAATATTTAAAATTTATTTTAAAATATCGAATGAATGTAATCTAATTTAACTTTAAAAATTAGTCAAATTGACTCTTGAAAAACGTAAGATGACAACTAAAAAAAGAAAAGAATTAAGAGTACATTTGGCTAATTATTGTTGCACTTTGAGTAATTGGAGAGACTTTGGAGGAAGTGAATTTTACATATGCATAACGTGACTTGAAATAAAGCTAATAAGGGTATTGTTTTCTTATTTGGTTATCACTCGATGTTTGATATTTATATTAAATTTGAATCAAAATATTATAAGGTTTATTTATGGGGCTGACACTTATAAGATATTCTTTTTGTTCTCGTGAACTTATACGGTTACACCCAAAACTTTAATTAATGATGAAGAAATCTTAATTATCCCACGATAATTCATATTGATAAGCTAATATAAATGTAGAGAATTGACTATTCTTTCTTTCATATTTGTTAGTGCACAATTTGTGGAGCTTTGTTGGTAACCTTTGCTTCTTCTTTTATATATACTACTCTGTTTGTGTATTTTTATTTGTTTATTATATTAAAATTAGATATTTATTTTAGTTGTTCAGATTGAAAATTCAAAAAATAATTTGTTGTTTTATACTAAACATCAAATAATATGTGTATTATAGTAAAATACTCATATCAATCATGTTTCTTAAAATGCGTTTAAAATCTAAAATTGACAAAAATAAAAATAAACATAATTTTTTAATTACTTAATAATAATAACATATTAAATATAATTTTATAAATAGATTCCGAAAAGGATTGTGGTAATCCAACAACCAAAGATTAGCTATGTTTATAAATTTAAAGTCGTGGCGTAAATGAGGGTCCTAAATCATTTACTAACGACCCTTTTACTAAAACTTGCTCCGTTTTAAAATAATTGTCACGTTTTGTTTTTTAAGAGTTAATTTGACTGATTTTAAAAGTTAAATTAAATTACATTAATTTTAAAATTTAGATATTAAAAAACTATAAGTAAGACTATAAATTACAATTTATCTCATATAAATATGATAAAAAATATACATCTTAAAATATTGATCAAAATTCATGTCGTTTGAATCTCAAAAGAAAATTATAACAAATATTTTGAAATGAAAAGAGTAATTGAGAGTGACTTTCATTTGTCATTTACTCCCACCGTTCCTATTTATATGTCTTCCTTATTAAATAGATGTTTCTTAATACTTGTCATTTCACAAAATCAATGTATAAACGATACTATTCTTCCTATTTTACCCTTGAGAGTTATTAGCCTTAAAAATATGAATTTGACCGACATAAAAAAAATTAAATGATTTATTCATGTTCATTAGTTAAATTAATTAATCAAATTAAATTAATTCATGTTCATTTATTGAAAACTTGACTTCAAGAGAATACTAAATAAACGTACAATGATAAACTTATCTAATTTTTTAAAAGACTTGAAATCTAAAATGTACAATGATAAACTTATCTAATTTTTTAAAAGACGTGAAATCTAAAATTGTGACATACAAATAGGAACGGAAAAAGTAACACATAACAACATGAGTAATAAAAAGTATGAAAATACTCCCATAAATTTATTAAATTAAATTCAGACTTTTCTTTTTCAACTTCCATTCATACAACTTTCGTCTTTTTTTAGATATATACTGTCAGATTTTTTTTATAACAATTCATCTTTTGTAATAATTTATAACGGTCAAGTTTTTATTAAAAGTGATTATTCATATTATGTTACATTATATGTAATTTTTATAATAATAATTCAATATAACAATTAAAACAAAATTATTATAAAAAACTTTTAATGTTACTCAAACACAACAATATTATTACTTTCATGCATACCATACGTCTCATTAATTAAAAAGATATCACCGACACAATATAAATCCTAATTTAACTTCATAAAATTCACCCCTTTTTTTAATTTACGAATAGTATATATGAATCTCCATTTTTTTTTTCATTCTGTGTTCATTCTTAGAGTTTTTATTAAATTCGATTCTTGAAGTTTTTACTAAATTTGAATTATATACTACAGAGCCTATTAGGAAATAACGCTTCCAACATAACTCTATATCTAATGCTCGAACTCAAGACTCTGATCAGACAAATGATTTCTTGAACTATACTGGAATATATTAACATGATCATAGAATAAAAATCTTTCCCTCAGAAGTAGAAAGATTATTCCCTTCATTACACTTGTGTTGGTGGTGGGGCTCACTAACTCCATTAAACATCATGTTTAGAGAATTAAACAAGATTTGTTATACAACAAAAATGCCTTTTTGCAACTTTCCATGAACAGTGACAAAATATTTTTCAAGTGAAAAGCAAGAACAACAAAGGTCAAGAATGGTAGTACTGCTACTATTTTCCAAGAACAATATAGAATCTTGAAATAGCAGATCAAGAAAATGGAACTTACCATAAAGAAAACAAAATGGATGGTTCCTTTATCTTTTGCCCTTTTAATCTCTTTTTTCTTAATCATTTTCACTCTTTCTACTAAAACCCCATTTCAGAAATCACCCATTAAAGCTAAAGTTCCAATCTTTGTTGAATCTAAACTACATATATCTTCTACTAGACCTATTTCAACAATACCCAAATTGGCATATTTGATTTCTGGTTCAAGTGGAGATGGGGAAAGCTTAAAGAGGACATTACAGGCTTTGTACCATCCATTGAACCAGTATGTTGTACATTTAGACCTTGACGCACCAGCTGATGAGAGATTAGAGTTAGTGAACTTTGTAAAAAGGGAACCTTTATTTGTTGAAGTTGGGAATGTTAGAGTAGTGGTGAGATCTAATTTGGTTACTTATAGAGGACCTACTATGGTTAGTAATACACTTCATGCTGCTGCTATTTTGCTTAAGGAAGGTGGTGAGTGGGATTGGTTCATTAATCTTAGTGCTTCTGATTATCCTTTGGTGACACAAGATGGTATGCAGTTAAAAACTAGTTCTTGTAATCTTTTTGATCTATCTTTGCCCTTTTCTGTGTGTGTGCTTGTGAGTATCCTTTTCTGAGCTAGTTGGGACCAGGTGTGGAGTAGGTAGAGCTAAGGGGGTTCAGAATCCTTCAGCAAAAAATTGTACTGTTTATATGTGGTTAAAATTGTCTTATATATCTTTTTCTTGTGTTTACTTTTCATATTTTAAACCCCTTGGTGAAAATTGTGGCTCCGTCACTGGCTGTGATCATTTGTTTAATATTTCAATTTCACTTTCATTTACTGAGATTCTTGGTTTCCAGATTGAATAAATATGGTGCTTGCTTGCTATTGCTTCCTTTCATTTATTTTTAACATAGGCAATGCCAACTAGAGTTGGTGAACTTTGTAAAAAAGGTAACTTTGATTGTTGAAACTGGGAATGTGAGAGTAGCAGTGAGATCTAATTTGGTTACTTATGGAGGACCTACTATGGTTAGTAATACACTTCATGCTGCTGGTATTTTGCTTAAGGAAGGTAGTGAGTGGGATTGGTTCGTTAATCTTAGTGCTTCTGATTATCCTTTGGTGACACAAGATGGCATGTAGTTAAAAACTATTTTTCGGAATCTGTTTATATATATTTGCCCTTTTCTGTCTGTTTGCTAGTGAGTATCCTTTTCTGAACTAGTTGGGAGCATTTGTTTAATATTTGAATGTCACTTTCATTTTCTGAGATTCTTGGTTTTTAGATTGAATAGCTGTGGTACTTGCTGGCTATTGCTTCCTTTCTTTTATGTTTAATGAAAGGTGACGCCAACTAGTTTTCTTCAGTCTCAAATCTGTATAGATGCTTCCATTATAAGTGGTACTGCGAATTATGGTGACAGTTATGTTGGTCCATTTGTGGAGGTGAAAGTCGAAATGGTAGTGAAAACGAGGATTCCAGTAGACGAACCAGCATGAAGGGCAGTAATTTAACTATAAGAGAATTTAGACTTACTAGTTGTTATTGCTCTTACTTCAGCCCTGGTATTCGTCAAGAGTCTTTTTAGTTTGGAAAAAGAATTGTATGTTTGTGTAAATATAAGTGTGGGAATTAAGATAATCCTAATTTTCCTTAAATAACAAATATCTGAGTATTCAAATGAGATGTGCCTAAATAAAATGTGATGGATACAGAACATTCATGTAGCCACTGGCTAGTTTGGTATTGAGGTGTACTTGATTGATACATCGATCAAATCCCTTTACAATGAATTAGTAACTTTATTGGATCCACGCTTGACATTGATACGAATTTGTTTTAAGCAGCTCATATTTTATACAAGTTCAGGAACTGGTTCATTGAGAAAAGACTTGTATGCTCGTGTATATATAAATGTGAGATCTTAGAGAATCATAATTGACTTAAAAATATATATTTTTTAATTGGAATGAAATGAGCCCAAATAGAATGTAATGGATACAAAATAGAAGAATTAACCTAAACAGTCGTCCACTTAATCGCTTAAACTAAAATAGCCGAACGTGGAATATGTGTATTTCATTTATAAATATGTGTAGAAGTTAGAACCGTGTATAATCTATATATAGCAGCTTGGAAATGTAAATGGTGAATCGGACGGTTATTTGTGTAAAGATCAACTAGAAGAATTAACCTAAATAGATCCTACAAAGTACAAAATATCCACGTATCCACCCAGCTAGTTTGGAGTTGAGGTATACTTGATTGCTAACTGGTTGAATTCCTTTTTTTGTGTGTGTTTGGGGGAGCCGGGCAAGGGAGGTACTTTTGTGTGAAAAAGATTGTTGTGGAACACTTTTTGCATTACTCTTATGCTAGTCCTATCATCTGACAAGTAAATTACTTGTTGGATCCAAACTGAACATTGCTTCGAAATCCTTCTAAGAGCCCAATGTAATATAAGTCCAGACTGGCTCATTGATTACCATCTTTCTAATGATCCTGTGCATTGATATTGTGTTTGGCAGATTTACTTCATACTTTTTCAACCGTGCCAAGAGAACTTAATTTTATTGAGCATACAAGTGACATTGGATGGAAGGAGTATGTGGAACTTTTCATTTGATCAATCAATCTATTTTTGGTGAGATTTAGTATGTTTAGCTTACTAAAACGTTATATTTCTGTTTGTAGATACCACAGAGCCAGGCCTGTAATAATTGATTCAGGGTTGTACAGCCTGAATAAATCAGATCTTTTCTGGATCCCGCAAAAAAGGAGTATGCCAACAGCATTTAAACTATTCACAGGTGAGAATTTTGTGCATTTAATTTGTGTTGAGGCAAAAGGAAGCAGTCGAGCTCTTTTGGCTGCTTTGTTGCTTTGCTTTCTTAATTGCCATTCTCAGCTTTCAAAGCTGTATTAACTTGTCTAAAGTCTCCCATAAAACACCTCTATATTGTTCTTTGGGTTGGTTTTAGGCCTGTTTTCAGCCAATTCTTCCATAAGATCTCCGTGAGTTAGTCATGTGTATTTGGATTTTGAATCTGCTTGAATTAACAGCTTAGTATCAAATACACTTCATGAATTTTCCTTTGCATCCTTTCAGCTTTATGCAATGATAATATATTGGAATTTCCTCACGGGTGACTGTCTCTTCCGTTCCTGAACTTCAGATAGAGTTCATGCATAGCCAGAGGCCATGTTCTCAAGAAGGTTACACGGAAGTATAGATATTAGGGAAAATATGCTTTTTAAGGGAAAAATATTGGGGTTTCGGGTGTGGAGGAAATGGTTGGTTTGGAAACCGAGCAACGTAAAATTTTAAGTGCTAGGAAGATCACACAAATGGCTTTCTTTAAGGGGCCTTTAATATGAGAGAACTCTTTCAAATGACCCTTCGTTGTCTATGGATAAACATTGTAGAGTATCTGCACATTTTGATGCCAAGAGTTCTTAAAAAGAGTTAAAACTACAAAACCAGGTGCACCGTATCTTCCTACTACTGCCTGAGAATCAGCTGTCCTTTTTTAACTGTCCACTTCTGCAATTAAACTGTTATTTTCGCTTAGTCCAAGTGTGATTCCCCATACTACAATATGATCTCTTAACACATTTTATATGTTTTGTTATAACATAAAACATGATTGTTTGACTGTCTGAGTCGTCAAATCGTATGAAACTGGGAAGGATATCATACTGGACCTGATTACACAAGCTTTTGGAAAAACTCAGACATTTGCCTCTATTTCCTTGTACTTGGGCTCCTTCTCAAGGGTTTTTGAGAAGGCCTTCTGCAACACAGAAAGATGAAAGCAAAGACATTTCAAACTACCATTTTCATTTTGTCTTGAATATCAAAATGAATACTTTATCAATGCGGTAGTCATAGACTAACTCATTTCAAGCAAGCACTTTTCTATTGCACTTGTATAAGGTTTCTTACTCTGAATAAGTTGTCGTAGGTCGAGTTCACTCCTTTTTGTTCCTGTATGATCACTGTTTCAATTCTGCACTCTTTGTCATATGTTTATGAAATTAGCAAATATAAATTTTTGCCCCTATACTTAATACAATCAAATATCAATATCCATAACATATCAAAGATTTTGAAAATGTGATGTTATCGCTTTTCCTCAGGCTCTGCTTGGACGATGCTCTCTCGCCCCTTTATGGAGTACCTTTTATGGGGGTGGGATAACCTCCCAAGGATAGTCTTAATGTACTACGCCAACTTCCTTTCAACGCCTGAAGGATATTTCCACACTGTCATATGCAATGCAGAAGAGTTCCGGAACACAACAGTGAATCACGACCTTCATTTCATATCCTGGGACAACCCTCCAAAGCAACATCCACATGCTCTAACTCTTAAGGATTACAAGAACATGGTCGACAGCAATGCATCATTTGCAAGAAAATTCCGCAGGAACGAACCAGTGCTTGACAAGATTGATTCTGAGCTCTTGGGGCGCAAAGTCGATGGTTTTGTTCCTGGTAGTTGGTTTGCTGGTGGGGATGCAAACTCTACCATCTCACAGTATATTCTAAGAAACATGACTTCACTGAGACCTGGACCAGGTGCTCAGAGAATAAAAAGTCTTATTTCTGGTTTGTTGTCTGATAAAGATTTTAGCTCAAAGCACTGCATCTAGTTCCTGACTGGTTGCAATTCGCATGCTACAATGGAAGTCTCTCGGTTGAATAACGGATCAGTTGATCGTTGCTTACTTCCCTCGAACGACGTTATAAATGGGGGATGGAGCAGCTATACTTATATACTTCTATAAGGTTAAGAAAAGAGAAGAAATGTATGGTTTATAGGATGTATTTTTTCTTCTTCTTTTGAGCAATTGCTTGTAATTTTTTGCTGGCCAAATGGCTGATGGGATGTTACTATTAGTGAATGAGGCACATTCTTGTTAGACATGATTGGGTGTATAATACAATACACTCAAGATTTTAAACAAGAGCTCACAATTATTATTCTGAATACTCGATATCTGTACTGATGGGAGATAGTATGTCGTGAAATTAGTTGAAATGTGCCTGACTCAGACACTTTTCAGTGTGTTTAACATTTATACCCTAAATAGAATGTGTATAACAAAATATTTTAAGTAACCTTGGTTTGGTTATTTGAACCTTGGACCTCATAATGTTCTTCCTACTTCACCTCTAATTACTCGACGGAAATAGGCCCTACATGCTGTCACAAGTTAAAATTTATTTAATTATATCAAATTTCAAACAATGATTTTATATCAAAACTAATTATACATTTATTATTTCAACATTTTTAGTCACAACTAATAATCCGATATATAGGTATAGATTAACATCTTAAGTCGGTAGGTAATCAAACAAAACCATTTAAAAATGGAACTAAAAATAATATTTTATCTAGTTCATTTTGCGTGAATCTATTTGATTTAGCACGATTCCTTTTTTAAAAAATAAACTCTTTTGAAATTTACTACCATAAATTAATTATTTATCTGTATACTATAAAATTATTTTATTATTGATAACGCAAAAAATTCACAATTAGATTCTAGATTTCACCTCATACGACTTTTCGTTTCAATTCTTTTGAATTCATTGGATTGTTTTTCGCGTGTGATACTCCTTTTTTTACTCCGCCGAAGAGTAACTAGGACCAATTTTCAAATATAATATATTTTTTTCAAATATACTAATAAAATAATTCCCCTAAAACCAATTTTCATTTTATTTTTTTTCTTTCACAATACAAAAACCCTAAACTAGGGCTTTTCTTCCCGCCTTCTTCCTCACCTCTCACTGTATCAGTTCCGGTGAACGGAGCTGAAGAGTAAGCACAGATTCCGGTGAGCGGAGCTGGAAGCTGAGAGTAATAGAGAAACAATGGTGTCCCCGAAGATTTTACTATCTCTAATCGAATCTACTGTATTGGGACCCACACCTCCTACTCCAACGGAGAGGATTGAGCTGCTTCACGCCATTCGTCACTCTCTTCCATCTCTCCAGTCCCTACTTTCCTATCCGGTAAACTTCTATGATTTTATTTGGTATGTCAGTGTAGCTATTGGAGTGAAGAAGGAAAAAGAGAGTCTGTTAAAGCTAAAACAGCGGATATCTCAATTATATAAGAATGTGTGAAATATGAAGAACAAATTAACTTTAATTTGAGTTTGATTGTTTATTGTTGGAATTTAGTAGACCAGAACAGAGTCCTTATTCATAAGGAAAAAAAAGGGAGGTCTCTAATATTGATGAAGGGGTATGGAGGATTTGTATAGCTTAGCTGACCTCAATTAGGTTTGGTTTGGGGATCAGTTAATTGAATGATTATTGATTGAATTAGGCAGTTGTTATTGATATATATATTTTTTAAATTGTAGAAATTTGAATACACAAGCATATATATGAATGCGTTAGGAGGTAATTGTTTGTGTCTATTGATCAATGAATTTCATTTTCTTGGAATGGTTGGTTTGTTGGTTGATTTTGCTTTAAGAAAGAAATATGAGCCTGTGAAATGTTTTGGCCAAA
Organism: Solanum appendiculatum; assembly: GCA_018342035.1. Lineage (NCBI taxonomy): Eukaryota > Viridiplantae > Streptophyta > Magnoliopsida > Solanales > Solanaceae > Solanum > Solanum appendiculatum. The sequence continues at coordinate 431,546 of JAGDQO010001477.1, forward strand.
ATGAGAATTCTTCACATTGTCTTTTTTTTTTTACTTTTCAAAATGTGGAAAAATTATTGTGAAAGAATGATGTTATCAATGACCAAGCTCACTTTTTTCCCCTTAATATGTAGCCCCCCAAGCCCTCGGACCGAGTCCAAGTCCAGTCCAAAGAAGTGAGACTTCCAGATTCTGGCCCAATTTCACTGGATGATCAGGATGTTCAAATTGTGAGTTCCATCCCATGCTGTATTCTCGTTGTACCCTGTGTAACTAAATTCATGATCTTTTTTAAAGGATTCTTTTTCATTACTATCGAAGCATCATAATCCCTTGGAAGTTAGAACTGGATTGCATAAACTTGTTCACACTAGTCTATCTACTTAAGAACAGTTTTGCAATATCAAGTCCCTGAACCTTGGGAGCTGTAGCTCAATATGAGCTAGAAACCTCTTTCTGTGCAATAATTATGTCCTTTTACCAAATATTACTACACAATATTTGAGTATGACTGTTATAGAGGGGTAATTTTACAAAGAATGTACCGCGATAATGAATGCCACAATTGTTATAGGTAGAATGCTGCTATAGAGAAGTAAAATATAACATGAAAGTTCGTTTCTGGAGAAAATAAGGATGTTATAATGGAATGCTGTTATAACGAGGTTTGATTGTATTTCGTTGGGTAGATGTCAACTGGACTTATTTTTTTTTCTTGATTAGTTAATAATCTCCACCTAAAAACCAAGCCACCACCTCTTCACAACCTAAACTTGACCCTTCTGCTTGGGGAAAGCATTATTCTACTAAATGCTGGGAAAGAAAATGAAGAAGACGGACAAAAAATTGTATAATTTTTTTTTTGAATGATGGCCTCACGTGCTAAAAAATTGTGTGGCCAACACAGTGTTAGCAAAATGTGTCTTATAGACACAATTTAACTTGAGCTTAGGTGTTCAATAGGAACAACTCATAGTGCAAGTGTCTAAATGAAAAATTCTTGCAAGTTTAAGGGGGCTGCATATGTATTCAGCCAATATCTTGTAACGATAAAATACATATACCTAAATTGTGACTTCACTCTAATTTTTGTTTTTAGTTCAAAAATCATTGTATCTCTCTCGAATTTCTTTATAAATTTTGGTCAAAGTAGCCAAAATTGATTGATCATATTCGGTACGGATCCACACCCACAACCTTAAGTGGTGAAGGTTGCAGAAACTTTTAGATGTGGTAGGAAGATATTCCATTGTGCCGAGATGTGAAGTGAATGTGCTCCAAGCAGTGCTGGGACTTATTCCTAAGTATTTGTGGTATTCCTTGGACGATGCCTAATAGCATCAGGGGTTTGTTGGAGTGCTGTCAGGGACACAAATTCAAAAGGATCTGAAACTAATATGGTTCACTTTTCCTCTCTGCATCTTTTGGACTCTATGGTTGGAGACGAATAGAGCTTGTATCGGAGGACAAAAAAGGCATATCAATAGGATTAAGAACACCTATTTGCACAATCTTTTTTTCTGGTGTAAGAGTAGGCATATTGATGGTATAGTGCAGTTTATGATTTTCCTAGAAATGTTAGGAGGAACGAAGTAGTTGCATAGTTGTCGTAGATCAGTGTATTTTGGTCTTTCTAGAGTCTTGTACTTCTGTATTTTCATTAATAGTACCTTTACCATCTGAGCACAATAAACCGATGCTCTGGATGATATTGAGAATGAAGGAAGCACGGTTATGTGCACAAAAAATGAAATAGTGTTGACATATTATTAATGTCATTTTCAAAAAAATAATCCCTTTACCATTTCAGGACAAAAAACTCTTCATTCGCCTTGCCTAACCGCATCTTGACCAATTGCAATCTTTTTTTTTTGAGAATGGTAACAGTTACCAATTGCAATCTCTAGTGTAAAGTAAAGTCAATATAGGTATTAGAGGAATTCAAGCTAGATTTATGAATGCAACTATTGGATATAGTGATTGGAGAAATATTAGGGGAAGAGGAAGACAAGAGTCACCTAGAATGAACTAAACAAATAATTGTGACACGCGTGGGAGGTAGCAAGTATCCTGTTGAATTAGTCGAGGTGCAGGTAAGTCGGTGCGGACACCACAGTAATAAAAAATTGTGTTCACACACATAATGTTGGAATTTAAACGTTTTATATATACTTGTCTTTGAATTGAACACTTCATTTTAGCTTTATGTGCATATTGTAAATATTTCTCTTTCACATTTGTTTTGGTGTTGCAAACCATTTGCATTGTCTAATTTGTTATGTGATATTTAGGCCCTAAAGTTGAGTGATGATCTACATCTTAATGAAGTAGACTCTGTTCGGTTGCTTGTTTCTGCCAATCAAGAGGTAGGTCATTTTCTTTATTTGTTTGTCTTGTAGAATTTTTGGAATTTCTTATGTAATCAGTTTTTGCTCATTGCGAAGAGTAATATACGGTTTACTCCTCTTTGTTATTCGAAAATTTGCCTTGCTTCCCTTTCTGAACTTGGTTTTGCCGCCTCTAGTCCCTGCTCTTATTGGGATAAAGGTAGTCTCATTGACCATGTGGAATATGATCATTGACTCGATAAGCTTATTTCTAGCCACCACCAACAGTTGCACTTGCACGCAGGATTGATTTTTATGCCTCCTTATGTCTTTGTTTGTTTGGAGGAAGCCACCACAGAGATCTCTCACCTCCTTGAACAGTTGGTTCGACTGAAGGTGTAGCAGATTAGCCTCATTTTCACAGCTCTAGGTTGTTGACTGACTTGATGCAACTGTCAATTCGGGAGTTGGGATAAACAATCCTATAACAGGGACTTCCATCATTCTCCCGCTTTTCCACTTCAATTATTTTTTTCCTGTTGATCTGGATAGGAACTGAAAAAAATGATATATAGGCTATAGGTTATTCATGTCTCTCTGCTTGACGCTGGCCAAGATTTCCCACTCTGTTTTAACCCACTTTTCTATTTCGTCCTTGCTGGCTACCTCCAATGAGATTTAACTGTAATGACCAATCAAGAGATTCTTTTTGGAGATCACTGTAGGCTTTCCTTGAGATTGCGTCAGCATATATCGAATTCTTCCTCTCCCTGCACATATGAACTTTTGATCTTTTGGCTATTGGAATATCATTATGGCTTGGATGTAATTTTTAGAAATATGGAATTACAAGCAACTCTCTTTTTTCAATTTTCTCAATTGGGCTCACAAATCTGCTCACCTAGTGTTGAGTCCTAGGTCTGGTCTGATCCAAGCCAGACGCTCTGTCCCTTCCTTTTTATTTTGATCAAGTTAACAAGATTTCATTCATCAAAAGGGTCAAATCGGCCATAACAAGAGGTATACCAAAAGGTAAAGAACCTACAAAACGATATGGTTCTCTACAAAAGATACCCAATCCTCTATACAATCAGGAACTACATGGGTGTACAAATAATAATAAGAGATTGGAGACTACTCCTCATTGACCAAAACTCATTTTTCTGATGATAAGGGAACCCGCAGCCGCTACCCTTGGGATGTGCACAAGGTAAACCCTGCTCCAGTGTAATAACCTGCAAACCACACATGAGAGGTAAACTGCACTAGGCAAACCTTGTGCAACGAGCTTGACCAAGAAGGCATGCAGAGATTTTCGAACCTTAGACCCCTTATTTGAGAGATCCCCTGCTCAGCCAACTCGGCCACCCTTGTGGGTTTCAACTGACCAAAACTCATTTCTATCCATTCAAATACTCTCCTGTTTCTCTCTGTCCAAATAATCCACATCAATGCCAGAAGAGCAACATTCTAGGCCCTGCTCTTTCTCCTTCTTCTTCCAGCGTTCCTGCAACAACAAGTCCTTTACAGATCTAGGCATCATCCATGACGTACCCTCTGCCCTTCCTTTATGGAGTTTCCACCCTTACACAACTGCCAAAAGAGTCGAAGTTCTGTGTCAACTGATATTCATAAAATTAAGATGTTCTGTTCTGGTGCTGTTAGAACCCTTCTTTGATGTATCGCAACCCCATCAGAAGGTTGCACTATCGAGACATTCTGTTCACCAAGCTGGTAGATTTCAAGCCATGATGTGACAGCTCAATAATCTTAAGCACTTTAAAGAATGAAGTTTCTTTCTCTCTAGACATCTCCGACTTAAGTACATTTAGTTTTAGGAGTTGAATTTGGGTTTCAATCACCACTGCTAAGTTCTTTTCAATAAATTTTTTTTCTTATAACACTTTGTTTTTATGACCAGTTTTCACTCTCTTTCTAATTATTGATGCATGCAGTGGGGATTATTGGGACGTGAGCCATTAGAGATATTCCGCCTTGCAGCTGGACTGTGGTATACAGAGAGAAGAGATCTTATAACAGCACTTTACACACTGTTGAGGGTATACTTCATTCTTAGTTTCTAGGGATAGAGAAGTTTATCTCTTGTTAGCTGCCTGTTAGATATGACTAAAGTGATTTTGCAGGCTGTTGTCCTTGATCAAGGACTTGAACCTGATCTTGTGGCAGATATTCAGAGATTTTTGGACGATCTCATTAATGCTGGAGTTAGAAAGCGGTTAATCTCACTCATAAAGGTTGTTAGATTAACTTAATTGTCTTTCATGTCTATCCCTTTTAGTTTCATTTGTTCATTTTTGACCATATTTATTGACAGAGCTTAGATAGACAGTTTTTTTTGTCGGAAGAGTGTTTTGCGTGTGTAGGTTTTCCTTCAAGTCAACCGTTGTTCAAATTTTTCACTAGTAAGTCCTTAAGTACAAACAAAGTCATAGTTTTGATGTAAAGTATCTTCCAATGTCATCTAAGTTAAATTCAGGTTACTTCAAAAACTTAGGACAGTTGTCCTCTTCCTGATGATACTGAGAATGTTCCTTCAGTGCACGTGATCATGTGAAACATGAGTTCATAAATTTGTTCGTTGTTCATTTGACAGAAGTGAGGTGAATGAATAAATGCTGATGGTTTCTTGATATTATATGTTGAGTATACTTTTAGGAACTCAATCGAGAAGAGCCATCTGGTTTGGGCGGGCCTAACTGTGAACACTATATTCTTGATTCAAGAGGAGCTTTGGTGGAAAGGAGAGCTGTTGTTTCCAGGGAAAGGCTGATTCTGGCTCATTGCCTTGTCCTTTCTGTTTTGGTTGTGCGTGCAAGTAAGTTATGGATGGTTATATTTTTATCTTATCCTTGTTCACTTCCAAAATTTTTTAATCATAGAAATTGTTTCTATTAGGACATACTTATAGTAGCATTATTCTTTTTATTTTTGATTGTGTGGGCTAGTAAGTTATGAGTGGCTTAAGTCCACTCCCGAAAAGGATATGCTCATCTTTTCTTCGTTATATTTGGGCTTGCATGGTTTCAGGGAAAGATGTTGCCAGGGATGATTTCACGGTAAATCCTATAATGGACCACTGGGAGGGTTAATCATTCTAATATTTTCTTTTAGTTCTTCTTGGCAACGATTGATACATATTGGTTGTGTATAACCAAGAGTTATTTTCGTGTTTAAGAGGCCCGGTACAACAAGCACTTATCTAACCTGCTTTGTCACATCGTTTTAGAAGACTGCATGATCATAATATCAGTTATATGTTTCTGAAGTTATGGGCTGTATGCTCATAAATATTAGTTAATGTTTTTGAAGTTGTGTACGTAGAGTTCAATCATTCCTTATCTGCTATATCTGTTTGTCTGGCCTTATTTTTCTGCATATGACTCCAACATTGAAGTCAAAACATCCTCAATGTGCTTTTGCACTGTAGAAGAGACTCTACTGATTTGATTCTTATATTAATATTGTGGTTCTCCCCTTTCAATTTGCCTAAGCCTTGGGGATGGAGTTTATTGATACTTGTGCTGGTGGGAGGTAGCAGGTACTCAATGCAATAGTCGAGGTGCCTGCAAATTGGTCTGGCTACCACGATTATAAAGATGTTGCGGTTTCCCCAATTATGATTCTCTGTATGACTTTGTCCCCTTGAATGGGTGTACTTTTAATGAAGCTTCCAATGTGCTTTGTACAGCACAAAATGAAGCAATGTTACTTAGCCAGTGTTTCAAGTTCCCAGTGTAGTCAGGAAATGCATATATGCCTGGACTACTCCAGACCTCGTTTATTCTCCTTTAAAGCAATTTAGTTATTCTGTAATTACTCATCTCTTTTACCAGTGAAAAAGTTATTATCTTTTTCTCTTTGTAGGCCCTAAAGATGTGAAGGATGTCTTTTCTGCTCTAAAGGATAGTGCAACAGGGCTTAGTGGTAGCACTGACACTTTAAGCCATCAGGTTTTCACAGTTTTTGACCATGGTTCTTTCAAGCTTAATGATGAATAACTGATTACGAATTCAGAAGAAGTAGTGGCTTGGCTGGGAAGTCAAAGCATCGAATCTTAGGCATTTAATAGATGGTTCTTTTTGAAGCTGTATCCTTTCACATAATAACCTTGAAACTTCTCCAAAGGCCGCTTTATGCTCAATCATCATTTGTTGACCGTCTTGATATATATCCAACTACGTGAAGTTCATATTTTCATTATACGCCAGAATTGGATTTTAAATCTCAGCCTGTCTCTATATACCATCTCTACTTTTGTACCAGAATTGGATTTTAAAGCTCAGCCTCAGTCTCTATATACCACCTCAATTTTTGTTCCTTTTAAGATTTCCGTCTTTTAGTTTTGTGGTTTTGCTTCTAGAATTATCCAGATCTAGATTTTCTTTACATTCTCCTTTTCTTTTCCAAATGCCGATAGAGAACAGAATGAAAGTATTTTCTATCTTGAACTGCATGGCATGTACCCTCTAGCTGCTACTTCTTTCTTGTTCTTCAGTATTTCGCTCTATACTTCTATCTGATCCTCCTTTGAAAAAACTGCAGATAACATACAGTCTTCTCTTCTCCCTTGTGGTGGCTCTCATATCAGATGCATTGAGTGCAGTACCTGATAAAACATCAGTCTTGTCTCAAGATGCGTCCTTTAGGCAAGAATTTCAGGAATCTGTAAGCAGACATCCAACTTTAAATGTTTGACAACCAGTGGTTTGTCATTTTCAAAACCTTCTATTATTTTTTCTAGGTAATGGTCGCTGGGAATGATCCTGTTGTTGAGGGCTATTTTGATTGCTTAAGGAGTGCATGGGTTGTACATCTTATGTTAATACATGACGGAATTGATGCAAAAGATACATCAGCAAGTGCTTCATCAAATAATGATATAAGGAACATCTATTCATGCTTGGAAGTTATATTCTCCAACAATGTCTTCCTGTCTTGGCTGAATAAGATCCTCCTAACTCCTGCCTATCAGGTGAGAATTGACTTGTCTCTGATTAAGCAACTACTGATGTTTTATCTTCGCGATTCTCCTTACCCCTGTTATTATTATTCTGGTCTAACATGACATGTGACACACACCCCAAAGAAACTCAATTTTCTCGTTGTATTTTTGGAGGATCCGACATGGGTGTGGCTTCATTTTTGGAGAGTCTGAGCATCATAGATTTGACCAACTCTGGGATTCTGCAATCTCCCAATTGCAAGTTCCTCTTAAACCACAAATTCCCAATGGACTTCTACCTCTTGCAAATTGGCATGAGATTCTTACATGTTTGGGTATATGATTCTCAAGATGCTATTCCCACAGCCACCTATGTCCCAGGAATTCACCCTACTCCCATTACTCACTGTGAATGATATGTTCCCATTGAACTCATCCCACCCTTTCAAAAATTCTCTGTAGCCTCCCCCCCCTCTCCACCACACACACACACACACCCAGTAGGGAAGTGAAACACTTCTAGTTCTCCATCTCCTTCCAAAACTCTATATTTTTTGCAATCACCCCTTTCCAAGAAGCATTCTCTTTCACGTCACATTTCGATAGCCACGTTCCTAGTGATGCCTTATTAAAAAACCTTTAGATCTTTAATCCCAAATCTTTACCAACACTTTGTTGTGGTAATAGACTCCCCATTTACCATGTGAAATTTTGTCTACCCACTTGAACCATGCCATAGAAAATCTCTCTAAAGTTTATTCAACTTCCCCGTAAAGCTGACTGGAGCTTGTAGCAACAACGTGAAATATGTGGGAATACTCGATGATAGCGTACTCTTGGTTAACACATTCTTTCGACTTTGGATAGGCACCTCTTTTGCCAACTACATGCCTCTTTTCTACCCTTTTTATCTCCGGATTCCAATCTGCTTGATCTTTATTAGACGTTTCTAGCGGTAAATCAAGATACGTTGTAGGAAAAGACCCAACTTTACAATTTAATACCTGTGTTAGGACCTACATATTTTCTACCAAGCTGACTGGGATGATCACACATTTTCTAAGATTGATCTTTAGGTTTGACACCACCTAGAATCATATCAACACTTGTCTCAAGTAAGTCAATTGAGCATTGTCAGCATCACATAACACTAAAGTATCATCTGCAAACAAAAGGTGTGGCGCCCTCACAGTACATCGTCAAGCAACTGTTGGAGAAAACATCCTCAAGTAACCTCCTGCTACAACTCTATGCATCATCCTGCTCAATGCTTCCCATCAGGCCGTTACTAGAATGAAAAACATAGGGGAAAGCAGGTCGATCAGGCTCACACACCTCCCGAACTACCGAAAATCTACACGGATTACTGTTCATGAGTGCTTGGCCTCTGGGATGCAAAATTTGATCCATTTCCTCCGTCTTGCACCAAAATCCATCTTCAATATAATGAAATTAAGAAACTCACTGTCACAATGATCATAAGGCTCTTCAAGATCTAGTTTGCACAAAATCCGTGGTTCTCTTTGCCTTCTTCTCAAATCAAACCACTTCATTTGCAGCTAGTGCTGTATCTAGAATCTGTTTGCCTTCCACAAAAACATTTTGCAAAGTAGATACATACAAGACCTTCTTTAATCTGTTAGAAAGCACCTTAAATATAATGTTATGTGGCCCATATGGAGAGATAACCAGGATAGCTTTTCAAGGAGTAGAAAGTGCTTTTGTACACTTGAGGAGTAACCTCTTATCACCTATTTCTGTTTGGTGCACCCACGAGGTGCCTAATAAGCATAGAAGATTGGATGTTAGTCGTAGAAAATCATATATTTTTGTTAAGTTTTCACTTTTAGAATCCTACTAGCCTACACACTTCTTTTTTCCCTACATTAATAAAATTATTACTTTATTAAAAGAATAGGCAAACGATCCCATCACTTAAACTTCCTGTTTTCTGCATAATGTATTGATTATTGGTTGCTGACCTACTGCCCCTCTTTTAGGTAATTTTGCTGTTATTTCTTTTTTGTACACTGTCTCGTGATGACTCACCTGCCTTGTGATATTTTACTCCTGTAGTTGTCATGGATAATTGGCATATTTCTTGAGTTGTATAACAGATACATGGTCCTGGTAGCATATTATGCTTGTTGGTTTGACCCTATTTTCGTAATTGTCTAGTCCTTCCATTTTGTAATTATCTCAGGTTTCTTTTCTCTCTCTCATGGGCAGAATGATGATGAGGATATGATCTACATGTACAATGCCTATTTGCACAAGATGATAACGTGCCTTTTGTCTCATCCATTGGCCAAGGACAAGGTTTGTTTAGTTTCTTTTGTTCAATATTCTAATTTCTTTTGAGGGTAAATGATTGAAATTGCCTCTAAAAAAGAAGTTATGCTTGTTATTTCCACCCAATTGTGTAGTTCTTTTCTTTCTAAGGCACATGCAATTAGAGGAGTCTGAGTCCTGCTTTGCTTGCTGTCCAGCCCCACCCTGCTGGGATTTTGGTACACTGCCATATGAGTTCATGTCCTATAAAGCGAATGCGTAAATTTACACATTCACTAAATTGTATTTATGTGGTGTGTAGAAGTCCATGTATAGTGAGAGTATGTTTCCCAAGTATCCCTATGATAAAATGCCGTCTTTGCTTCCTCTTATCATGTGTGCTATTAGGTATTGAGAGAGATAGGAGAGCTTTTGATGAAGTAGAGAAAGATTTTGTGCACTTGAGGTAGCCTCTTTGTGGGACTACACTGGGTATGTTATTGTTGAGGAGTAGCCTCTTATCCCTTGTATCCTTTTGGTGCATTGCATGGTTGTGCTTTTTGTTGTTCTATTCAATCTGTACTCGCTTGAATTTTTTGAAGGAATTTCTTTAATTGGAAAAGATTATTTTTTTGAATGAGCTATGGAATGAGATTATTGTTCATTGTTTGCTTAAGATTTTCAGATGGTGAACATACCATCATGAATATAGGTTGTGGCTTGTTGGTTTGTTGGAAAGAAGCTTTAAATTCTAGTAAGGTTTTTTCGTATCAAGTAATCTTCTTTTGAGATTATTTTGTGGTGGGGGTTTAGGCTTGTCTGTGAGATTTCTGTCATTTACCAAGTGGGAACATAAAGATTGATGTCTTCTGCATTTCCATTCAATTACTTACTTTTTTATTACAGGTTAAAGAAGCAAAAGAGAAGGCTATGATGGCACTTAGTCCGTACCGCTTGTCTACTTCACATGATTATACTGTGGAGGGAATTGGGCATTTTCAAAAGGCCACTGAACCTGCACCACAAACTTTTGTCTCTCTCTTGGAGTTTGTGAGTGAAATTTACCAGGTTAGTGCCTTTTCCTGCTGATTTTAGAGTTTCTAGGGCATTATCACTATGAAAAGGTATGCACAGAGTTACCAAATTGATTTTGTATTTCAACATAAAAACTCTTGAATATGGAAAACAACGCAAAACTATCTTTCCATTAAGAAAATACAAGTTCATCTTGAATAATCATCAATAACACGAACAGAAACAACGAAATCATAACCGAAGTAATTCTATGAGGACCCCAAATATCAGAATGGACTATGGAGAAAAAGAGTCTGCACTATGTATAGGTAGTTAACTGAGTGTGCTAAGTATGTATACAGCTAAGTTGTCTTTTCCCAGTTTTGTTTGTCGTCTTACATTGACTTACTTGTTTATGATCTTTTATCAGAAAGAACCTGAGCTGCTGTCTGGTAACGACGTTTTGTGGACTTTTGTCAACTTTGCCGGAGAGGATCACACTAACTTTCAGACACTTGTAGCATTTTTAAGAATGCTGAGTACCTTGGTATGTAAGTTTGGCTGTATCCCCAACTTGGTAATGTGTCATCTCTTCTAATGATAAACAAGCGGTAACTAAGTTTTGTGATTGTCATGCATTGAATGCAGGCTTCTAGTGCTGAAGGTGCTTCCAAAGTTTTTGAGTTACTTCACGGAAAGACATTCCGTTCTATCGGATGGAGCACTTTATTTGATTGTTTATCAATTTATGAGGAAAAGTTCAAACAAGCCCTGCAAAGTCCTGGGGCAGTTCTGCCATATATACAGGAAGGAGATGCCAAAGCACTCGTTGCTTACTTGAATGTTCTGCAAAAGGTGAGTAGTATAACTGTCCTGCCTCATTTTTATCTATGTTCTTTACATTTACTTTATAGACTAGAATGCTATGTTGTTGAGACATTATCTCATCTAATTTTATGTCTTTTTGGGTAGCTTTGTATGTGAACATATCTTCATAGCTATATATTCATAATTACCTAGGTTTAGTTGCCACAAAGTTTGAATCTCCCTGTAATTTGGATAAACTGCAATGCTGGTGGGTTATCATAGAGAATAGGATAACATAATATTTCTCCCAGCTTGTGTTTTCTTGTCTTATTCATGAAAGATTATATGAGGACCTTTGTGTCTGGTTAGGAACTTCTAAGATGCCAAAGTTTGTTTAATCTAATTTTCAATCACAATGTTCTCTGACTTAGTGGTTTCTCTTCATTGCCTCACCAACTGCCCCTCCCCTCCCCCCATCCAAAGGAAAAAAGGCCTCTCTGCTGTTCCCTGTTTGCACATGGATTGAAATCCTTTTGTCACATCTTAGTAAATTTGAGTTTCCAGGGTCAACATTTTTCTTTTTCCTCTTCTTAAAGAAGTAAAGATATTCCATTAGTTTTCATCTCCAAGAAAGTAATTATGACAGTGCACATGAGCATTACAGGAAAAGATATTCCCTTAGCTTTCAGTGCCAAGAAGGTGCTTATCTGGAAAAAAACATATTTTCTTTTCAGTTGTAGTCCGAACTGACAATGCCTAATATCTGATCTATATCATTTATAACCACATGTTTACACCAGTTAAACAAAATCCAGAAGGTACTTGAGCTGATTTACTGGTGTCATTCACCATTAAAACACGTGCTGTTCTCTTCCTGTAGCGCCCATAGCATACAAAAGGGGGGGGGGGGCAGCATACCATATATTCGTCTGTGAAATGTTTGAGTTAAAATTTTAGGTTTAAACACTTAAAAAGATTACAAGTATAGGAAAAAATTCCACATCTTTTGCATAACCAAGAAATCTGCTGTATTCAGCTTTGGAACCTGGTGATAATGGGTTCATCCTTCTACCTTTCTCCACTTAGATACAAGTCATGGTTCGCCAACCAACATTCAAGAATAAGTTCGACATCTCCCTTGCTACTACTACAAAGTCGATGATTTACACATCCTGTCTAACATGACGTAAGAATCATCTATTGAAAAGCCAATCTTAAAAATGTTTACCAGTTCATACTTTTTTTTGTTTAAAACAATCAGCCATGGAATGCTCTTGTTTTTCCAAATGAAGCTTCATGGCCATATTTCACGGTTGGCAGAGTAATATTAATTTTTGATAAGGTAGTTAATTTTATCAATGATGGGAATATGCCAAGGCAGAGGACAATATTGTGTATTCTGATTTAACTGAGTAAATTCCTTCACCATGTTTTGTCCACGATAGAGCATCTCTGCACTTATCAATTTCTTCTTTTCCTACTTACCTAATAACTTAAATAGACACTCTGTTCCATTCTTTCGAGAGGCTCACAAGAATGGTAATTCAGCTTTTACCTTCTCTACATTGACCCACATTTGCATCAGATTGTACAGCCAACTCTCTCTCTCTCTCTTTATATATATATATATATATATATATATATATATATATTGTGTGTGGGGAGGGGGACAATTCATCTTTCAAGGGGCTATGCTGAGTAAGCATTCATCCAGAACTTTACCTTCTAGACACTCCAGTGCCAAACTTTTTATGAGTTTGGTTATCTGGATTCTGACCATTTTCCTTGTATGCAACATTATGTGTATATTTTGTACTTCTACTAAACCCTATAATAAACTATTACATATATGAATCATTTTGTATGTAAGTCCATGCGTTTCTTGTCTCAAGTTATTAATAGAGATATCTTTCAATATCTGATTTTGAACCATTTTCAGGACATCATAGAGGAAATTCTGTCTACATATGTTTTTCTGCTCCGGTGAGCAGATATAACAGCCTTGAGATGTTTTTGTGTGCTGCAGGTTGTTGAAAATGCTAATCCCGTAGAATGGAAGAGTTGGTTCCCTGATATTGAGCCATTGTTCAAACTCCTTGGTTATGAAAACGTCCCTCCTTATCTTAAGGTAAGTCCTCTGTTTTTCATGTGACTCTCTTCGTTTAGTTGCTATTTCAGTTTCATGGTTAGATCCTTGCCACTGAGTTCCGCAACTAATTTTTTTGCACCTGTGATTATTAGGGTGCATTAAGAAATGCCATAGCTACTTTTGTTCAAGTATCACCAGTTCTGAAAGATACAACTTGGAGGTATTTAGAGCAATATGATCTGCCAGTAGTTGTTGGGAACACAACACAATCCTTGACAACACAGGTCAGTGGTGTCCGTGTTATTTACTCTACGTTGCAGGCTATTTGATTCTTTTTTATATATAATAAAATAATAATTGGGGAAGTCCTGCGTACATATGGTTGAGCTGTTCGATTAAGAGCTCGATTCAGATGATCTCTATTGCCAGGGTGGTGTTGGAATGGGTGGGTTGGGTGGAAAATAAAGGAAAAGATAAAACCATCAATTTTCTGGACTGAAGTTTGCAATTTTGTTTTTTCTAATACGGCGATAGTTTTTCATGGTCTAATGCATTGGGATTTGCCTTCCCAAGGAAATTTCTTATTCTCTCCCATCTTCCCTCTACTTCATCTATCTTTGTAGGGGAACTATCTCATCCAAAACTTTTTTTCATGCAGGTTTATGACATGCGATTTGAGCTGAATGAAATAGAAGCTAGAAGGGAGCAGTACCCTTCAACTATATCATTCATTAACTTGTTGAATACACTTATTGCCGCGGAAAAGGATGTTAGTGATAGAGGGCATAGGTATTGGGCTTTTGGTGATTGCACGTACCATATCGTGGTTTCTAGTTAATATTCTTTGGCAATTGTATTGATTCTCATTCTGAGCTACTCCTTTGCAGATTCATTGGCATCTTTAAATTCATTTATGATCATGTCTTTGGACCATTCCCGCAGAGAGCCTATGCCGATCCTTGTGAGAAGTGGCAACTTGTCATAGCTTGCTTGAAACATTTCCAGATGCAAGTCTAATCTCAATTTTCTCTATGATGCTCTCTATATTTTTATCTTTTTCCCTCTTGGGCCTTGTTTGTGGGGGGTTTGATCGTTGCTTGTATATTTATGAAAGAAGTTGCTAACTTTACTGTCCAATAATGTTGTTTGCAGGATGTTAAGTATGTATAGTATCAGAGATGAGGATATTGACAGTGTTGTGGACCAATCTCAGCTGTCAGAAACAGGTCAATCTGCTCCGCTGCAGATGCAGCTGCCTGTAATAGAGTTGTTGAAAGTATTAATTCCTCAAACTATTCTGTTATTTAGTGTGTCTTTGTCCTGTTGATGCTATCTAATTTTGTTTTAACTTTTAAATCTTTCTTTTAAAACTTTTCATATCTAATACTCCCTCCATTCCAATATATGTAGCAATGTTTGAATGGGCACTAGGTCTCATGAGGGTGAATCCATTGGGACTTAACATTCATAACCTGCATAAGCAGTGTTTTGTTTCTAGTTTCTTTTTGGTGTACCTGAGGTCCCTATTTGTATAGAGGATTGGATCTTCTTTTGATGTAAGTAGGTTTTCTTCTTTTGGTATTTGTCTTGTATACGAGGTTTCCCTCAATTATTAATTAAATTATATACCTTGTCATAAAATGAAAGAAAATAAGCGATAAACATTTGTGGGGAGAAATCGTCTCATCAAGGGTAAAAGGGTAAGTGAAAAACTTAAATTGTTTAAAGTTAGAAAGGTGTTCTTTTTGGGACAAATTAAAAAGGAAATTGTGCTACATCAAATGTGACAGTGGGAGTAAGTATTTGCTAGTATTGCTATGCATTAAGTTACTATTGCCATACTTATTGTTGGCAACTCAGTGACGTAAAGTCTTTTTGCTGTTATGCAGGATTTTATGAGTGGTAAAACTGTGTTCCGGAATATCATGAGTATTCTTTCACCAGGAGTCAATTACCTAATTTCTGAAAGAACAAGTCAAATTTATGGGCAACTTCTTGAACAAGCTGTTCTCCTTTCTCTGGAAATTGTAAATCTCGTATTGGAGAAAGATTTAGCTGTATCTGAGTATTGGCGTCCTTTGTATCAGGTAAGAATCTAAAACTTCATCTCGAGTTTCCTGCTTTTTCTTTTCAATAGCCTAAACTCCGCTGGAAGAAGCTGCTAACTTGAATGAATATAACCTCTTGCTAATTTTTTTTGTAATCACTGTTTGCAGAT
Source organism: Solanum appendiculatum (assembly GCA_018342035.1). Classification (NCBI taxonomy): domain Eukaryota; kingdom Viridiplantae; phylum Streptophyta; class Magnoliopsida; order Solanales; family Solanaceae; genus Solanum; species Solanum appendiculatum. The sequence goes on from JAGDQO010001477.1 coordinate 447,214, forward strand.
TACACCCTATTACCAGTTGTAAAGTGTCATAATGGTTGTTTATTTTCCAATTAGTTAAAATGATCTTAGTTTAGATTCTTTTACTTTGGGCTGGTATATGTAGTGATTCAATAATCGCCACTTGAAGCATTATTAAATGTTTAATTTATCGAGTAAATTACAGGTGTTTCAGGGAAGAACAAAAGTGAAATATTCGTATAGATGGAAAGTAATGACATTAAACAAATCAAAGTTATTGCATGAATATTCTTTAACTGATTCTGCTTTGCACTGCTCAAACTTATATGATTTGGTTGTAATTGTTTGGCTGCATGTTGTTGCCTTTCCCTTTGATACCGGCTCATTGTCTAACTGTTGCTTCTTGTCTATGCAGCCTCTAGATGTTATTCTCTCACAAGATCAGAGCCAAGTTGTGGCTTTATTAGAGTATGTTAGATATGATTTGCAGCCCCGTATTCAACAATCATCTATCAAAATAATGAACATCCTAAGGTATCCTTTCATCCTCTTTTTTTTTTTCCCCATTTCTACTCCCTTTGCCGCAAATCTTTGTCATTCTCCAAGTCCCGATTGTTCAAATAGCATGATTAAATGTATTGATTGAAGTTCCACTCCTTTGCGTCTTACTATTTCTTTTACCTATTCAAATAAGGGCATCTACCTTTTACAATACTTTTTTTAACCTTTATGGTACTATTTTGGATCTTCTTGATGCCATCAATGAAGCTACTTATTTCATAAAAGAAGGGCATTTACCTTTTACAGTTTTCCACCTCTACTTTTCCTTCTAATTAGTTTTTTATGGATAGCACAAACTATTCTTGTGCAAGCTATATAAGAAATGTGGCATCATATTAAGTATTAAGAAAGGATTGCATTGTGTCATGTTATCGCACCAATTTCTAATATCGACAATGCTTTTACGTGGATGGCAGTTCTCGCATGGTTGGGCTTGTTCAGTTGCTCTTAAAATCCAATGCTGCAGGGTGCTTGGTTGAGGATTATGCTGCCTGCTTAGAGCTGCGATCTGAAGAATGTCAAATTATAGAGGATTGCCGTGAAGATTCAGGTGTTCTCATACTACAAGTAAGTTCTTGCATCTAAGTCCTTAAGAATTGGACGATGAGAGATTTACTCTCTAGCAATATGTCTTGATCCCGTATTCTTTAGCCATGTTTCACTGGAAGGATAGGAATGGCGGAGAAGGATGTTTTATTGAATTCTTTGAATGAGGTGGAATCTGTCTTCTTTATTAGTTGGTATTGTACTGTGTAATTGTAAGTTGTAACCTTAATCTACTTAGACAATGTGCTATTAGGGGAACTTGAGCCTTCTAGTTTAACTTCAAAGAAAAGTACTTCCAATTACATTTTAAGAAGGTACTGCATTTCTATGTGCAAATAATATAAGTTAATTGAGAAATCTATAAGTAAACACAATTGATAGCATCAATTGCCCAGAACTTGCTATGGTAATTGCATACGTTGCTAGAATAGAACTCCTAAACTCTTTATGAACAAGATATAATTAGAAATAGTAATACTGTGTGTACCCTTGGAATGTCAAGATAAGTACCTGCCTGCTATGGTGTGTTGTGAATTTCCCCAGTTAACTTATAACTGGTTTCTTCTTTAAATTTCACATATTTCTGCATTTCATATTTGTAACGTGTACATTTAATTTTCCTTACTAAATGTTACACACTGTTTTCCTTATTCATGAGTTTCTCAAGTCCTGACCCCTGATTTAAATATTAAGCTTCCCTATTTCTTGTTTATTAATTTGAAGCTCTCTCCTTTTTTTTTTTTGAAATTGGTAACTGTAGTCTATATATCCACACAGGTATACTACAACAAAAGTGTAGTTCCCCTTCAAAAGTGTTACAACTTACAGAGTAAAGCAGTCTTATACCAAGTTTGTCACGACCCAGGGTAGCCCCTAGATGTAACATGGCGTACAAGACTCCGAGAGGCCTCACACAAGCCCTTAGCATACATAACATACAAGATAATAGAGAAAAGAATTAAAAAGAGCATTTTTATAACAAAACAACAGAAGTCTACAACTTATGTCTCAAGCCATCTAACATAATAGAATAGAAATGAAGGTTTGGGACGCAACCCAGTACAATATCCAAAAGCATAACGGAAAGCATGAAAATGTAACAAGGTTAGGTCCTCGGACATAGGAGGCCTCACCAAGTCTTCACTATCACTGGAACTGACTAGCCACGAGTGGGATGAGAAGAACCGCCAAGTCCTACATCAATAGAATCAATGTAGGCAAAAGTATGCGTTAGTACAATCAGGTATCAAGTATGATAGCAATGCATAAAGGACATATAAACCATGCTAGAATGACATATAATCATGACATGAAATGGCCAAGCTAAAACATGATAGAACATAAGAAACATGAAGCATAAAACATGGCCAAGACAAGCTATTCGTCTTTTCTTTACTTTAAATCATCATGAGAACACTTAAATTCATTAGTTGTGGGAAAAAAAGCCTTAACCGACATATAAGACCATGTGAGCTATCAACATGGAATCCGGTGTCTACCCCACACCGTAAAGTGGTGTCCTACTTGCCAAGGTAAGACCATGTACTTCTTAGCTTATGTGGATCCACTAGCTAATGTCTACTTAAAGACAACTTCCTATGGTGGCAACATAGTTTATGGGATAGAGATTGCTTTAGGAGACTCGGCCTCAACTAACGGGAGAGCTCCATCTAGAAAACCCAGCCTCTACTAACGGGAGAGCTTTCACTAGAAGACTCGGCCTCTACTAACGGGAGGGCTTCCATCTCAATATCCACTCGGTGCTAAGCATAATTCCCACGGATTAGTCATTAACATATTATATCATCAAACATGAAAAGGTACAACTAGGGTTACCAATTCAAGCTAAAATCATGCTTATAGATTTTCATCTTTCATGGACCTTGTCCAAGCTTACATCATTAGAGTAGCTCCTTAATCATAGATTCAAGCTTAGTTGAGCAAACCTTTCAACAAGTTATGAATCATTATGGGTGAGAAAACCTTTCACCTTCATGGGTTGAGTATTACATGAGAAACCCTTTCACAACTCAACAATCGCACTAACATATCATAAATTTCATAAAGTATGCATGAGTTCACAAATTTCATATTTACTTGGCTCATCACGCTCTTAACTCATAAATCATGGGTTCATAAGCTTCTTCCTCAAACATGCAATTCAATGCAAGCAAATACTTAGAAAGCCATAAATCAAGGCAATTTAGTCATAATTGAGGGAACCCACATAATAGAGGAAAATCATAGATTTTGATTCATCATGCATCTTTTCATAAAATATCCTCTTTTCATCATTCATAGTCTTACATGGAATGCATAGCTTGATAATCATAATCCTTAACTCACTTCACAAAGAGTTCATGCAATTCATCTTTTCTCAATCAACCCACAATCATAAGCATAATCATAAATTGGGGGATACTTAGCATAAGCTCATGGGATTCATCAAGTTGCATGCAAACCACGCTAAACCGTGCACTAGCTTACTTTACCACGCTAAATCGTGCACTATCAACCATAACATCAACAATGAAAAGCATAATGAAGAACCCATAAGAATTTGTCAAACCCTAACTCTCTTGGGCAAGACTATACCTTGAAAAACCTTAAGGAAAAGAGGACCCATTGGAGGAAAGACTCCAAATGGTAAATACTATCATACCTTAAAGCCAAAGCCTTGAAATAAAAGGGGAATGATGACCTTGAGGAGAACCCTAGCTCTCTTCTTCTCATTCTTGTTCTTCTATAGAGAGGAATATTTGGAAGATGAGAGTTGGAAAATGAGGGGATTAGGGCTTAGAAAATATAAATAGGGCCAAGGCTAAGGGGCAAAATCGTTTATTATGAGGAATAAACACTTAGGGAAAAAGTCCAAAAAGCCCTTAAATAAACTGTCGGGGCCAATCGATGGTCAGGACCTACGGTCGGTACATCCACTGACGGACCGTCTTGCTATTCCGTCAATTGATTCAGAAAGTTTGTTTTGGACTGAAAATTTGGCTAAGTCTGGAAGGCATCTACGGAACCCATCTACGGCCCGTCAACCAAACTACGAACCGTCAACCAAACTACGAACCGTCTTGCTATTCCGTAGGTCGAGGTTCAGAAACTCAAAATTCATAAAGCTGGCAGGGCCATCGACGGTTACCATCTACGGCACGTCACTCCACCTACGGTCCGTAGATGGCCTCCGTCGTCACTGGCACCAGAAAAATTTTAAAACTGCATTTTTCCTTCTTTTCAAAAACTGGGGTGTTACAAAACTGCTGCCTATAAACAATCTAGCACATCAAAGATGTCTTCTGTTCTGGTTAATATATCTTGTTTACACCAAAAAAAGAAATGAGCTAAGCAATTCATTTTGATCTTCTCTAAGCTATTCTGCCCATTTTCAAAACTCCTGTTGTTTCTCTTTCCAGATTGTCCACCAAATACATGCTGGGACAAGTTTCCATCTCTTCTCCTTATCAGAAGCATTGCCATCTCTATTCCAGCTGCTCAGGATTCCTTTAATGCTCCCTGGTTTCAGCCATCTTATCCCCTTTAGACAGATGAACATTCTCCATAGTTGTTCTGTCCATGTACAATGCAAAAAAAGATGGTTAATTGTCTCAGCATGTTCTCCACATAAAGGATATCTAGAAGCCAATTGATAGCCTCTTTTCTTTAGATTTTCATGAGTCAAAACTGCTTCTTTTGTCAATAACCACATGAAGCAGTTTACTTTGTAGGGTACTTTTGGTTTCCAGATCATCTTCCATGGCCATTCTGTCTCCTGTCCAGCATTCTTGTTGAGTTCCTTATAAGTTGAATTTACTGAGAATTGACCTTTGGTATCATTCTGCCAAACCAATAAGTCCTCCTTTTCAGTGAGGTTGCTGAAAGAGCTTACTGAATCTTGAGATTCTGCCACTTTGTCTATCTCCCAATCATGAAGGTTCCTCCTTAAGAACAAATTCCATCGTTGTCCAGTCCACATTGTAGCCACAGTGGCCTGTTGATGTTGGCATAAAATGAACAATTCAGGATGCAACTGTTTCATAGGGACAGACCCATTCCGCTTGTCCTCCCAGAAGGATATCTTTGAACCATCTCCCACTTCTACCTTGGTTCTGTGATATAGCACTGGCCATAGATTTCTGATTGCCCTCCAAACAATGCATTTTTTCCGATAAGAATTTGAAGTTCTCTTTTTTCTCTTTAGGCCATCATAGTCTGTGGGTTCCTGAACTTGGGACATTAAGAAGAAATTAAGTTGTACCTTTTTCCAAAACTTCTGATTCATCAAATGAGTTTGCCTAATCCCTTTGAATGGAAAGGGATGTTCTTACTTAGGTGTCGGTGTAGCATCCTGAAAAGAATCTGTTACTATAGTCAAATACAGATGTATTTCTTCACTTTCTTTTTGTGCAATACGGCTTCACATGTAGAAGCCATGTTTGATCTTTTGAGCACATAACATGACATGTAATGGTGCTAATTGTACATACTCACCAGCATTAACTTGATGCTGATATTAATAAATTCATCCTTTTCTGATAATTTTTTTGGTGATGTTTTTTACTTTATCATAGAACGATTTGGTCAAAGCTGGTGCTTTTTTCCTCTTAAATGTTGGTTACAATCATTGACTGATTCTCTGGTTCTTCAATTGCAGCTGCTTATTGATAATATTAGCCGGCCTGCCCCTAATATCACACATCTATTACTCAAATTTGATGTCGATGGCGCTGTTGAGAGGACCGTGCTTCAGCCAAAATTTCACTATAGGTTCTATTTCAATTGATATATGTTATTTTAACTCCTGTGCTCCTTTGTTTTACTCAAGGACTTGAAAATCGTTCTTTCTACTGCAGTTGCTTGAAGATCATTCTTGATGTGTTGGAAAAACTTCTGAAACCTGACATCAATGCTTTGCTCCATGAATTTGCATTTCAGGTTTGAGTGGTTTGATCATTGTATTGGGGTGTATATTCTTGTTTATTTGCCTTTTCATGTGAAAAAAGATTGTCCATTGACTTTAAGCTGCAGAAGCTGTCAGTCTATGTTCTTGAAAACTGCTATAAATCCTTGTACTTTTGGTGAGCTTATAATTGGTTACTATATGCAGCTACTTTATGAGTTATGTACCGATCCCCTGACTTGTAATCCTATGATGGATTTGTTGAGCACCAAAAAGTATTGGTTCTTTGTACAGGTGCGACTGTGTAGATTGAAATTATTTTGTATATTACTCGCACATTTTAAAAAAAACATTCTTCCTCTTGATCAATATTTGTCTCAATTATTGTTTAAATTTATCTTTACAGCATCTGGATTTAATTGGCATTGCTCCACTTCCCAAAAGAAGTAGTAGTCAGGCACTTCGTATCAGTTCCCTTCATCAGGTCTGTTTTTGAGCTTGTGGTTGTTTGTTCCTCCAATTAGCTAGGTGAATTTGCTTCAAATATTTCTCCAATTTTGCTTACTTGTGATATCATTAATTGGTTTCACATGTCCCTTATTTCTTCAGAGAGCATGGCTGTTGAAGCTGCTTACAATAGAATTGCATGCAGCTGATATATCTAGTTCCACTCATCGGGAAGCTTGTCAAAGTATTCTATCTCAACTATTTGGAGAGGGAAATTTTGAACACGATGTTGATCTCGGTGTATCTTCTCCCTATAGTCAAATCAGTCCTGGAGTGAATGGAGCCAGAATGATTAGTAAAACTAAGGTAAAGTTTTTACTGCTCACTATGTCTTGAGTATTCAGGAATATGATTACATCCTCTCGTTTTTGCACTGGTTCTCATTGTTATTAATGACACATTCCAAACATTTTATTTCATGCTTCTGTTTCCTGTCTTTGCCATGCCCTCTTGTCCCTCTCTCCGACCATCTTTTACTATCACTTCTGAACATTCTATTCAACAAGTCAAATTTATTTGCTTTTTGTTCATATGAAGTCAAGGATTTGCTCAAAATCATTGAAACTCTCTAGTCTGAACTTATATGTTTTCTTCTATTTTCATATTTATATTCACCTTGCTCTCAACATTTCTTCCGCTTAAGTGGTGACATTACCCAGATTGTTCCTGCCATAATCCCTTGTCTATTTTCAATGTGTTCTTAACTTCTGCCCCACCTCCATTATGTATATCTTGATCATTTCTCCTCTTCTTCGTCTGCACAGTTTTGAGATATCTCCCAAATCACTTAGAGCAACCTTCCCTAAAGTTTCTCCCTTTTGTTGTTGATTCCCTCTTATAGTATGTAGAAGGTGTCATGTATAAGTTGCTCCCAAACCTGTGCATCTAATAAGAACTTTTGCTTCTATCGAAATATTTCTAATGCTTCTGCGGCTGCTATTTCAAACCTCTTGGTGGCCGTTTGCTTTGTGGACATAATTTTTATTTTTGATACCGGTAAAGTTGTAGGAGACCTCCAAAAATTGAGTTACAGCATTTCCAACAACAAAAAACATCTACTAGATTACATGTTTCCTATGAAGTCTATAATTTCTGCATTCTGTTCTATTCCTTCTTCTTTACACCAAAAATAAAAGGTTGTCATACACAACCATTTGACCTTCTTAAAAGGATTAGCCTTGTTTTCAAAGCACATGATGGTATTATACTCCACCATTTTTTCTGAGTTTTACTTTCCCATCCTTCTGATCCAACAACTGAGTAAGTCTGCTGTGTGTTCTAGCATGATCCACTCTGTTTGTGTTAGGCCCAAAAATAAGTTCCGTAATAATGTTGTCACTCTGCAGTGTAGGAACAAGTGGTTATTAGTTTCCTCAGTTTCATTATAGAGAGAGCACCAAGAAAACGGACATAATTATTCTTGGATGATTAATAGTTGTTGGATTGTGTACTTGTGATTTCTTTTGTTCAATGGAATAAATATGGATATTACGCTGTATAATCTAAGTTAGTTTGGTTTTAAACTGGATAAACTTGGATATATTTTTGTTTCTAATTTTAACCTTGACCTTCACAATATATAATTTTGAGAAGGGCTTTGGCAGAAGGGTGATTTGTCATGTTATTTGTTTTATCCACGTCTGGCTAATCTGTGGATTGTTATCCTACATTGGATGTGGTATGAAAGTTTAATCTATTAGGAAAAGAACACTTCTATTTACATAATTATGTCTTCAACATTTCCCTCATATGTGGCATGATTCTCTTTCATGAGCCAATTACATGAATTTTTTTTTTGGGTGTTTAATAGTGGGTGGCTGTGAAACTTGACCCAGGATCTCTGCATTTTCTGGTACCATGTTGGAATGTCTTGCGATCGCGTCTGAAACATCAAACAGTTAGAGAGAGCACACTTCTATTTATTTATGTCTTCAATATCGTATGTAAAAATTCAACCAAACAGAAGTATAAAATGTACCAAATTTAATACTGGTATTATTTTGTAATCCTGGTAACCAAATGGGCCCTTATTGTGGTATTCCTTTCTTGTCACTTGTGTTTTCTTCATAACTTCAATTTATTTTTAATATTTTTTTGGATTAGATCTTTTTCTTTTGGATAAGTATCTTCTATTTTCATTATTAAAGAAAGTAAGAACAACTTCCATTGTTTTTATGTATAGGTATTGGAGTTGCTTGAAGTTGTCCAGTTTAAATCTCCTGATACTGTGTTGAAATCTTCTCAAGCAGTTTCATGGGCGAAATATGGGTTTCTGGTAGGAACCTTGTTAGGTTTGGAGCAGTTTTTCTTTGCTATTATTTTTGGGGGAGTAGTCTTTTCATTCTCTGGCATTCTGCAGGCTGAAGATATACTTACCAATCCTGCTACTTCTGAAAAAGGTGGTGTTTATTACTACTCAGAACGTGGAGACCGTTTAGTTGATCTAGCTGCATTTCGTGACAAATTATGGCAGGTACAGTATTTCTTAGCAATCCAGTTTTTCCTTACTTTATCCCTTTATTTTATTTATATAAGATCTCTTTAGCCATGTGAGATTGTTTTTACCCACTGGAGGTGCTGCATAACCTTTCTTTTAAATTTTTATCCCTCTTTCAGAAATACAACTTGTTTAATCCCCAGCATAGCTCCTTTAATACTGAAGTTGAGCTAAATGAAATCCGAGATACAATCCAACAGCTGTTACGATGGGGTTGGAAATACAACAAAAATCTTGAAGAACAAGCAGCTCAGCTTCATATGTTAACTGGCTGGTCTCAAATTGTTGAGGTCACATTTCTTTTACTTTGTCACTTGGTTCTCAGTTCGTCGGTATGCTTTGCTGTATGTGAGTGTGTTGCGCTAACATATTCTGTTATGCAATTTTTCTTCTAGGTCTCTGCCTCCAGCAAAATATCCTCTCTTCCCAACCGTTCTGAAATATTATTTCAGTGAGTGACCATGTCGTTTTTATTGTTTTGTTGCTAATCTGTGATCCTGTCTCACTTTTTCTTCCATGCATAGGTTGCTTGATGCCTCTCTTGGTGCTTCTGGTTCTCCCGACTGCTCATTGAAGATGGCATTGATACTGACACAGGTTGTACATTTCTCATCTTCTTAGTTTGTTGAAGTGGTGACACCATGTATTCAGTTTCCTCGATTATTATTCTTATTTTGCTTAAGATATTTGTGTAGGTTGGTGTCACATGCATGGCCAAACTACGTGATGAAAGATTCTTATGCCCTAGTGGTTTGAACTCTGATACTGTCACTTGTCTTGACATCATGATGACAAAACAATTATCTAATGGAGCATGCCATTCTATTCTATTCAAGCTTATACTGGCGATTCTTAGAAATGAATCATCAGAAGCATTGAGGAGGCGGTATAATGCTTCATATTTGATTAATCTATTCCTTTAGTTTTGCTGCAGAGACAAAAGGAAGTCTCTGACTTTTGTTGTTTGTTTCTTGCTACAGCCAATATGCTTTGCTCCTTAGCTATATCCAGTACTGTCAGCATATGCTTGATCCTGATCTTCCAACCACAGTAATGCAATTATTGACAATGGATGAACAGGAAAATGATGATCTGGATCTTGAAAAGGTTTTACAATCTCCGTGGGGAAACTGCCCATTGGATCTCCCTATTGTTATATTTTTACTGGATCAATTTAACACAATGATGTAGAGGGTTGTTATTTCATTTTCTCATTCTGTTCCATCTTAAACTTGAACAGATTGTCAAAGATCAGACTGAAATGGCACATGCAAATTTTTCAATAATAAGGAAGGAAGCTCAATCACTTCTAGATCTGGTGTGTAGAATAGTTGAGATTTAATTCTTAATTTTGTTTGTTGTTTCTTCTGATGCTGATCTATATCGGGGATTGGGACTGGTAATATGAGCAAGCTCATATAGGCGGATTTAACTTCTCTCACTCATCCGTGCAAGTTATTTTATTTAATGTATTCCATTATTACTCTATTTCTCTACTTTCTATGATTATTGTTAAGTGTGTGACTATCTCATCTAAAAGCTTAAGCTGTTAGAGAGAGCACACATGTATTATTTAATTATATTCTCTACATGCCCCCTCACGTGTGGGTCTGATTCTTTTTCACGGGTCAAAGCGCGTGGAAATTCTTTTTGATATGGGTGGACCATCTCATCTAAAAGCTTAAGTTATTAGAGAGAGCACACTTTTATTAGTTAATTGTATTCTCAATACATCCCCTAATGTTAAATTAGGTCTTGAGCCTAACTCACACCCCAAAAGCTAGCTCAAAGGGAGGAGGATCGCAAGCCTTATAAGGGGTCCACCCGTCTCATAACTACCAATGTGGGACTTCTGTCATTCTTTAACACTTAAACCTCACTCCCAATGCTTAACATCTAGTGCGTGGGCAATTTTAATTTTGGGGGTCCAACATTGGGTGAGATGGGTCCTGCTCCGATACCAAGTTGAAGTTTGTGACCATCTCATCTAAAAGCTTAAGCTGTTAGAGAGAGCACACTTTTGTTAATTAATTATATTCTCAACAATTATCATAATTCATCTACTTTAGTACTCGATCAAACTCTAAAAAATGATTTCCTGCTTCTTTTCCTCAGTATCTAACACATTATTGCTCCATATTTTCGTTTTGCATTTTGAAGTGTATATGTATCACAATTGCTTTCTTGCTGCGCTAGCTTACCATGCTTTTTTGTTTTTATTCTAAAAACAGATCATAAAAGATGCAACCCATGGCAGTGAATCTGGAAAGACTATCTCGCTCTATGTTTTGGATGCTTTAATTTGCATTGATCATGAAAAGTTTTTCTTGAGTCAACTGCAAAGCAGAGGCTTTTTAAGGTCTTGCCTTATGAACATCAATAACTTTTCTCAGGTACTTGATACATTACCCCCCCATGATATCTCTCTTGATATCTGGCATTCTTGCCTTTACTTCAAGTATTACTGTTATACATCTCTGTTTTCCTATTGGAGCATCTCATCTCTTCTCCTCTAAATTTTTTTTTTTTGGGTGGACAATCTCTTCAACTAAATTTCACGTTTCCATTATTTCCTTCTAGTTTCACATTTATGCCTGTCAACACTTTGTTCTGTCAATATTTATTAGTAACTAGTAATAATCATACTTATAGTAGGTTCTCTCTGACCATCCTTGCTATTTCATGTATCTACTCTGTATTCGCTTTCATGGCTGTGCATCATATTTTACACTGAAATGTATTCACGTGTATGCAAAAACCTCTTATTCTGATATTCATGCTGTTGCTAAGTGAAAAATCCTAGGAAGCCAGCTTTCTTCTGCTTTGGAATTAATTCAAACCATGACTTCTGTTAGTATCAGTAATGGAAAGACACGAGTAATATAAAAATATAGGTAATGAAATGTTATGATTGAACTCATTATCTTTTTTTTGGAATTACATATATATTTTTACTCTTTTTAATCATCGTGTTTTTTGTTTAGTTTTTTTATTCAAGCCCACATTTAAGTTGCGCTTTGTGCTTAAATCACTAATAGACCTAGAGCGCTTTTTAGAGCTTTTCACCTTTTACAAGGTTGAAGCATATGAGTTTTTGGTATTACCTAAAGTAGATCTATGTCAACCACACAAATAAAAAGGTTGTGTTTCTTTTTCTTGTTGTTGATAATGTTTTACCTTTATTTTGGATCTTTATTAAAGGAATTTTGCATTTTTTTGGTTGTGTAAGTGAGTCTTTGTTTGCGAAGTGCGCTAAGGAGTAGAAAGATGTAAACAAAGGAAAATCATGATTATGTCAGAGTTCATGTGGCCTCATTAGGGGTGTATTTCTCCTTTGAAATGTGTATTAACTTTCCAATCTGATGGAAACCCTCTCCATGCATTAACTTGCATGCAATATGTTGTGTAGTTTTTATTTTTTAAATTCTACTTTTAGTGGGTTTTAAAAGTTCGATTGGCATCTCTCATCAGGATGGTGGGCTCTCTTTGGAGTCAATGCAGCGTGTCTGCACTCTTGAAGCGGAACTTGCTCTTCTTCTGAGAATTAGCCACAAGTATGGTAAATCTGGGGCCCAGGTGCTTTTTTCAATGGGTGCATATGAGCACATATCTGCCTGTAAGGCACTGAATATGCAATTGAAGGTATTTTTTCTTCTCTTCATGTGATTTTGTTTGCAATATCCTCTTTGATTAAATTGTTACAATTTTTTACCAGGGAAGCCACCGGCGCATGGATGGCAAATTTGGAAGAGAATTGTCAGTTGATGTTGATAAACAACGAATGATAATAGCTCCAATCTTGAGATTGGTGTTTTCACTTACGTCATTGGTTGATGCATCTGAATTTTTTGAGGTTTGCTTCGTTTCTTCAATATCAGTATAATGTTGTAAAGACATGTAAAAATATTTCATTTTAAAGTCAAGTTTTTGATAGCTTATGGTGCTTAACATTCTTGTTCACTAACAAATAATCTTTTGTAGAAAGAAACGAAGAGTTATCCTTAATGGTTGATTCAACTAATTATATAGTTCTAGAATATGAAATCTCTGAATGCACTTCTGGCAATTTGGCACTTATGCAAGAGGTTTACCATATTTTAAAAGAGTTCTCTTTCTCTCGCGATCTGTCATTTTAATTACGTGGGTGACTAGCAGGTTAAAAATAAAGTTGTGCGTGAAGTCATTGAATTTGTAAGAAGTCATCAATTACTTTTTGATCAAATCCTTCGAGAAGATCTTTCTGATGCTGATGACTTGACAATGGAACAAATAAATCTGGTTGTTGGCATACTTACAAAGGTACACATGCGTACAATTTGTTTGGCATTCTGTCTTTTAGGTGGATTTCTATTCCACTGATGGTTATATTACTGATGATATTTTAGCCATTTAAATTGCCACTTGCTAGTCTTGCCTCTATAGATAACACTTTTTCTCAACTTACTTTTTAACTGTATTTCTGTGTAGATTTGGCCATATGAAGAGACCGATGAATATGGTTTTGTTCAAGGGCTTTTCGTGATGATGCGTTTTCTTTTCTCTCGTGAGCCAGATTCTTTTATTACAAACCAATCCATGCATTTTCAGGAGGTAATAAGAATTTCCAGGTTTAGCTTGATGGTGTATTGTTGAGGCAAGATGTATATAGCGGTGAAGCTTGTATAGTCATAGACCTTCTCAGTTGTGTTTCCTTTTGTATGTATTATCAGGAACGGCGGAAGGCAGAAATGAATGCATCTCGTCTTTGCTTTAGCCTGAGCTCTTATCTCTATTTTCTTGTAACGAAGAAGTCCTTAAGATTGCCGGTACATCAAAATTGGCTTGTTTTGATTATTTTCCTGCTTATTAACTTTTAAATTAACGGTTAGGCATGAAGTGCTTATGTCCTTTTCTCTTGCTGGTGCCTTGAAAAAAAAAATTGGCATGTGTCACAATTTTGTTCACTCTATTTGGATCAGGTCTCAGATGGTCCAATGGACTATCGCACTTCTGCTGGTCAGCAACAGCCAACCTTGAATTTACTTGGTTTTCTTCTCAACTCGCTGGCTACAGCATTGGAAAGAGCTACTGAGGACAGATATTTACTGCTTAGCAAGGTGAAAGATCTGTGTTTTGGCTACTGAATAAAGAATTAATATTTGATTATCTGAGCTCTAAATCTCTTTATTATCCCAGATTCAAGACATAAATGAACTATCAAGACAGGAAGTGGATGAAATCATCAATATGTGTGTTCCCAAGGGTTGTATTTCGTCGTCCGAGAACATTCAGAAAAGGTACATGTTGCTTCATGTAATACAATTGCAGGAGAGAGTTTTGCTCGTCTAGTTATGAGATGTCTGATTTAGATTATTAGAACTCACTATAATAGCTAGAGGGTGGGGGGTCGTAGCCACATAAAGTAAAGGTTGAGCGGTCAGTTGAACACCCTTCATCAAAAATTTATGTTGTGTATGTAGATAGTAAGCTTCCTATTAGTGCAACTCCATCGGTCCAACTCATGTTTTCTGGTTATCTCCTTTTTGATTGCTGATACAAACGGCAGTTTATTTGCACCAGTCCTAGTGGCAGTGATGACCACACCTATAGAATAACTACTACAACTGTTTTACTCGAGTAATTACTTGTATCCAGACATAATGTCTCCCTGAAATTTCTTTAATATCCAAGTCACAAAAATAGATCCTGTTTGGTGGTCAAATCATAGGAAGTACACTTAGTGGGTGTTTGGATTGACTTATTTTTAGTGACTTTGACTTTTAAGCTCTTTTGTAGTTTTGGAAGTATTTGGGTTTAAGCACTTTTTTAAGGCTAAAAAAGTACCAAAAAAAGCCAAAAGTCAAAAGCTGGGTGTTCCCAACTTATTACTTTTGGCTTTTAACTTATGAGTCATTTTTAAAAAGCCAATCCAAACACCCCCTTAATTTTTATTTCATTAATCTTTAATGCAATATGTGGATTTTGTTGACCATCACATATATGATTTACAGTCATATGCGTAATCTTGCAATTGTTGTGCTGACTGGATGATCTACATTGCTTAGAGGTTAATGATTATCATGCTTCAAATCCCTTTAGTATGCTAATCTGACTAATTTTCTGATTGGTTATATTCCAGGAGATATGTCGCAATGTTGGAGATGTGCCAGATTGTTGGAGATAGGAATCAACTTATGACACTATTGCTTTTACTAGCGGAAAACGTGATGAATATTACCCTTGTTCATTTTCAGGACAGGTACGATATTTGAGACACTTTTCTTTCATTCATGGCTATACAAATTCTGCTTGGTTTAACTGCAACTGGGCATTGCAGTTCTTTCGAATGTGGTACCAAACCCTACTCAAAAGACGACTTGAATTTGCTATGTGGAAAGTTAATTTCAGCTTTGGAGAGGCTTGAATTACTAAGCGAGGTATGCTAACAGTAACTCCTCTCTTATGATACAGTCCTACATTAACTTTTAAGATTATCAATCCTCTCTAAGGGAGTAAGGGTGCATGTGATTGGTCAAAATGTTTTGGAAAACATTTTCTTTAGGAAAACAAGTATCGTAAAAATGAGGAAATGACTTCCCTAATCGTAATAGAGAATTAAGCACCATTGACCCTTGGGAATTATTTTCTTACAACATACCCAGTAGTCCCACAAGTGGGTTCTTGGGCGGGTGAGGAGTACGCAGACCCTGCTCCTATCCCTACATATGGAGGGTAGGGAGGCTGTTTCCCATGGGAATTTTTCGATTATATAAAAAATAAAAGAGCTTGTAATATTTCTCTTGTTTTGCATTATGTAAATTTTTGATACCTGCATGACAATGCTTATTATATTTCTCCTTTTTTTGTAATTTTGGGATTTTGACATTCATTTTCATATTTTTCTTGTTTGCAGGATAAAACAGGTCATGACCTTAAAGTGTTTCGAAGATTAGCTAGTTCTCTGAAAGAAATATCGATTCAGAAGTCACCTGTTTGACTGGCCATCTCCCTCTTTTGTTCTTTCCTAAAATTTTAGCATAGGGGGTGTGATGAATTTGGTTGAGTTGTAATGTAATTGTATATTATCTTTTATATAGTGCTATCCTATATTTTTTTAATCCTCCAATCTGTTGTACATATTGTATATCATACTACAGCCTCTATTGTGCAATTTAGCTATTCCCATTTCTGAGTTTTTTATGGAGGGGACGGGGGGGGGTTCTAAATGTTACAGAGGACAGATTATGGTAGAAGGTTATTAGGTAGTAGAACATTGTATCGCTTCTACTTCCATATTAGTAGTTGTACTATTACTCTTGTAGTTCTTGCCCTTCGATTGTTATTATTTGTTGGCTTTTGTACTTCGATTATCATATTATTTTGTGTGTTTACTGTTCCGAATGTTTTATCATGCGTTGTATAGTATTTTGTCATGACTTTGTTTTGTTTTTCCGAATTGCGTTGAACTATTTTTTCTTGAGTCAAGGGAATATCGGAAACAATATCTCTACCCTCAAGGTAGAAGTAAGGTCTGTGTACACTCAACTCTTCCCAAACCCCATTTTATGGGATTGCATTGGGTGTGGTTGAATTCTAATGTTATAATACATCAGAACTATTATTAGTTGAACAGACGGCAGAAAAAACTTGTTTCTTCATGACCATTAATGTTAATTATTGAACGTGATAAACCATTAGTCCTATATATCTATGAATCAGATGATCAAGACTTTTTATATGGTCCTTGGTCCTTTATATATATATCCTTTTGTGTAATCTCAACATTCTATGTGCATTTCTATTTTACAAAGTTCAATATTAGTTAGATTAGTCAACATTTATCTCTTTCAATGTAGTAATTACCTCTTATGGATTTGCAATAACGTTTAAGTATTATTACATGGAAGTATTTACCTTTAAGCCAGTGCCTCTCAACATGGCTTGGAGCCTGAGAATATGATGGTTGGCCATAAAAATGAATTTGAGATGATGCAGGATCAAATTGCTGGAGGAGCAAGAGAACTCGATGGTGTCTCAATGGTAGGGATGGAGGGAATTGAGAAGACAACTTTGGCTAACAAAATCAACACTGATTCATTCATTATGTCTCGCTTTGACACTACTGTTTCACAAGAGTATTGTGTGAGAAAATGTACTTGACTTTCATGAGCAGCAAGATGACGGACAACTAGAAGACCGACTTTAAAAGCTTCTAAAAGGCAGGAGGTACTTGGTGGTCATTGATGACATATGGACTACAAAAGGTTGGGTTGATGTAAAAAGAAATGTTTCCCAGACTGCAACAATGGGAATCGAATACTCCTGATCACTCGGAATATGGAGGTGGCTGAATTTGCTAGCTCAGGTAAGCCTCCTTATCAAATTCACCTCATGAATTTTGATGAAAGTTGGAGTTTATTGTAGTGTTGCCGCGTATGTAAGTTCAACAGTTAGCAGAAATGTTGATGTCCAATGCATGAAGGTGTTGGCTTTGAGCTACCATCGCTTGAATAAGTTAAATTGCACCGATAGTGTAAAATTCTTTACATTGTCATTGTGTATGACTTAAATCCGCCCAATAATGTGTGGCTTGTTATATCTGCATGCTCATTCTTACTATAATTTTTCTCTTGTTCCTTAATTATGGGAAGTCTAACATATGATTTTTCATCCTTTGTGGCTTTCTTTTTCTGCAGCAAGTGGTGATGACCTTAAGGTACACTAAATAGCACAGGATAGTTAAATGTTCTTACTTAGCTCATTAATACGAGGGATGAATACACATAACAACAATCAAATGAAAAGATTACTAACTGATATGAAACTTGACAGGCTTCGTATAGTTGTCTTCAGTGTCTTGTTGAATCTACAGCTTGGTGAAATTCACAAAAGCAAGAGCAAGTATGGTTATTTCTGCAAAATCTCGTGGTCAAGGAATAATCGTGCAAGGCGTGGAATGTGATCACTACTTGATGCCCAAGAGGTTCAGTAGCAATTTTCGCCTTTACAGGCATTATGTGCAAGTTAAGAGGACCTCAAGTAAGGGCAACTTACCAACAATGTTACTAACTTCTTAAGGTTTTGCGGAAATGCATCTAGCGTAGGAAGGAGCGAAAGGGGAAAGCTCTAACGCAGGCATGATACATAAACGTGCCCTTTAACTTGACTTCATCTGACCCTCCAACTTTGATTGTGCACTAGTGGACACTCAAACTTGTAGAGAATTGAACAAGTAGACACACACGTCCTACTTGGCATCCTATGTGGCATTCTACGTGTGCTATGCCACGTAGGACGCATGTGTCTACTTGTTCAACTTTATACAAGCTTAAGTGCCTACTTAGGTCAAGTTAAAATGACATATTTATGTATTATGCCTATATAGCATATGAGGCCAAATATGCTATAAATTTTTCTTCTAATTCCTCTTGTAAGTTTCTCAGTTAAAGTTTCTTTGAATTGTACAAATTTCTTATTCACTGTTTTAAGCTTTCTTATTATTGCACTGTCTCACTTCTGGTAACTGCCAAATAGAAGACAGGATTTTCCTTTCTTTTAATAAAAAACTACCCCAAGCAGTCAAACAAGATGGCTTTAGTTTTCTTTGTTGAAAAAGACTTCAATCCACTTCCAAGAACTTTCATTGAAGAATAAATGTAACGCCAGAGAGACAAAATGAAGTGTCAATTAAGCCATCTTCTTTCAGACTTTTCGTTTTCCACGTGGAACTCTCACCATCACTGTTTAAAAGTTGAATTTTTAGGTACTTTGCATATATTTGACTTATGTGTCAAAGTCTATTGAGAATATAATTATCTATTAAAAGTGTGTTATCTCTAATAGTTAAAGCTTTTAGATGAGATAGTCACACATAGTATCAGAGCATGCAGTAATCGAATCTCACCGCCATCCATATCAAAAAGAATTTTCACATGCTTGACCCATGAAAAAAGAATTAGATGAGATGGTCACACACTTCATCAAAGTCTTCAGTTGTTTCTAGAGTTAGATGAGATGGTTTCAAAGGGTTTAGGCTTGTTGGTGTGCTCCCTCCACGAGGTAGTTCGAAGGGTTTAGGCTTATTGGTGTGCTCCCTCCACGAGGTAGTGGTAAGGTCTTGTGTACACTCTACCCTCTCCAGACCACACTTCTCTCCGGACCCTACTTGTGGAATAAAAGACAGACCTTTGCACTTTCTGTTTTTAAAATTGAGAAATTTTAACCAACTCGTGGCAATTCATCCATTATCATACTGAGAGATAATCTGCCTTGTTCATTGTGCAGAAACTCCCTATTGCATCACACACATACAGCACATGACATGGCTTATGCTGCTATTACTTCCCTAATGAGCACCATACAGCAGTCAATGGAATTTAGAATATGTAATTGGCAACAGGTTTATGACAAGCTTGAATCCCTGAGAGGTATTATGGAGAAACCCTGCGGCGATCTTGAAGCACTGACAAGCTTGGAAGCTGAAATCATAGAGCTTGCAGGCAACACTGAAGATATGGTTGACTTGGAATCGAGAAACTTTTACTCAGCTACAAACATAGTGACACAGCGATTAGATTCTTGGGAAATTCGTTCCTTCTTGAAACAAGCAGCAGGGTACATTGATTCCATGATGAACAGGTGGATGGCGATACAGAACAGGTATACCAACGGCAAAGATCTGAAAGGACAAAATTTGTCCCTCGCCAGTACATCTCAACTTGCCTTAGAGCCCGAGAATATGATGGTTGGCCTTGATAATGAATTTGAGATGATGCAGGATCAACTTGCTAGAGGAGCAAGTGAAGTAGAAGTTGTCTCAATTGTAGGGATGGGAGGCATTGGGAAGACAACTTTGGCTGACAAAATCTACACTGATCCATTCATTATGTCTCACTTTGACATTCGTGGAAAAGTTACTATTTCACAAGAGTATTGTGTGAGAAATGTAATTATAGGCCTTCTTTCTTCCATAGGCGGAAAGACGCAAAAATTCTTTGAGCAAGATGATGGACTACTAGCAGATCGACTGCAGAAGCTTCTAAAAGGCAGGAGGTACTTGGTAGTCATTGATGACATTTGGACTACAGGAGCTTGGGATGATATAGTACTATGTTTTCCAGACAGTAACTGTGGAAGCCGAATACTCATGACTACTCGGAATATGGAGGTGGCTGAATATGCTAGCTCAGGTATGCGTCCTTATCAAATGCGTCTCTTGAATTTTAGTGAAAGTTGGAATTTACTGCACAAAAAAGTCTTTGAGGTGGCACGTTTTTCTCCTGAATTTCACGAAATTGGGAAACAAATTGCATTTAATTGCAAAGGATTGCCTCTAGCTATTGTTGTGATTGCTGGACTTCTCCAGAAAGTTGGTAGATCATTGGATGAGTGGAGAAGTGTTGCCAATAATATAGCTTCTTTGGTAAGCACTGATCTCGATATCCAATGCATGAGAGTACTAGCTTTGAGTTACCGTCACCTGCCACATCACCTAAAAGCATGCTTTCTATATTTTGCGGTGTTCCCTGAGGATAAATTAATTTTAGTGAATAAACTCATGAAATTATGGGTAGCAGAGGGTTTTTTGAAGGTAGAAGAGATGAAAAGCATGGAAGAGGTGGCTAAAAAATGTCTAAAGGATCTTATAGATAGAAGTTTAATTACCATTCAATGTGTGAGTTTTGATGGAAAAATAAAAGCTTGCAGTATGCATGATGTGATCCGTGAACTCTGCTTGACAGAAGCTCGAAACATAAATTTTTTGAGTGTTATTATGGATAAGCAACACTCACATGAACAATCCATGGTTTTTTCCACAAAGCATCGAGTTCGGATTAGTATCCAATCGGAACAATCCGAACTTGTTGCCAATCAGTTGGCAATGATTCGTAATAATGCAACCTGTTCTATTCTCCTTTTCATTGAAAATCTCTCAAGCTCAATAATAATGCAAGAGTTGGAGCATTTTAAGGTACTAAGAGTACTAGATCTTGCTTCGCTGACATTGCATATTTTCCCCACTTGTATAGTTGATGTGTTTCACTTGCGATATCTAGCTTTGACTATTGACTGGTCCAGTATCTTTCATCAGGGCATGTACATTCCTTCATCAATTACTCGCCTTCAATGTCTACAAACTTTAATACTCAAATGTCCACTATCTCTCGCGTGGAAGTATTCTCGACCTTTCTTATTACCATTGGATATTTTCAAGATGTTGCAATTGAGACACCTCTCTTTGGATTGGAATTACTTGAATCAATATGAGTATGTTGAGAGAAGCTGCATTCTGAGAAATTTGCAATATTTGTCGGGGTGGAATCCTTTATCTTGCACTGCATCATTCTTTAGGCTACTTCCCAATGTAAACAAGTTGCAGATATGTGGTATCCGAGAAGACTACATAAGAAGTAACAAGGACAAGAGCATCCATAATATTTGCTACTTGGATCAGCTTAAGGAATTGAAATTTAAGATGACAAAAGTGGTTAATAATGGAAAACCAATGTACCCTACTTCCTTGGTTCTTCCGTCTCTAGATAATTTTCCAAAGAACCTCAACAAGTTATCTTTTACAGGTACTCGTTTGCATTGGGAGGATTTGGACATTCTTGGTAAGTTACCCAAACTCGAGGCCCTCAAACTAGGATATGATGCCTGCATTGGTACCGATTGGAAAGTAGCTGACCAAGGCTTTCCACACTTGAAGTTCTTGGGAATGAAGCATTTGTACTTGCATTACTGGAGAGCTAGTAGTGATCACTTTCCACTCCTTGAACGATTAGTCATTCATCGTTGTTGGAGCATGTATTCCATCCCGCAAGATTTTGTAGATATTACCACACTTCAGCTAATTGATATAAGTGATTGTGCAAAATCTGTTGGGAACTCTGCAATGAATATTCAGCAGGAAATTGAAGATAGCTATGCAAGTTCTGTTGATGTCCGTATCAGTTAGTTCTTTCAATTAACTCTGTCGTTTTACTTAATTTACTTTTACTCTTATTTACTTGTATCCAAATTATGAGATTAGTAAAAACATGAACTATACTATTTTATTTCCTTCCTATTGCTCCCTTAATAGAAAAAAACTCTTCTATTAAAATGCTAGTGAAAGTTCTGTTGTTTTCCTGTCTTTTTGACAAAGTTGAAAAAAAAAAAGGAGAGAAAAAGAGGGACCTTTGGTCTGTTCTTTTGGTTAGTGGACACTTTTAGGATCTGATAGTGACCTCAAATCTTTCTGCTTTATGACTATTCTAATATGTTAAATGCAATAATGGAACAAACTCAATAACTAGATCAACGCAATTCAAACTCAAGCAACTGATAGATATATTTCACTAACTTATATATAAACTATGAGACATTATGTGGAAAACTTATAAGGTGTTATGAGGGAAAAATATTGATCAAGAGAAGAATCCTAGAAGGTGATATAAGGAAAATGATTGACATTAGAAATTTCTATATACAAAGTACTCAATTTCACCTTAATTTTTGTTTTGATTACAAAAATCATTGTATTTATCCCGAATTTCTCCGCTGATTTTAGTTAAACTACCCAAAATCGGGTCTAGATCCCACACCCATATCGTAGTGCGGCACTGAAAGTGAAGAGTGCGAGTCAAACAAGATGGCTTTAATTTTCTTTGTTAGAAGTTGGAATTTACTGCACAGAAAGGTCTTTGAGATAGAATGTTCTTCTCCTGAATTTGAAAAAATTGGGTAGCAAATTGCATTAAAATGCGGAGGAGTACCTCTAGCAATTATTGTGATTGCTGGACTTCTCTCAAAAATCAGTAAGGAATTGGATGAGTGGCAAACTGTTGTCGAGAATGTAAGTTCAGTGGTAAGCACAGATCTTGAATCCCAATGCATGAGAGTCTTGCCTTTGAGTTACCATCACTTGCCTTCTCACCTAAAACCATGCTTTCTATATTTTGCAATTTTCCCAGAGGATAAGCTAATATCTGTAGATAAACTTGTCGAGTTATGGGTTGTAGAGGGATTTTTGAAGGTAGAAGAGTTAAAAAGCAAAGAAGAAGTGGCAGAAAAATGTCTAAAAGAACTAATACATAGAAATTTAATTTCCATTAACAGTTTTAGTTTTGATGGAAAAATTGAGAGTTGTAGAATGCATGATGTTATCCGTGAGCTGTGCTTGAGGGAAGCTCGGAGCATGAATTTTGTGAATATTCTCGGAGGAAAGAATGATCAAAATCCATCCATGCATTATTCCTCTATGAGTCGAGGTCGGATCAGTATCCAAATGAACATGTCCGACCTTATTATTCGGAAAATATCCGCGAGGTATCCTAATAATGATATCCATTCTATTACCTGTTTTAGAAAGCATTGGTACATGCCAAAATTGCCTTTCAAGCTAGTAAGAGTACTAGATCTTGGTCTTATTAGCTTAACTGCATTTCCCAGTTTGATACTTGATTTAATTCACTTGAGGTACCTATCTTTGAGTCTTTATCCTGGCTTAGAAATCTGTCAAGGAGAAGAGGTTCCCTCATCAATAGACATTCCTCAAGCGGTATCTAACCTATGTTATCTGCAAACTTTTATACTTAAGCTATCACCTAATGAGGCCTGGAAATACCCTTTCAAATTACCATCGGAAATTTTGACAATGGTGCAGTTGAGGCACCTCCATTTGGACTGGAATTACTTGCGGAAGCATGAGTTTACAGAGAAAAGGTTGGTTCTGAAAAATTTGCATAGTCTGTCTGGATGGAATCCTAGATATTGGACTGGATCTCTCTTTAGACTATTTCCTAATATAAACAAGTTGCAAATATGTGGCACCCCTGAAGACTTCCATAGTCGCAAGGACTTGTATGATTTTCGCTACTTAGATGAGCTCAAGGAATTGGAATTTTGTCTAACTATGGAGCGAAAACGACAATATATGCAACCTGCAGATTCCTTGCTCCTTCCTCCACCAGATGCTTTTCCACTAAACCTTAACAAGTTATCTTTTAGTCGGACTTATTTGAAGTGGAAGGATTTGAACATTGTTCGTAAATTGCCCAAACTTGAGTCTCTTACACTAACATATGATGCCTGTATAGGCGAGGAGTGGGAAGGAGTTGACGAAGGCTTTCCTTGCTTGAAGTTCTTGCTACTCGACTATTTGGACATTCAGTTCTGGAGAGCCAGTAGTGATCACTTTCCCTGCCTAGAAAGACTTTTTCTTGATTGTTGCTGGAATCTCCATTCAATCCCTCGAGATTTTGCAGACATAACCACACTTGCTCTAATTGATATACGTGGTTCACAATCTGCTTGGAATTCCGCCAAGCAAATTCAACAGGACATGCAAGACAATTATGCAAGTTCACTTGAGCTCCACATTCGTCCGGCTTTGTAAGACATCTTCTTTCTTCATATAATTATATGTTCCTTAATTGTGGGAAATCTAGCATATCATTTTTCTTCCTTTGTGTATTTTTTTTCCTGCAGAAAGTGGTGACGATCTTAAGGCACACTGATTAGCCAGTTCTCGAAAGAAATGTCAATTTAGAAACCAAATGTGTGAGTGGTTGTTTTCGTTCATTTTCTTTTCGTATCAAATACTTTAGCATAGGGGCGCGATCATGAGTGTAGATGGCTCGTAACTTAATTGTATATGATCTTTAGTATAGCGTCTGTAAGTGTTTTTTTAAAGTACTACAAATTTTATGTACAAGAATGAGCATGCTATAGCAAGTTATTATTCTGTTATTATACAATTCTACTACAAGCTATCTGAGCTCATCCTATTCCAAAAAAACTAGAATGAAAAGAAGAAGGAACAAGATGGCCTCTCGAACAGGTGAACTCTGAATCGATGTTTCTTTCAAAGAACTCGATGATCCGTTTTGTCCTGCAGACAAATAAAGGATAAAAATGAAATCCTACAAGGACAACATAATCTGGAATCATAAAATACAAAGAACAACTATAAGAAGTAGAATCAAGAACGAAGATGTCTTACAAGCTTAATGGATATGGACCTCAATAGAACTTGCATACTTGTCTTCCATGTCCTGTTGAATCTGCTTGGCGGAATTCCCAACAGATTGTGCACAGCGATGTATATCAATTAGTGCTAGTGTGGTTATATCTGCAAAATCTTGAGGGATTGAATCCAAACACAAGCAACCTTCAAGAAATAGTCTTTCAAGGCATGGAAAGTGATCACTACTGGCTCTCCAGTATCTAATGTTTAAACATTCGAGTAGCACGAACTTCAAGTGAGGAAATCCTTCCTCAGCTACTTCCCACTCCCCGTCTTTGAAGAAAATATTCGATAGTTTAAGGGACTCGAGTTTGGGCAATTTACCAACAATGCTGAAATCTTTCCCTGGCATGAAGAAATGTCCACTAAAAGTTAAATTCTTAAGGTTTTGTGGGAAAGCATCCAGAGGAGATAGGAGCAAAGGTGGAACAGGATTTTCACAATGTCGCGCTTCTGTCTGAAACCTCAGAGGACCTGAAGGTTTTATGCTTTCTAGAAAGCAAGAAGCAAGTGTATAACTTAGATGAAATTCCAGTTCCTCGAGCTGATCTAAGTATCGAAAATCATACAGGTCCTTGCGACTACAAAAGTCTTCTTTGACACCACATATTTGCAACTTCTTTAACTTAGGAAATACACATATTGTTGTATGGTGTTCATAAGACAAGTAATAGCAACATAAGCCATGATTTTCCCTCTGCCTGAGCTACCACAAGTTTTTAAATTTCTCAAAGTAAAAGAAAACAGAAGTTTATTTCATAGTGTTTCAGCTTAGTCCACAATCTGCCTAGTGCTCTTTACTCTCTAGTCTCTATCAACCAGCTCTACTTTTAGTTTTACATTCAACATAGAGCTTTGCCGAGGATCTATCAGAAACAGTCTTTCTACCTTAACTTCTGCATACACATGCACTACCCTCCGCAGACCCCACTTGTAGGATTACACTCGATACGTTGTTATAAGTTATGGGAATCAAACATATTAGAATAGTCACAAAGCAGAAAGATTTGAGATAACTATCAGATCCTAAAAGTTTCCACTAATCTTATCATGTAAACAAAAGAAAAGACAATAGGTCCTTCTTTTTCTCTCCTCTTTTTTCAACTTTGTTAAAAAGACAGGAAAACAACAGAAAAGTTTTGTGATCATTTCATTATCTTTTTCTCTCCCTTGCTGATTCACACGGGATTCCACATGCCCCATGCTACTCGGGTCAGAGCCTAAGCTAGTGATGCTTTCAGCTGCTGGACTTTCGCCATCTAGGGTGCAACATTATTCGGGCTGCTTCACCTAGCTGCACGAAGCTTGTATTGCTTTCCCACAACCCTGTTTTCACGGTTTAGTTAGCTCCCATTTCGCCCACGTCAGGGCTACTCAGTGCTTGTGGATGGTTCTTTTGTTTTTCTTTGGCATAATACTTCAATATATATCTTTGAATTACTTTAGCTCAAAAAACATAACTTAGAATCCAGAATAAAGCATTGGGATTCAGTAATTAAAGCGCGTAATTCCATTTGGGCAATGGTTTCAGCGATTACCTCTAATTACTCGTAAATTATTAGCTAATCTCATCATAACGATTACCTCTAATTACGCCAAATGACACAATCCTACAACATTTGTCATCCAACATTTTGACCTTGGTGGATAAAGTTACCTGTGTTACATGTTGCTAGTGGGAGGTGGCAGGCATCCCCTGGAATTAGTTGAGGTGAACGAAAGCTGGCCCAAACACCACGGTCATAAGAAAAAACATAATCAAGATTGTGAAAACATGGCTCATTCAAGTACTTAGTTTGAGGGGACAATTAGTAATACAAGCTAAGTGATCTTGGCTTAAATTGTATATAACATCTTTTTTTGTCACTTAAAGCTATGTAATTCACAAGGAATTGACCTACACAACATTTTTTGATGTGATTCAATGAATAAGGGCTCCGATATAACTGAGCCAAAAAAATTTGTGACGCACCTAAAACGCATTAAAGACTTAACAGGAAGTTGTTTTAGAATTTCAAAGACGAACTCGGCCGGAATCACCGTAATGCAAGAATTATCAATGGCAAGAATAATCTTCTTTTTCTCCATGTATACTTGGTTGTGGCAAGACGATCATAGTTTTTTTATGTGAAAAGTGAGCAAAAATAATAAGTATATATAGGAAGTGTGGTATTAAAGGTGTCTTTAAGTTACACTAAGTGGTAAACCCGTACAACACACGTATCGTGGGACTAATTTATAATAAAGGGGTAATGGGAGACATGCATTAATGGAGCACTTTATTCGATTTGATTTTAACTATATAGAATAGTAGAGAAATATTGTAAAACCACCGAAGGACGTTCAGATGAATCTCTTACACCCACGTGGCTTCACCCTTGGACATCCTGTAGACTTAGGTTGTGGAAAAAAAATAAAAACTTTACCATCTATTTTTTTTAAGAGCATGAGCTTGTTTACATTATCGGTCTCTAGTTTGAATAAATGAAGAATTATTGAGGGTCAACCTCTTTTGTCTTATAAAATATGAGTAAAAATGCTTACATTTTACCTTTTGCGAATCCATTTATGAGATTATATTGAATTTATCGTGTTATTGTTGTATTCAAACTAAACGTGCCAAACAAGGTTGCTTCCTCACGGTTTTCTGTTGGAGACCAAAAAAAATTAATACTTCTAAGAAAAGCATACAAAGTATTATTATTATTATTATTATTTTATATTTGATGTATTTACAGAACTCATAAAAGTCATTAGGACCAAATTATACGTCATATTTGTAACCACCTACCACGCACTCATAGTAGTCAAAATACACTGATAATTGACAATGACGAGGAACAAAAAAGATATTTTTCCGAAAGACTTTTAAAACTCATGATTTTGAATAAATTATAGAAGTAGATTATTTTATTAAATTTTAATAAAAATTGAAATTTAATTTATTTTTGAATAAAAAAGGTATCATTTTTTTTTAAATACGTTAAAAATGAACATCACGGTTGATTGGGTGTGCAAAATTTGATTTAATCAATAAATAGAATAGAAAAAAATGTTATTAATTTATCGGTATCAAGATTATTTGGTTAGCTAGTTTTAAACGTTTTTGTAAATTCTTTTATTGAACTACCGGTTTGATTTCCGATTGTTATAATTTAGTTAACTTATGATTAAACCGATCGTGATAATCAATAAGATTATATTAAATGCAATCATGCGCCTCAATATAAATATCAAATACTGATCATAATTTTTTTTTTTAAATAATCTAAATCATTAATTTTACTGAACCACCGTGACTCGAATATGCCTACGTTTTATTTCAAACTATTAATTTATTATGTCGTCATTGCTTTCTTCATCTCAGACATGTTGTTTCCTAGAAACAGCTCCCTCCACCAAAAAATAAAGGGTTTGTTCGATAGTTGGTTAGAGTTATACATATATTAGTAATGTATAAATTAATTATGAGAAAATTTATATACTATTTTATGCAGGGAATTAGTTATATATGCATGGTTGAGTTATTCATGTATTAATTATTCTATCTTCTATCCTTTATAAAATTATATATAGATTTTCTTATAACTTATACGTGTATTAGTTACGCAGGTTTCTGAATTGCAAGCTAATCACCGTGTTAGTTTTATACCTAATCCTTACCAACTACCAAACATGATATTACTTATGCAAGTCTAATACATGCATGTATAATATCTAGTACCCGTTTGTCTATAGATAATTCTGTTTTTTTATAAAAAAAAGTTGAATAATTATTTGAACATAGAATTATTGTAATTTTTCAAATTTCAAAAAAAATCTAAATATTATTTATTTTTAAATTTCACAATTTTTATGTCCGAACGTTCAATAACTTTAATTAAGTAGTGCTTCCAGAAGCCTTACTTCCTTGGCAGCCTATCACTAATTCACATCCCATTTTTGAATATTCAAAATAGTATAATATTATAATGGATCGAGCTACCTTTAATATCATTTTTTTAATGAAAGTAATGATCCAATCAAATAAAAAAGTGATTCATATATAACATCACATTTTGATTTCTTGATCACTAAACTGTCTTTTTATTAATTTCACAGTGTAGTGACATGAACATCATATATGTATATATATATATATATATATATATATATATATTCTCTAAAAATTTATGTATTCTTGAAAAAAGAAATTAGCATAATAAGAATAGTCACTACATAAAATATTTCTCTAAAGGGATATTTAATTATCGTCTCTCATCAGGGTGTATGGTACGATGAATATAATTAATCAAATCTTCTATGTTTAAACATAAATATCAAATTCAAATCCTAAATAATATTTTTATTTTAACAAAACTTATATAACATAAATTTAAATTATTCGAGACTTCGATATAAATTACTATATATAAGTCTTCTCGTCAAGAGAATATTTTGCTACGCCCCATAATACAAGTCATTTACTTTGACTAGGAAATAAAAAATATTATCTATAAATTCTGATGATTTTCCTATCTCTTATTATTTTTTATTTTTTCTTTATAAACCAAAGTCTTTAAGTTCAAAGGCTATATATATATATATATATATATATATAGCTTACTTTAATTCTTTCTTCAACTAGTTACTAGTAATATTTTGTATCCATGAGTGACAACATGACAAATCCCACTGATTGGGTACAAATCTATCAACACACCCTCTCTAGACAACCACCACCACCTCCACCGCCGTCTACCACCGCCATCATTGATGGCGGTGGTAGACCTTCTGATGCCATGACGGTCACCGCCACATCAACTTCCTCCTCTACTAGTCCTCCTCTTTTTCCTTATCATCACGGCCCGATAAGCTGTGATTTTAGGCCCATTAGGAGAAGAACACGGGTTTCACGACGGACCCCAACAACTGTATTCAACACAGACACTAGAAATTTCCGAGCCATGGTTCAACAATTTACTGGAAATCAAACCGGGCCGGTTCAATCACAAGGGCCCGTTCAGTTTTTCGGGCCTAGGAATATGAATCTTGTGAATTCTAGTGCATACAATATACAATATCAGCAGCAAAATTTCACCCCTCAAGTTGAAAATAGTGAAACTTTATTTTTTCATGGATTAGGAAATACTAGTTCTTCTAGATCTAATAATTAATATGGGGATTTTCCAGAATTTGTTTATGAAGGATGATAGGATCAATAATACGTTGCCACGTTTGCATCAACGAGTCGTGATGGAATAGATCGATAACACCTTAAAATAGAGAGCTCAAGTCTTTAAATTAAAATAACAAAGTTTCTGACACGAATTCAAATTTATTTTTTGTGTTTTGTTTTATTTTATTTTATTGTATTGTAACCTTCTTTTCTTTTACGTAGTGTAGTTTTAGTTTTTTTTTTTTTTTTGCTCTACGTGTAATTCATCGATTTCTTTATTGCATTTTTTACACGATATATATAGCTTTTGTGATTTTAATTGGATCTCTTATTGTATGTCTTTTTTCCTTTATGCTTCATTTCTCTTATTATAAAGTAGGTATGTCTCCGTTGACGTATCTACTTCAGTAAGGATATTTTCAAGAAAAACTTTAAAAAAATATTTTTTTTGTTCTATTTTATGTGACTTTTCAATTCTATATTACTTGGTTCAAACTGACTATAAAAATGAGTAAATATTTTCACATTGTATCCTATTTAGGTGTATTTGTATATAATTTAAAATATTTAGAAAAAAGACAATAATCCTTTATTTTGCGATTATGATTTTCATTTTTGATGCTACGAAACGGATTGAAAGTGATATTCATGTTTGTCAATACTTATTTAAATATTATTGGATGAATTAAAGTACAAAAAATTAAAAACTCTATTTTTGGATGTTTAATAAGTTTGAAAATTCACAAATCGATTTTACGATTTGTTGAAACTTTTGACATTTTGATGATTGGGGTTCGTTGAGTGTCAATTTGAAGTTGTAATTAAAATTTGAAGTTATTCCGTATAGATTTGACTGATTGCAGATGGAGTTAATTTCTTGATTGAAGTTCGTAGGTGATAAATTATTTTATCTATATAAAATGTTAAATAATAAGTAAAGAGCTAGATTGAGGAGAATGATATATATCATATCAAAATATAGAACTATATTTATATGAATGATATTGTCAAATATTTTATTGATGCCACATTAATTGAAAAATATGAATATATTCATAGTTACATAAACTCGATGTTTATATTAACTTGTGTAATTAATTGATCTCAATAATAAATTTTGTAATCAATTGAATATAGCTAATTAATATATATTTTTGTATTGCTTAAATAGGAAAATTTTATACAATTGGTGTACATGCAAAGTAAATTTTGAACCAATTTCATATCAAATATTCTAGTAGTTTTGAACTCACAAGCCACTGATTCACGCTTTCTCTACATTACTAAGTGAGTTTAATTTATTTATTCCAAAAAAAAAATCATCTGTCTTCACTTTAAAATTAATAGTTAGTATTAAAACTTAGGACCAAGTACTGAGAATTTTAGGAAGGAAAAAAATGGAACATTCAATAGGAAAAAAAATGGTTTTCTTGAACTTTGCAATATATTTCCACTGATGAAAAGAAATTAAAGTGAAAAAGTTTCATATATATATATATAGTTCTAGTTTGTTTCGAAACAAATGTTAAATATTGATATTATGTTAATATTAATTTTAAAATTATCCTACTTTAATTTCTTTTTTTTCCTTTATATTTTAAAAAAAAAATTAATTTTATGTATTTGTATCAATTGTATATATTTACTCCTTTCATCTCGTTTCATTTTTTTATACTCTTTTTCTTGTGTTTTACTTTGTGTGCTTGAGTAAATTATATATTTGTTTTCTCTATGTCTCGGTCTCCCTTTCTCTCTATAGCATTTTTTACAACAAATATACTTACCTATACATCAATCATATATATATATATATAAAGAGAAGTGAGCGAAAATAGAAAATACATGAAGAAGTGGAAATACAGAATACAAATAGGGTGAGAGAGAGAGAAAGAACCTAAATGCATTACAATAAATATACTCGTAGACGTAACGATCCAATCACCTAGTGATATTGTTAGGCTTAGGTCTAGACCTGCACACAAAAAAGAAAAAGTAAAAATACAAAATATAAAAAGAAAAATATAAAAATACGAAATGCAAACTTATATTCAAAATTCGCATGATATAAGGCAATAATGATTTATACATGAAACAAACTCAAATCTTAAGGCCAAAGACCCGTTAATATCCTCATTCAGCTTCTTTATATTAATGAATAGTCGATTTAAGTATGATTCTGTAAATTTCACATGAAAGCTTATATACTTTTAATGTTTATATAGAGACTTAATTCAATAGTTTTAATTCAAACATTATATTAAAATTTAAAATCACTATTTAAATTTTGATTTTAAGCCATTGTATTTGACCAGCCCCCCGCAAATAAATCATGACAACTATGTATCTTCACATGGACAATTGTCAAGTAGTAACTATTAAACCGATTTATGTTAATACAAAAACAAAAACAAAAAAAAATTCGACAAGATATGAAGAAAATTACTCTTTTCGTTTCTTTTTAGTTGTCATAGTTTTCTTTTTGAGAGTCTAACGGTATGAATTTTGATCAATATTTTAAGATATATATATTTTTATCATATTGATATGAAAAAAGTTACAATTTATACTTTATAGTACTTTTGATATAGTTTTTGGTAGTTAGTTAATAAATAAGTTATTCATATATAAAAATAATACAATATTTGACTTGTAATTTATAATAACCCACATAGCTAATACATGTATAAGTCATGAAAGAAATAATGTATTATCTTATGCAATATAGAAGATTGAACAACAAATACCCGCATAATTAATATCTGCATTAATACAACTAAAATATGCATAATTATAACTAACTATCAAACGACTTTGTGATTTCACAAGTGGAGCATGAAAAGAGTGAGATGTATATAGACAATACCCCTATCTTGGTTGGAGTAAAGCGATTATTGAGTAGATTGTTTTCTATAGTCCCTCGGCTCAAGGAAAATATTTTTAAAAAATAGATTTGAAAAATACAGGACCAAAAAAATTAAGATAGATGAAAATACTTAAGAAAGAAAAAAATTATGAGCAAATACACAAAAGATAAAAGAAACAACAGTAATAATAAAAATAATAAAGAGTAAAATATTGCTAGAATAATAATGATAATAATAATAATAATATAGGAAATGAGCTCTAAACTAGAACCATGCCCCAGGAAGAAAAAAATCGCTTGACTACCTATGACATCCTTCAACCTTGGACCTCTATATGTTCTCCTATATATTTAGAGTCATATCCTCAGTGAGATGAAAATGAGTCATGTCCTGTCTACTTAATCACCTTTTTCCGATTCTTTCTCGGTCTATCTCTACCTCTCTTTAAACATCAATGTCCATCTTTTATACCTTATCATCGGAACAACTGTGTTCCTCCTTTTCAGATACGTGAACCATCTCAATTTCACTTTTCACAGAGATCACTCCCTCATTACTTATTAATTAATGATCAAGTGAAATTTCTACAGGATATGCAAACTAAACCAGGCTGCTTTCTTTCTTTTTCAATGGGCCCAAAATCATGCCCAGGATCTAATTAGGCCAAGCTTCAAATTTCAATAATTCTTCATTACTATCTTCTTTACTACAGGTAAATAACTTCATAATTATCTGAAATTCACTAATTATATTTTGGGCTTGATGAATCAACTCAATTTATGTGACAATTGAATCTAAAAATTTCTTATTTAACCAGATTTTTTAAAAAAATTATATAGATATTTTGAATTATTAACTTTAATTTTAAATTTGTTTTTATTTTTTTACGAATATTTCCAAAGGAACTAAAATATCTATATATTTATTTTCAACAACTTAAAAACTTTATTGCAAAATTTATATCAAAAAGTAAATACTTCGAGTCTTGTATTTTAATTGATCATTTGAAATTCGTCAATTATTATTTCTTATTTTCTAACTTTTGTGACAATTGAAATACTACTAAGTTAAAGATATTGACCATATTGTTCATAAATATTTTGAATTATTATCTTTTTGTGTAATTTAAATATCTTTTATTTTATTTCTTATCGAATAATTTTCAAAGGGACTAAAATATATGAATTTATTTCCAAGAAATTTAAGAATTTATTGCAAAATTTATACAAAAAAAAGAAGTATTTTGACTCTCATACTCATAAACTTGTCGTATGAATTGAGATGGATGGAGTGTATAAAATAAAAAGAAAATATCAATTACTGATTAAATTATATTTCAATTTAATTAAATTGTATATTTAATATGTACGCAGGGTTGAGCAGATTAATCCAGAGGTTAAAACGTATCCTCCTAAAAATTATGTTGTGAAATTCAAGAAGCTCTCAGTCTCTAGTGATAATAATTAATTTTAATCATCGCATTATTAATAAATATTTCATGTTGTAATCTTGAAAACAATAAGAATATTGAATAAATTTTATCAATTATTGAATTAAGTTGCAGTCTAGTGATAAGCAAGAAATAATTTTGTATATCTAGTAATGTAAAGAAGCTAAATGAGAATATGAAGGGATCGTTTGGTTTAAGATTTAAATTTATTTCATGTATAAATCGTTATTACTTTATTTCATGTTTGATTTCCGGGCTACTGTTCAGAATATCAATAGTGATTAAATTCGTCACTGTTTAAATCAATAATCGAACGAACCCAACATTATATGAACCCTACATTTTTTTTTTGGTTACACTTAATCATGCATGTGATAGTTTAATTTTTAGAAGCCAAGTTTGCATTTCTTGCATGAGACAGCAAGCCATGCATTTAGCCACGTGCATCTGATTGAGCGTGTCACGATCCAAAAATGGATGTGATGGCATTCATCTTATCCCACCAAGACAAGTCAACCTCGAGCCCAACCATTATGATAAAGTGCGGAAATAAAATAAAATTAGAATTTTTATAGCAAATACGAATACGGATAATAAGTCAATTTAACTAAATCCTCAAAACCTGGTTGTCACGTGCACAAACCTCTAATGTATTACAATAGATTTGAAAGAAAAACACAAGTCTCAAATGATATTGTCTCTAAAGCAGAACAAAATCATAAATAGGAGTAAGAAGGTCCGCTGAGATGACAAACAGCTACCTTGCAAATCTCCACAGAAAGCCTCGGACAAGAAGAAAGAGATCGAATAGAAAAGTATCACGAAGATCCGGGCTCGTAACCTACAAAAATGTAGAAGCAAGGGGGTGAGTACCAAACCACACGAGACTTCGCAAGCAAACCTCTAAACACAAGCTAAGGGGATAGAATACAGGTACTCTTTACACCCCAAATAAACTTCCACAACTACAACCTTCATAAAAACCAGTCCAACCTAATAGTTCACAATTTACATAGCACATAGTTCAACCACATCACTTCAACAATTACATACCAGCAACACACAAGATTAAGTTCAAAAATCACAAGTTCCATAGAAAAGTATTTGTAAGTTCATAAATGATAAAGATGCACAATGCAATGAAATGCAATGTCCAGTATAGTGATGCATGTCTGACCTAACGATACACACCCGCTGTCTCTCAGTCCAGGACCCATTGGGGACATATTTGTCTATGCATCCGTCACGGCGTGCGACACAACCCTTGAATATTATAAAAATATAATAATATTATCTAAGGATATTCATCATATAATATTAGGATCAATTATAGTAATCTATATATTGGAAAGATTCTTTACCTCTTACATAATTATGGAATCTTTCTCTATATTCCTTTTTATTTATATTTATATTACTATTTAAATCTTCATAATTCACTATTGTTAATATCACTCTCATTCTGTCTTTTTTTATTTTATTTTATTATTTCATGTTATAAAATAATAATATGTATTATTGCAATATGAAAATAAATAAATAAAAAATTTATTTATGTAATCTATATATTGGAAATATTCTTTACCTCTTACCTAATTATGGAATCTTTCTCTATATTCCTTTTTATTATATTTATATTACTATTTAAATCTTCATAATTCACTATTGTTAATATCACTCTCTTTCTGTCTTTTTTTATTTTATTTTATTATTACATGTTATAAAATAATAATATGTATTATTGCAATATGAAAATAATTTATATTTTAATTTAATCAATCAATATATTTTATATGTATGCAGAGTTGAACAGGTTAATCCAGATATTAAAACTTATCCTCCTGAAAATTGACTCGTGAAATTCAAGAAGCTCTCAATCTCTACCAATTGCAATTAATTAATCTTAATCGACTGATTATTAATTAATATTTCATGTTGTACTGATCTTGAAAACAATGAGTGTATTGAATAATTTTATCAATTATTAAATTAAGTTGCAGTCTAGAGAAAAGTAAGAAATAATTTAATTCTAGTTAAAACTTGAATATATATGCCTAATGTTTAATTTGGGTCCAAACCTGTCCAATACGGAGTTGCTTTTGTTAAGGAGCGCTTAGACTTTCAATGTGGAATTTTCTGGCACGAACTTAAATTTAATCGTACTCCTATAGAAATACTGAATACCGATTAAGAAACCAACCAAAAAAACCTTTATATCCAAATTTACAAAATAGTTATTTGTAATAAAAATAAAAATAAAGGACAAAATATGACAACACTCGACTAGTAACTAGCCTTACCTATCATAATAATTGACCTCCAAACCTTCCTATTTAGGAATTAAACTTCTAAATTAATAATGTTTGCATATTTACTAATTTTTTTTGCAACAAAACAATTTAAATTAAAACTACCAAATACGATTGAACTCGTAAGTTATACTCTAGCTCCACCCGGATAAAACTAAAGTAGAAAAAAGAAAAAGACAAGTGAACCATTCATAGTAATTATATCATTAAGGAAGCAAACAATTTAATCAATGTCATCTCTTAATATATAATACTAGTAATAATTAATGTAAAGTTAAAGTAAGGTGAAATTAAAATAGGCTAGATATTTGTTTGTCATAGTCACCTTACTTTACCAAAAATTTAATACAATCACATGCAACTTCTTCCACTGTGTGCCTCTCCCATTAGTGTAGTAATTGACCAATGGAAACTTTTTTTTTTTTGTCTGTCACGTTCAGTATTCATATTAGAGTCTAATTAAATTAAGAGTTAGGCATGCAAAACTCATTTTTGGGACGACGATTCCGACAAAAAAATTTCTATTTGCGGACTTAAATTCGAGAGAAGATTTGATTAAAAATAGAAAAATTATTTCAATCATCCCACCAGAATCCATGTCAGTACCAATTATGGAAACTTGAAAGACCATGACTTGCACTTAGAGGGAGCTGAGTTTGATTGCACTAATGGCTGTCTATTCTTTTGTTTTCTTCCCTTATTTTAGGCTTATTTATTGATGTATGATTCAACAATCCAAAAATATTCATTTGAAGTAGAAAGGTTAGGTTATTTGATTTCTTGATTCTTTTCCCTTCTTGTTTTTTTTTTTTTAAAAATTATGGGGTCATTTGATATCTGGTTATTAGAAGTTAAATTATTCATGTATTATATGTACAAATTCAACACATTTAATTTGATGTTTGTTTGCAATTTAGAAATTCACATAACTAATATATGTATAAGTTATGATAGAATCAATGTGATATTTTATGTTGGATAGAAGATGAAATAATTAATAGATGAATAACTAAATTCTACATAACTAATGCATACATAAAATAATACATAGATTCTCTTATATATAACCAAACTTGATATTACTAATACTTACAGAATTCTAACCAATTACCAAACGACCCCAAAAGTATGTTTTGATCCATGCTTGCAATTCTCTAACCAAATAAAATGTAGGGGTGTATCTAGAGTGTGCACATGAACTCAATAATTTTTATTGAGATTTTGTATATATACATAAATTTATTAAATATCTATAAATATTTGCATGAGAATTCAATTATTATTTTATGCTAATTTAAAATTATTATGAAAAACTCATACATTTCAAATTGTGAATCCAATAATACCCTATGCGTTTCATTAAATACTACGATTTGCTATTTATATGATAAGTGTCTCTATAATGTTAGGAATTTTTTACCCTATATACTTTACATTTACAGGTTATTTTGTAAACTAATTTGCCAATGGGATGAAAAGTCAATAGTTTAGACATTAATTGGCCAATCTATTTGTTTTTTCTAATTTTTTAAACTTTTTGTCTTTTTGATTTATAGATTCTTTCACTAAAAATTGTATACAAAGAGTGTTAAGAATATTATAAAAATATAATAATATTATCTAAGGATATTCATCATATAATATTAGGATCAATTATAGTAATCTATATATTGGAAAGATTCCTTACCTCTTGCCTAATTATGGAATCTTTCTCTATATTCCTTTTTATTTATATTTAAATAACATATTTATATTACTATTTAAATCTTTATAATTCACTAATGTTAATATCACTCTCATTCTATCTTTTTTTTTTTTATTTTATTATTACATGTTATAAAATAATAATATGTATTATTGCAATATGAAAATAAATAAATAAAAATTGCAATATGATGTATGATTTTGTTACCATTTTTCTGATCTCTAATTAATGATAATTGATATTAATGTAATGATATTACTTTGATATAATTTTAATCTGTTATAGCATATTAGTTACCAAATTTATCATAGGCATAATACATAACTTGACCTCATTTCACATTTATGTCCTCCAACTTTTGGTGTGCACAAGTAAACACTTAAACTTGTATAAAGTTGAACAAGTACACACGTGACTCCTATGTAGTAAAATACACATAGGGTACCATGTAGGACCCAAATTTCCATATAGGATGTCATGTAGGACGCGTGTATCTATTTGTTCAATTTTATACAAGTTTAAGTGTCTACTTGTGCACACTCAATCGAATCCTCGCCAATAACATAAAAATTTAAGGCTAATATGAATTGGTAAAAATTAGTATTTGTTAAAAACTTAAAATAATTTGATCCATGCAAATTAACCAAAATTGAATTCTATCTTACACTTTTGTATAATACAAAGAAAAATAGCCATAAATAATAATGACCAGATACAATGTACTAGAAGTATCTCTATGTTAAGATTTTGAGAAAGATTCATCAAAACTGATTCCGAGAGTTAAATCTTTTAATTTTATCACAAATTATAAGATTATATACTTGAAAATTATGTAAAAAAATATTATATTTTATAATAATTAACAATTTAAAAGGCAAATGAAAAAACTGTGATTAATGACTCTCGAAGTTCAAACAATGCCATATAAACTGATACATAAAGAGTATAATTAGTGTCCAATTTCAATGTACATTAAGCTTGTGGTTTTTCTCCCTCCTAAAAAATATTACAACCTTTAAAAAACAATTAAAATTTTGTTTGAATATCCGATTAATGGGGATTTATAACATTACAAATTTTTTGTCCATATAAATACTCTTGTCTTTATACATTTTTTAGGACAAGATAAGCTGAGTCATATTATGTTGTCACTTGTCAATTGTCTTTCTTTCTAATTTCTTTGTTTTCTTTGTTCTCTTCAACTTACAATAAATCTTATAATTATAAAAACTTTAAGAAAGAGGGAACATATAGAAAAAGGGAGGTTTTTGTGTTATAATTTTATATTATAATTTTCAAGAATTCTTGAAGGGAAATTAATGGCCAAGATTACTAGATTAATTGGATATGGAATTGTAGCAGCCACCAACCAGGTTTGTATTATGGATTTTCTTTTTCTTCTTGGGTATGGAAATGTTTTTTTTTTTAATTTATCAAAAACTTTGCTGAATTTATGCTTTATTGGTCTAATTGTATGAAGGGGATTTTTTTTTTTTTTTTGGTTCTTGAATGATCATTTTGATTTTTCTTGCTTTGTGGTTTGTTTTTTGTACTTTTTCAAACTTGTAATATTTATTAGTATGCACTTCTTTTTTGTGTTCTTGAATATGTTTCATTGTAAAGTTTGCTCCTTTTTATGTTTTTTAAAACTTGGACTTTGGAATGTTTTTACCACTTTTTGGTAATTTAAACCTTGTTCACAAGTTTAAAATGAACCTCTCAAGGAGAGGCGAAGTTAGGATTTTGAGGTTATGAGTTCTGGATTCTAGAAAAGATAAGCTTATTGGATTATGGGTCAAAGCTACTTAATTGGTTCTGTTGAACCCGTAGACAAGCCTGTAGCTCCGCCCCTCCCTCCGAATATTCTTGAAGCTTAGGTTAGTTTTTTTTTCCAATGTAGAGGTTTAAATAGTCATTTTGGGATTGAGACGTGCTTAAATGGAGCGACATGGTCATTGAGGACCAGGGTGGAGCTAGGTAGGGTTGAGGGGTTTATTCGAACCTCCTTGAGTGGAAAATTATATTGTTTATACATTGTTGAAATTAATTTTTTTTTTTTGTATATATAGTACATGTTGAACGAACCCTTTAGTGGGAATTCTGGTTCCGCCACTAATTGAGGACTCATATAGTCGACCTCACAATTTGCTCATGATTGAGGCATAGTCATTTTTTATGTTGCTCGGACATTCTATAATTGTTGTTGCGCCGTTGTTGGATCCTCAAAAAATGTGCTACTTTTGGATGATCCAACACGGATCCTGTGACATATTTGAAGTGTCTGAACAACATATCTCTCCCTTAGGCCTAAAGTTCAAATTCCTTTTACCTGTATCAATGGTCTAATATCAAAGAAAGGTGCTTGCCAACAAGTTCAGAAATCCAAATTGTGATTTTGATCTGCACTGACGATTGTTATGTGTTCCTCTTTGGACAATGTGATATAATCAACTGTGAATCAGGTCAGTTTACAGTTCGTTTAGACTCGAAGATCAGATTATCTTCGTTAATTTACAGTCAGTCATGGATCTCCCAAGAAACTTAAAACATCTGTAGTTTACCGTTTTGTATGTTAAACGAACTGTTTTAGGGCCTTTATCATTGTTCTTGAACAATCTATATATCTGTTTGGTATGTATGGTTCCTAATTTATCGAGTTTTACAGGTTGGTCCTCACGTAAAGCGTATCTCTGCTGTTAGCAGTTTGCAGAAGCAAATCGTTAGCGATCAAATACAGGTCAGATGGAGTAGCACTGAGCCTTCTTTGAAGAATGACATTTCAGCAACTGATGTTAGAGGGTGAATTTCATTTTCCTTTCTTTACTACTCGGGTCTCTATCTTCACCTATCGTGCTATATATTGATATGAGTTAATGGTCAAAAACACACGTGAAGTCACGTTTTTTCGAGTTTCCTACCTGAACTATCTATCAAAACATATCTCAACTATCAGTTGTTCCATTTTCCTATCTGAAATATCACCATCGTTCAGGTAGGAAAAGGGAACAATTGATAGTTGAGGTGTGTTTCGATAAACATTTGGTGATATTGAATACCAAGAACTCTGCAATTATATACCAACAATACGCGTGTAGTCAAAATGTTTGCAGTGTCTCTCAATCAAGTTTATGAATTTGTGAGTAATCAAATGTCTTGACATTTGCAGATATAAGGGGCATGATATGTTGGCACCCTTCACCGCGGGTTGGCATACTACTGATTTGGAACCTTTAGTTATACAAAAATCCGAGGTTAGATTCGTGTCTTTGGCTATCTACTCTAGAAGCTACTTAATTCTGTGTTTAACGTACTTTATGCAATTTGTCATAGGGTTCTTATGTCTATGATACTAACGGAAAGAAGTACCTCGATGCTCTAGCTGGTTTGTGGTGCACATCTTTAGGTACTCACAGTCCTTGTTTGCGTTACATTCATATATCACTATTTCCTCCAAATATTTAACACATAGATGTCTTGTTACACATTATTGTAGGTGGAAATGAGCCTCGTCTTGTTGCAGCCGCAACTAAACAACTCAACGAGTTGCCCTTTTACCATTCATTTTGGAATCGTAGCACAAAACCTTCTTTGGTACGTAAAATACATCATGAAAGATAAAGAAATCTCCTCACTGTCCATATTTCCCTAAGTTTTACTTAGATCACAGACTGATTCAATTTTCGAACATACAGGATCTCGCGAAGGAACTCCTAGATTTGTTTGCTGCAAATAAAATGGCGAAAGCTTTTTTCACAAACAGTGGATCAGAAGCCAATGACACACAGGTTGTTACACAATTAGTCTGCTATATAATACTCCCTCAGTTTCAATTTGTCTGTCTAGTTTTGACTTGACACGAAGTTTAAGAAAATAAAGAAGATTTTTGTATCTTGTGGTCTTAAACTTTGAGGAATGACTTTTAGGATATTAACTAACTTTTGATCCTTACGTTTCGATATGTAGGTGAAACTGGTATGGTATTACAACAATGCACTCGGGAGGCCAGACAAAAAGAAATTTATTGCTCGAACAAAATCGTAATCTTATTCCTCAATCCCCCTGCTTCTTTGTGTGTGTATGTGTTGTGTTTTTTTCCGTTTGTCTAACATAATCTTCATGCTTGTTGTCTTCAAACAGATACCACGGGTCAACTCTCATTTCCGCCAGTCTCTCTGGGTAATATACTCATCTGTTCCGAACAATCAATTATTCGTTTGAAGTATCTGTTATGTTAATATTTTCTTTTGCAG
This sequence comes from Solanum appendiculatum, assembly GCA_018342035.1. Lineage (NCBI taxonomy): Eukaryota > Viridiplantae > Streptophyta > Magnoliopsida > Solanales > Solanaceae > Solanum > Solanum appendiculatum. The sequence goes on from JAGDQO010001477.1 coordinate 489,910, forward strand.
TCTTCCTGCACTACATCAGCAATTTGATCTACCAGCTCCGTTTGTTCTGCATACTGACTGCCCTCATTATTGGCGCTTTCATCTGCCAGGTCTTTATTTTTACATACTTGTTGGTTTATCCGTATCTTATATCAGTCAAAGTGCAGAACATGAACTTTTTAACGAAAATGTGTACGTTTATGTATGTCAGGTGAGACGGAAGAGGAGTTCTCAACAAGGTTGGCGAATAATTTGGAAAATCTCATACTCAAAGAGGGACCTGGAACTGTAACTTCTATCAACTTTTATCATGTTGTCGTGTTTCCTTTGCATTATATATAGACGATGAACTGATGTTCCGATTAACTTACTTGTTGACACTTAGATAGCTGCTTTCATTGCGGAACCAGTCATGGGGGCAGGAGGTGTCATACCTCCTCCCGCGATCTATTTTGAAAAGGTCAGTTTTTTATTTTCGGGTGAGGAAAGAATAACTACTATGAATTGCTAGTTGAAACAATAATTTACATCCTACTCATTTCTAGATCCAAGCTGTACTAAAGAAGTACGACATTCTTTTCATCGCGGATGAGGTTATTTGTGGATTTGGAAGGCTCGGGACAATGTTTGGATGTGAAAAGTACAACATTAAACCTGATCTTGTCTCTGTAGCAAAGGTTGATATTCATAAAATTCTCTCCAATCTACGCATATTATAACGTATATCAGGATTCTTAATTTGTCTCTCTTAACTACACTTTCAGGCTCTTTCCTCCGGATATATGCCAATTGGCGCTGTCCTTGTAAGCCCTGAAGTCTCCGATGTCATATATTCTCAAAGCAACAAGCTCGGTGAGTACATTGTCCATTTGATAGGACACGAATCCTCTGCTTTCTCGGTGAGTACCAAATTTGTTCATAACTTTCTTTTTCTCACCAGGTACATTTTCCCATGGATTTACTTACTCGGGACACCCTGTCTCGTGTGCGGTTGCCTTGGAAACACTGAAGATCTACAAGTATGCGATTTCTTTCTATGATCTTCAACCTTTTGTAGATATGGACTGAAAGAATTATGTCAAAATAGCTATGTTGCTCGGACTCATAAAAAATGTCACCATGTGAGTGTCAGATCCTTATCGACACGAGTGCATTACAACATCTTTTAGAGTCCAAGCAACATAGAAAACAGTGGTTTCACAACTAGGAAAGTTGTACTTACCTATTGCTTTAAGCACTGAAAAGACTCGAATTCGTTTCAGGGAAAGAAATATTATTGAGCAAGTAAACAGAATATCACCAAAGTTCCAAGAAGGTCTGAAAGCGTTTTCAGACAGTCCCATAATCGGGGAGGTACAGTAGTTATCGACGTTAGAATCAGCTCAAACGTCTTAACTACCTACCGTTCATTTTATTAACTAACTTTTCATTCTTTTTTCCAGATAAGGGGAACTGGTTTGCTACACGGTACAGAGTTTACAGATAACAAATCTCCTAATGATCCTTTCCCTCCTGAATGGGGTATGTTTTTGCTCTTTGATCTTATCCGAGATGAAGTCAAAACTCTAATCTCATTTTGACAAATCGTTCGTTCTTTCCATAGGTATCGGTGCATATTTTGGATCACAATGTGAGAAGCACGGGATGTTGGTACGCGTTGCTGGTGATAACATAATGATGTCTCCTCCCTACATTCTTAGTCTGGAAGAAATTGACGAGGTATGTTCCTATCGACACCACATTTGTAATTTCAATGCTAGTTTCCTCGATTTCTTGCTCAATAAGCTTAGAACTCGGTTTGTTGTTTTATGTTGCGTGACATAAACACAATGACGTCATGTTGTAATGGTAAAGTTGTTTCTTGTAACAACTATAAGCATTAAACGTTCCATGAAAGTTGAAATAGTCTATCAGAAACAATCTCTCTACATTCATAAGGTAAGGGGTAAGTCTGCGTACACACTACCCTCCCAGACCCCACTTGTGACACTACACTAGGAATGTTATTGTTGTTGTTCGACGAAAGCTGAAAAATGATTAAAACCGTTTTTTTGTTTTGTTTTGCAGTTGATAGTCAAATATGGGAAAGCATTGAAGGATACAGAAAAGAGAGTTGAAGAACTCAAGTCTCAAAAGAAGTAAAAGAGCTCATGGGAAAAAAAAGAGTAAAAAAAATACAAATCAAATCGTTTTGTAAATCAATCAATTAACTAGGCTTATGAGTTGTTGGCCAAGAAAGTCATTGACCTTCTAGTGACTCGTGATGGACGTTTGATTATTCTAAGTTGAGATCCCATACTAGTTGGCTCTGTTAGACTAGTTTTATTTTGGTCATCAATCTAAATCAACTCTTTATATATCTCTCTTTTAATCGTCTAAGCGTGTTTATACATCATTTCGTTGAGATTCAAAGGGAAAAAAAACCAGTATTTGAAGTTACGTTTTAAAAAAAAAATACAAGTATTTGGATGGATATGAAAATAGAATTAAAGTTTTGTGAGTTGAAACTTGAAAATAAAAAAGTATGATGGTCAGGTCATGCTAAATAAGTTAAGTTGAATTATGACCGATTGTTTGACCTAAATCTATTTTGATCCAATCAAATTTTTACGCGTATTGGATCATAACCCTATTTAAACTTGACCCAAGTTTAATTCAATCCGCTCATATTTCATCTCTTGCCAAAAAAACAAGCAAGGTAATTAAAATAACAAATATCTATAAGTATTAAACTTCGAACTCAATAACTCAAATGGTCAAATGCGGATTTAGTGGTATCTCGAATATTCATAAAAATCAAATTCTGGATTTGATTCTGATTCGGACGACTGCAAATTCAATAAAAATTAAGATATATGAAAATATGAGTACAAAAAATCAAGATTTTGGTTTCTGTTTATCAGCTTTTTTTCTAGCTCTCCTTTCTCTAGAGCTAACATACTTGAATCCACCACTTTCAGATTCTTCTCCATCCTCATAATCTCTTAATGATTTCTACAATTTCCAAAAAAAAATAAAAAAATATTGCAATTAATAAACACAAATATTCACTAAGTTATAAGTAGGGGCAAAGGGTTCATCTGAATAGTTTTGTTGGAAAATCACATTGTATACATTAGACACGTTATTCGGAATCTTCAAAATTGTTTCCACACTCATATCATATCGGAAGCACAACTAGAATTTTGAGTTTAGCGATTGTAGCTAGGTTTTAAATAAAGAAAGTTATTGAATATGTATGAATTATTTATACATATTAAGTTGATTTTTAACAACATTTGTATTAAAGCTATTAGGTTCGGCCTAGTAATCAGAATGCTAGCTCTACCCTTGTATCGGATCCTCTAAAAATTAGTGAATTCTCCAAAAAAGAAAATTGTTTTATACATATTAAGTTGATTTTTTAACAAAGTTTGTAGCTATTAGATTCGGCCTAACTAGTAATCAGCATGTTCAAGGATCCTCCAAAATTTAATGAATTCTCTAGGGAAAAAAAACTTTTGAAGGATATAACATCCACCTGTCGACATTTTGGAAAAGTTTGAACAACATAGTATACAAATACGTCTTAGTGAAAATCCTGTCTTCGCTACTGATTATAATAATTGAATGAGGAAAAAGAATTGGAAGAAATGTAGAATACCTCTCTAATTTCTGAGAAACTGACTGCATAAAATGTAACAGCAGCTGCTGCTATAATTCCAAGTATTGGAAGTCCTAATTGTTGAATCCCATCCATTATTTTTGTGGATTTTTTTGGTTTTTAGTTTCAATTTTGAGCTTAGATTAGGTATTCTGATTTCTTGTTTCTCTTTTGGTGTTTTGGCTGACAATAAGATAAGATATTTGTGTGTGTGGATAAAGTAAGATAAGGACTAGTAGTGGCACAAATTCCATTTTTTTTTGGTTTTTTATTCGGTGTTCGGTGTTTGTATTGAAGTTTCGACTAAATTTGAATCGCGTATTACAAGACCTATTTGAGGGTGGTGCTCCCAACAAGATTTTTCCTATGTCTACACTTCGAACCCAAATTTCTAATTAAGGATGGAGCGGTCTCACCAGTGCACCATAATCCATATTGGTGGCCCAAATTCCACTTGTTATTTAAGAGTGTGCTCCCATTCCTTACTATCTACTTGTTTTTCAGTGAAGGAAATAGAAAGTTTTATCAAAGATGTAAAAAATTATATATATATATATATAAAAGTTACCCCACCAATTTAAAACTATATAAAATTTAGGAAAAAATACTAAATTACACAATTTTAAGTAAACTATTTTCCACATTTTCCTATATCTTTTAAAAATCTCTAAAATTCCTTATTTTAATAATGTATCCGTATTAATGTATCCGTGCTTTCACTAATGTATCCGGATTGGGAAATCCCTTATTTTAATAATGTATTAATGTATTCGCGCTTTCATTAATGTATCCGGATTGGGTTAATTTTAAGGGATTATTGTAATTAGAAAAAAAGTAGGGATAGATAATAATTTCATCTTTACATTATGTGATTTATGTAACTTATACTAAAATTTATTATGGGATTCAAAGATATAACCATGTGTCCATGCATGTTAAACTTTTTTTTTGCATATATGAAAAAATATTGTATTATTTTTGTAACTTAAAGATTTAAAAAAATAAATCTTGACCACTTGACAGATTTTTTAATTCTTAAAAGAATTGTAGGACTTGAAAAATACAAGTTCATTAGTCAAAAATCTCACCACATCATCTATGGAATTAGTCATACTTTGACCAAAAAATTCAAATACACAAAGAATCGGAGATACAATCAAATCTCTTTATAACGATATCATTTATTTGAATATTTTTTTTATTGCTACTGCGAATGATTGTTATATACATCTAATAGCATTTTGTGTTGTATCTTATTTGATTTTTATGGACTAATAATTCAATAATTGGAAAAAAAAAAGTTGGTACAATTATGAATAATCGATTGAGAGAATTTCACAAGTGGGGGCTTCAACTCTATTTAATTATGATAAAATTTATAATAATTCATTTACTTAATTAAAAGGTAGAATGATTTTATTCTTATTCTATTGTTGATTGGTCATCTATCATGTTCATAGATTATTTCTTTCAAAATATAAAAAAAAATTACTGTTTTTATATTCATTTGAAAACGTTGCATTTCGAAAAAAAAAAAAAAGAAGGTAGGAAGGAAGAATAGATAATAATTTTTTTGTTGAAATTTCAACTATATATGAACAAGGGTAGCAATGGATATGATATGGTAGATACCTAATTATCTTATCGAATCAAAAATTGTGATACCATGATTTTTGAATTATGGTATATGAATTATATATAGTATATATCCTAAAAAAATTGGTATTAATTCGGTATTCAATATTTATTAATAAAATATTGAAATATCGAATATTGTACCAAAGTGAATAGTTACATAAATAATTCATATATAATATTATAAAACTAACAAATATACAATATAGTATTAATAGAAAATTAATACTATTAATTTTTAAATATATATATATATATATATTTCTACATATGTGTAAGGTGTTAATATTATATCATTGAGACATTTTTGAAAATTCGAAGTTATAATTCTATATTGTATAGGTATATATAAGTTGAAACTAAACTAATTATATCAATTTACCATATCACAAAATACAGAACCATACCATAGTAATTTGATGATATGATAATGATATAATATTTTTAAAAGTTAAAAATTCAAATTACCGATCTAAAATTTCAAATTTCGTACCATATCATAGTGAACCAATGTTGCAAAGTAGTAATGCTAGAAGAATAGGAGACAATCTACTAAGATCTATAAAGTGGAATTTTTTCTTCTATAAAGTGGAAGAAAAAGCTATCAAAGTTGTCTCTGCATAAGCAAACACCAAAGTTGAATTAATTAATTAATTAGCTAATCACATTGCTAATAATTAGTTTATTCAAAATTCACACTTTTAACTTAATTAGTTCTTTTGCAAAAGTAAAGTTTAGTTTAATTAGAAGGTCTAATTCACGCTTCTTTCTTTTCAAGTCCAATAAAAGTAAGTTAATTAATAATAATTTGTGTCACACTCAAGAAATTAGTTAGAGCCTTTTATAATTAAGCTATCCAATTAGCCTAATACTAACATTTTCTATATTATTATCATGACATATTCATCCATAATAAACAAAGTTTCCTATTTGTTTGATGCAAATTATGAATTGAATTATTAGGTGAGTATAAAGTCATTATATTGTTAGTTGAGAAGAGAAGGATGCTAAGTATGACATGTATGAATGATCTTAACCGTGGTGAACTTTTTTTATGAAAAATCATAACGGGCTAAATTTATAGTAAACCATATTAAGAATATATTTGGACTAACTTAGCCTTACAATTGGTGTGCAAAGATCGATAATAACTCAGCGAGACGAGTATAGAAATAACAGAGTGATCGATAGAGTGTGACTAACTATCTTTACTTGTTGCTTAAAGATACATACACACAAAGAAAAGTTGTGAGCTTCAATGATCGTGATTACTCATAGATGTGGATGGCACGAAGTGAATTAAGTAGTTGAAATGAAAAGGAAAAGATATATAAGATATATAAATACTCGACTTTTGAGAAAAAAACATACAGACTTATAATAAATCAGACAATATCAAATCATAATAAAAATATTTTAAAACAAACTTAGTCCAACATAAACAACTTTTTTTCCAATAGAAACATATATATGATGCAATTATTATGTTAGTTTCTTGAAAATTTGTAGTGTATTATAGCAAGCTTTCATACCTCTCTTGTTTTGTCCTTAATTTGAGAGCTATATATATTTGGTGAAGGATCTTCAATTTAATATCTTTTATTAAAAAATTATATTACAATATAAATACACATTACTTTACAAATATATTAAACCTTGAATATTTTTATCGAAATTCCTGATTCATTAATTACTGTGCAAAAATACTTTCAGAATTTTAAAAGAGACATGAATACCAATAGTCAAGAACTCCAACGTACATGTGTTGATTTAGTCATGCCCATTAATTAGGTCATTACCAAGTCATATAATTAAGTATCCTTCAAAATGAAAAAAATAATAAACCTCTAATTAGGGTTGAATTGAATATTAATCATGTTAGAATGAGAGAATATATTGACTATGACCTAGTTCTTTTTTTATCAATTAATATTCAAATTTACTCCTTCTTCGACATGTTGTTGTTATTGCTCGAAAAATAATACACAAGAAAGTTGTTGGACTCCAGATAAGTTGTTACGAAGTGTCATCATTCTAGATCGAATATATCATAAGAGATTTATCTTTTCTATTATGTCTACGAATTTAAGAAAAAATCAAATACTTAATTCAAAAGTCAAAACGATAAACCAATCATATCGTGGTAGTACATGTACATTGCTAATGTGAAATTTTGGATAAATATTTATTTGTATGTAATTGATTCAGTGTAAACATTCGACGAAATTATTTTTTGCCCAAAATTTCTTGTGCTACCCAAATTAAATTTTTTCTTGTTTCTTTCTGCCGACATATAGCTTTAGCAATGTAATGATGTGGACTCGATAAATTAAGAAACTAATTAAACACGTGCTAGTTTTTATATTTTAAAGTTGAGTGATATTTTCTCCGTCACAAAATAAGTGATGATTGAATAGGTACTAAATAAAAAAAATCATTATAATTTCTTTGTTTTGGGGGCAGCTTCACGCAACTTTAGAAAGAAGAGAATAACTTTCTAAAACTCTCTCCAACTCTTTTTATCTATCTTTAGAAAAATAGGCATTTAGATATTTTTATAATTATAAATTATCTCAATGAGGATTTAATAAAAAAATCAAAGCTAAATTAATTTGCAAAATTGCTCAATTTCAAAGAGTATTAAGCGGAAAATTGATAAAGTATAATAGGATATTGGATAGAATAATTAATATACGCAAGTTGATCAAAACACTATCATTATTGAAAAGGAAGGGAAAAGAGAAAAGAAAAATTTTAAGCTCCTGGCCTTTTCATATAGTTATATAAATTAATTGATCGAATATTCACGTTTTTTTTTTCTTTTCTAATACAAAGGAACTGTACATTTGACGGTCCAACTCTTTTTTATTCATTGCTTTGATAGAAGTATGTTACACTCAATAGATTGGAGCCTTTTATGTGCCAACCAAGCTATAGTTTGGCTATTATTATTATTTTTTCAAAATTAGCTTATTTTAGAAAGTCTTTTCGTTGAAGTATTTTTGGAGAGTAATAATTTATATTTACTTAATTAATTTGAAAAATATTTTTATTAATACTAAATCATTAATTTATATTTTATCAAACTTTTAAAAGTGTTTCTGAAGAAAAATATTCTTTTCAATTTTCGACAAATAACTTTTGCAACTACTTAAAAGTATTTTTTTTAAAAGAAATAATCATCAAACACTTTTTACTTATGGCCAAACATGTCATTACCTTGGTGTAATATACACCAACACTAGTTAATATCATTAATAACCTTTTAGTGCCACTGTGCCTAATACTAACCTTTTTCTATAATCATCACATTAATCAAGAATTAATTAATACTCTAATGTTTGTTTAAGCTTTAATTTCCTTTGTGTAAGCAAGTTGTCACGTGCAAAGGGATCATACAATTGCGTAAGCCACTAGCAAAAGTAAGTCTAAATCCGAAGTGATGGAATCAGAAATTTATTTAGAATATTATAATTAGAGACGGAGCTTATATTTTACTTACGAATTCTGTAAAAATAGAGACAAATTCACGATTTAAAGATCATGAATATAAGCAAAAGGTATTGAATTACTCTGAACACGTAAGCTAACCTTTGGATCCACCCTAGCTAGAATACAATAGCTTTAGCGCATATTTTGTATTTATATTAAAAAATCAACCAGTATATGTAAATTATTTATCAAGAATCAAATAACTTTCTTTTTCTATATCTAAAACTCATAAACTTCAACAACAACCAAAAAAAAAAAAAATTGCATCGTCAAGTAGAATCGAACAATTTTTATATAACTAAAAAATATTATCCCAATACTATTTGCACTATATAACTTTTCGATAAAGATATTAATTATTCAACTCCCTCCCTCCAACCCTACTCTACCACTTAGTCTAGACCCCCTACCCAAATTTAAAACACACACACACACCACAAAAAACACTATATAATATGACTTGCATAGTGAGTCCCTTAGAGAGAAAAAAAAACCATGAAATGCAAAAAAAAGTCCAAAGTATTTCTAGTTCCATATCCAGCACAAGGTCATGTAACACCAATGCTTAAATTAGCTTCATTGCTAGTTAATCATGGCCTTAATCCAATAGTTATAATTCCAAATTTCATCAAAATTGACTCTAAAGATGTGAATATTTCCATCATGTCTATTTCAGATGGACTAGATCAAGATGGACTAATAACATCTCTAGGTCGCGATTTCTTCGCGATAGAAAAAACTATGGAGAATTACATGCCATGTCAACTCGAAAGGATAATTCGAGATCAAGAAGATGGAATCGTGTGTTTGATTGTTGATTTGCTTGCTTCATGGGCTATTGAAATTGCTAATAAGTGTGGTGTTCATGTTGCTGGATTTTGGCCAGCCATGTTGGCTACTTATAAATTGATTGATTCAATTCCAAAAATGTTACATGAGGGAATCATCTCTCAAACAGGTAAAATTCACACATTTTGTAGACATATTAAAGTTTCTTTTGAGTTTTTCATGTTATGTCTGGTATTTGCTTTAGGGTTCTTATGTACTAATTAAAATTTGTGTTGTGTAAAGCCTGTTAAAAGAAGAAGCGCTTCCTGCTAGAATTTTTTCAACTCAAACTTGAGACCTATATGTTAAACATAAACTTATGGGATCATATTCTTCCTATAACAAACCCGGTGATCTTTATAGAGACATAGTTTTTTTTTTCTTGTATTGGTTTTTTACAATTAATAGTGATTGGTACGTAAGACCCATGAAAGGAGAAGTGCTCCTTGTCAGATTTTTTTCATATTCAGGAGTTAAACTCGAGACATCTAGTAAAATATAAAGGGATCATATTCATCGCATCACAATCTAGTAGTCTTTTAAGATATAATTATTACTTCATTGATACTTTTTCTTTCAATTTCTTGATCATTGTAATTTTTTGTGTATTCGTAAATGCTAATTACGTAAATAAGTTAATCACTTTAAATATGTCACTTTCTTTAATTATATGCATTAACCGTTAGCCTCAATAAGTTATAAAACCTCATGCATGTTCCAATTGCGACTGATGTGTATAATTAAAGGAGATGCTACCTAATAGACGTGTGCTTGAGAACATACACAATGTTTTTTTCCCCAAAATTTAAACTGAAAGTGTAAGAACATTTTATCATTTGTTCAGACATTCATCGGAATAAACAACAGTTCGAGTGTCTAAATAAAATTTGTCATTAATCTGAATGAAGTAGTACTATATAAATATTTTAATTGAGTAATATATTTAGCCTTTTAATGCAAGTAACTTGTAACCTAAATATCTAGTCAGATAATTCATGAATCAAAGAAACTGCTATATACGTGTCAATTGGTTATTTGTTTAAAGCTAATAAAAAAACAATTTGATTAAAGAGTAATTAATTAAAGTAATTAAATAGCACTAATGATGATTAGGTCAATGTCAACTTTTCTCATTCTAACATGATGTCATATCAAAGACAAGAGGTTCATGATCAAATGATTTTTTTTTTGAAGATTAACTTATTTCATAAAGTTTTTATTTTAAATCTGTTTTTTGAAATTCTTTTATTTATTCAACTTGGAAATTGGCATGCATGATTAAAGGATAATTTGCTATGTTCACATGCAACCACCAATAATAACCATTTAATTAATTAAAGTAATTAAATAGCACTAATGATGATTAGGTCAATGTCAACTTTTCTCATTCTAACATGATGTCATATCAAAGTCAAGAGGTTCATGATCAAATGATTTTTTTTTTGAAGATTAACTTATTTCATAAAGTTTTTATTTTAAATCTGATTTTTGAAATTCTTTTATTTATTCAACTTGGAAATTGGCATGCATGATTAAAGGATAATTTGCTATGTTCACATGCAACCACCAATAATAACCATTATTCCATGTGTTTTTATTATTCTTAATTAAGAATAATTTTAAATTATAATCAAAAGCTGTAAAGATAAATTTTAAAAAAATTTCCTCGAATAAACATGCAGAATTCACAATCCACTCATTTCACACTGAAACTCTGTTGTCAGGGGAAAATATGAGATGATTTGTTCATAACAAGCGTATAAACAGACCAAAAGTTTAACATACGACATAATTGAGCAAGCTCAGACGTTACGAGGGAAAAATTGAACCTTTTTCATAATAAAAATTATGTGCATGGTTTAAATTTTTTGACATTCAATATGATTATAATCTATTTTAATTGAGAAATTGTATGATTAATAACAATTGACAATGTCACAGGTTGTCCATTACACAATGATCCAATTTGCCACTCATTTGGTCAACCTACAATTAGACCACAAGATTTACCATGGCTTATTGGAAATCCAAATGCAAGAATTTCAAGATTCAAGTTTTGGACAAGAACAATGGAGAGAACAAGAACTCTTAAGTGGTTATTAATAAACACTTATCAAGATGAATGTCACAATAAAGACCAAAATACAACAAATTTTAATACCAAAATACTCCCAATTGGGCCTTTGAATACTCATGTAACAATCAAGAATTCAAGTTTTTGGGAGGAAGATTTAAGTTGTATGAATTGGTTAGATAAACAAGTTGTTAATTCAGTTTTGTATATTTCTTTTGGGAGTTGGGTGAGTCCAATTGGTGAAGCAAAAGTGAATAGTTTGGCATTAGCACTTGAAGCAACAAAAAGGCCTTTCATTTGGGTGTTAGGCCCATCATGGAGACAAGGTTTACAAAAAGGCTATTTGGAGAGGATTTCAAAACAAGGGAAAATTGTGTCATGGGCACCACAAATGGATGTGCTACAACATGAAGGTGTAGGGTATTATCTGACACACTGTGGATGGAACTCGACGATGGAAGCTATACAGTCTAAGAAACGCCTTCTGTGTTATCCGATCGCAGGTGATCAATTTGTAAACTGCGCTTATATTGTTCATAAATGGCGAATCGGAGTCAGGATTGATGGTTTTGGAGTGAAAGATTTGGAAGGAGGATTGAGAAAGGTCATGGAGGATGATGGAATGAGTGAAAGAATTGATAAGCTAAATGAGATGACAATGAGTAAAGTGGCTAGTTGTAAAGCTATGGATAACTTGACAACGTTCCTTTCTAGTGTTAGGATGTGAAAATTTTATACCAAAACAATATAACATATGCTTCATATATATATGGTTGATATACATGTACAAGGTTTGGGAAAGTGTCAGATCACAAGACGTCTATTGTGTACGCAGTGTTACCTTATATTTTTGTAAGAAATTGTTTTCACAACTTGTTAAACTCGTGACCTCTTGATCACATGACAATGACTTTACCAATTACGTCAAGACTTCCCTTCATTCCATTGAGTATTGAACACATAAATAAAGCAACAAAACTGGACAAAGTAGAAAAAACTCATATTAGAAGCGCCATTGGCCCCAGAAATGACTCTCCCTACCACGCACAGATTCAAATTTAGTCAAACTTCAATGTGAATATCAAATATTATATTGATAAATGAACAAAGTAATTAGTCAACTAGCTATCATATATTAATGTATTCCATCATCTATATGCATTATTTAATTTGCCCATTATTAATTAAAAAAAGCACCGAAAGTTTCCTATGATTTTGATAATATATAGTTATATACTTCTATAATTTTTTGCTCTCACAATTAATGTATCATGTGCTTCTCATCTGACACCAAAGATTGCTCTCTGATTTTGTCCGTGATGTGCGGGAGCAAGTAGCAACAAAGGCATTTAGAGGACGTTTGGTCGCTGACTAGAGTTACTCGTATATGTTATTTGTATTGTTTATTTTATTTTTTATTCTGCTATATATATATATATATATATATATATATATATATTATGCAAGTTTCTAACCAAATACCACATTAATTTTATACATAATTTTAATCAATTATCAAATATGATATTACTTATATAAAATATAATGCATACATTATATTTCTCTTAACCAATTACCAAATGACCCATAGAGAAAAATAAAATGTCCTAGTAATAAATTAAGAAAGCAATTGGCACAAACTTTTTGTCTTTAAGATAATGTTGGTGTCTGACCAGCTTATCCACATACACCTTCATCAAATATTGAACATAATATATAAGGTGAGAGTGACTTATGTGGGGACAAGAATATGAAAAAAGTGAGATTGAGATGATTTAGATATGTATAGAAAAGGTATGTTGATGCTCTAGTGAGGTGGTGCGAGAGGCTGGCTATAGAGGACACGCGGAGGGGTAGAGGTAGGCCGAATAAGTATCGAGGAGAGGTGATTAGAGAAGACATGACGCAACTTCATATTACTAAGGATAGGACTCTAGATAGAAAGGAGTGGAGGTCGCGTATTATGGTAGAGTAATAGTAATCGTAGTACTAGTCGTACCCTAGCTTGTAGTTCTTGTCATTTATTGTGTTTTCGATTATCACACTATTTTGATGTTTGTGAGTATTCTTTTCTTGTATACGTTGCATTGCTTTTCTTATTAATGATTATCTTTTCTTCATTATTTTCTTCTTTCTCTACCTGGGTTTGATACACTTAAGCCGGGGGTCTTTCAGAAACAAAACCTCTTTCTGCATGAGGTAATGATAAGATCCATATACACTCTACTATTTTCAAACCCCATTTAATGAGATTTCAATGAGTATTTTATTATTTTTATATTATAAAAGGTATATAGAATTAAGATCCGTTGAATTCAAACCATAATACATGAAAATTTCTTCCAAGTTAAGTACTAATTAAAATGAAGGGGCGCAAACAATCGATCTCCACCACCAATCTCCACTAGCCCTTTTTTCAAGTTTATTATTTAAATGATTACTAAAGTATTAAAAGTAGATTAATAAAGATATTTTTTTAATCATAAAAGTCATTCATTTTTTGAATTTTCACTCAAAAGATCACGCAGTTCAAAAAATAAATATATATCCATCCATCATAATTCATTTGTGTTAATGTTATTTATATTGTTTATATTACATATACATTTGTAATTAATTTATGAAGTTATTTATCTTGCTTACATACAAAGTACACGTAGGATTATAGTTAACTACTTGTGTTTGACATGATTAACTGGAGTTATCTTCAAGCTAAAGATTGGGAAATTAATTATCCCTTTATATCTTTTTGTTTGGAATATAATTGAAGTAACTTGAGCTTTTTCAAAAGTTGAGAAATATAAATCTTATTTTCAAACGGTCTTATAAGTATATTTTTTTATTTTATCGGCACGTTTGATAAATATCTAAAATATTTATAAGTCAAAATAAATTAATATTCATAAATTGATATCATACGAACCACTTGAAGGATGCAACGTTACAGATTCTACGTTGATTGTCTCATCCCACCCCAACACTTCATCCTACCCCACCCCTACCTCCCACCTCCATTGATATCCCGACCCACACACCACTCCATCTCCGCGACTCTCACTCCAAACCTTACACCGCACCTCACCCTACCCTTAACCCCTTACTCCAATCATATAATACTCATGTAGATTATATATGAAAGGTATTTTTTATAATATTATAATAATACTTATTTTTCACAAAAATATTTTCTAGAAAAATATTTCCCTTCCTTAAAATGTTAGTGTCATAAGAGAAAATTACTCTAGTTCATCCAGTCAGAGTTGGTCATCCAACGTTTGAGATTGATGCTCTAGCTTCTTCTTTTTTTGTTTGTGAAGGTTTGTTCATAAGATCATTATTCCTCATTCCACTGTCAAATGCTGAGTAAAATAATTTAACATTTATTTTGAAATTATTATCTTTAATTCCACTAATCAAACAACTAATAGTACTAATATAATACATGAATATATATAATTCCCTTTCTACCTAGCAATCAAACTATCGCTAAGCCTATCCCATAACCTAAATAATTAATAGGTTAATAATACTTTTAGTCTTTCAATTATTGATAGAATCTAATTTTGATCCTTGTAATATTTGAGTAAGCACTAGAGTTTCTCTTGCTTTTGGCATAGTAAGCCTCTAGTGGAAGGCTCACTCGATGAACTTATAATTAGAATAAAATTCTAACTTAACATTTTTTGAGTGAGATTTTGAGAAGATTTTTTTCTTAAAAGAGTAAAATATGAAAGAAAATTATAAGCGTAATATGCGAAGCGATTACTAGAACGAAGAGCCTATAACGTTGCACACTTTTAGTTGATTTACTTGTGAATATTCACAAATTTATCATAAGTAATAATTATTTCACTACTTAATTAATTATGTATTATGTTAAGTAAAAAATGAATCGAGAGAATATATATTATTACTATCACCCATAAGAATATCTGAAATGATGTAATAGGTAGTATCCCACAAAGGAGGGTCAAATTCTTTTCAATTAAACTCGTCATACCAAACTTATTAAGCATGATTAGTTTTTCAATAAACACCAAACCACGGATTTGCGATAAAAAAGATTTCTTCCCTCTCTTCATTATTGTTTCTTTCACTTTTTTTTTTGATTTTCCATGAAAAAATTCGGATCGTGCCCACTGCAGGGTCCATTAGAGGGTGACATTCTCAATAAAAAATTTCTATATCTAAAATTCGAACTCAAAATTTTAAGTGTAGAGAAATTTTATCGGTGCACCACATTCCATATTGATTCACTTCTCATCTTAGTGATGTCCCGTGCTAATATGTGATTAAGGGTGGAGTAATTCTACGGAGGCACCGCTTCTCACCTTTGGTGAAACAAAAAGGAAGTCTCCCGTCTCTTTCTTCCCTCACTTTCACACACGCATTTAACCAAACACGTAATATGCATATTCACGCTATGTTTTCTCTTTCTCTTCTCTCTGTATTTCTTCGAAACCCCTAAAAACCTCTGCTTTTTTCTTTCCTTTTTTAGGTTTTTTTTCTTTGATTCGGTGAAAGATTCAATCTTTCTCCTTCTCCGTTGGTAAACATATGGTTGCGTTTGGTGTTTTTTTCCCAATTTATTTTGTGTGATTTTTGTTAAATTATTATATGGAGAGATCCGATTTGAAAGATTTCATGGACTTGTCTAACTCTTCGAGCTCCATCTCAGGTCAGCTCACTGCAA
The DNA here is from genome assembly GCA_018342035.1 of Solanum appendiculatum. Lineage (NCBI taxonomy): Eukaryota > Viridiplantae > Streptophyta > Magnoliopsida > Solanales > Solanaceae > Solanum > Solanum appendiculatum. Next base: position 506,254 of record JAGDQO010001477.1, read on the forward strand.
TTTTCCCCTTCTTAAATGGGTTTTTTTATAGATGATTCAGCTGGATTTTTTTTTTGTTTTTTAGATGGGATGGAATAGAGGGAAGGGATATATAGAGACCCAATTTTCATTCTTGGATTGTGTTTTTTTTGTTTAATTTGGGTTGAAGTTTGTGGGAATGAGCTGAATGCAGATATGAGATTTATATAGCTAATTGATTAGTTTGAGATTAAGGCGTAGTTGCTATTGTTGTTGTTTTTTTGGGGTCAATTATGCTTCTGCTTGAATTTTGTTTGAGTTACTGTTTTATTCCTATCTGGGTCTCAGCTAGTTCATTTCTTAAGTGTTTTTTTTTAAAATGGGATAAGATAAGAGGAAACATATATAGAGGATTCATATAGCGGTCCAACTTCATTCTTGAAGTTTGTGGGAATGAGCTGAATGCATATAGGGGATTCATATAGTGAAGAGTAAGATTAGGGCGTAGTTGCAATTCTTGTCCTTTTTTCGCTTAATTTTGCTGTGCTTGGATTTCATTTGAGTTACTGTTTTATTCTATCTGGGTTTCAGCTAGTTCATTTAAGTGAAAAGTGGGGGTTTTCTTTGTAAAATGGGTTATGATAGAGGGTATAGATATAGAGGATTCATATAGAGACCTAACTAGTTCATCCTTAAATTGTGTGTCTTTTGGTTGAATTTAGTGAGAATGAGCTGAATGCATAAAGAAGATTCATATAGCAAACGGATTAGTTTGAGATTAAGGCGTAGTTGCTATTGTTATCCTCTTGTTTTTTTTTCAGGCTTGATGCTCTATGGGATGGATATAATGATTCAACTAGTTCATTTCCTAAGTGGGTTTTTCCTCTTTTTCTAAAATGAATCAGAATTGAGGGAATAGATATGGAGGATTCGGATAGTGACTAAACTAGTTCATTTTTAAATTGTGTGTTTTCTTTGGTTGAAATTTGTTGGATTGAGAGGAAAGCATATAGAAGATCTATATAGCAACCTGATTAGTTTGAGGTTAAGACATAGTTGCTATTGTTGTCTACTTGTTTTTCTTTTCTGGCTTGATGCTCTTACTGAATTTCATCCAATTTACTGTTTGATTTTATCCGTGTTTTGGTTGAAGAGTCCCACATCGTTCAGTGAAGGGATGGCTTGGGCAATCCTCAACTCTTGAGCTAGCTAGCTTTTAGGGTTGAGTTAGGTTCATGGTCAATTTTTTTACAGTTTCCCTGTATTACTTTTAAAAGAAAATTTGTGCTTATTTTTTGATGTGGAAACAGTGTATAAATTTTAACTTTTTACTTTGGTTAAGCAGATAGTGCTCTCTTCGATGCATCACAATATGCATTTTTTGGACGAGATTCAGGAGAGGAAGTTGAATTGGGTGGTCTGGAAGAAGGAAACAATTGTGTTCCCGTGGTGGAAGGTGGATTTGGTGATGGCGATCCACATGAGTACCATTTGTTTGAAAAAGATGAGGTACATTCTTTTGTTACTCTGCTTTAGATTTGAAATGAAATGTTTGCTTGATGACGGTTTGATTTTTAATGAAAAGTGTGATCATGTAGCCACTCTTGGACATTGACATTCGTTTTTTATCTTTATATAATGAGAATAAAGGAAATAAATGAACTTGGCATCTACACATTCTATTACCGAAAATACTAGAGATAAACTCATTTTCTTCTTTAGTCTTACTAATTACCGGTGGTCAAGTTATGAGAAATTGTAGTTAGGTCTTCTGTAGCATCTATGGTACTGAAACATTGATATCATACATATATTGCACCAGGAGAAAATTAGCATAAATTGGTTCGAGGATTTGCTACTTGATTTTCCAATCCTTGTTTCTTGTTTACTTTTGTGCTCATTGCATTTTACTTCCAATTTTATGTGAGATGACCTTTAGTTCCTACTGGTGAATCAATAAAAAGAGAAATGGAAATTTTATCATTCCGCTGTCCTCTGCCCAGTTCATTTCTTGCTTTGTCACTTAAGAGTCCTGAAACCCTCCCCATGTACTCTACAATCATGAGTCCACTATAGTCCTTCCTTTCACCATTGATCTAAGAGGCTATTGGGAGGGTTAGGATGGTGGTTTCAAAGTTTTGGTCCAAGCTTCCGAGCTGCAATTAAGGTTTGTGCTGGTTTGGAGAAGTGGTAGCGAGGTAAACAGCAAAGGTGGCATAAGGCATGGTTTTTTTTAGCTTCATGCTGATTAGGTTTGCAGTACCCACAATGAACGAAATTTCTTTGTTCATTAAATAATTGGCTGAATATGTCGATTGCTAGTACAAGTTTTAAGATTGGCGTTTAGCTCTAACTTGAAGGAAAAGAGTGCAAGTTTCCATTTTATTGATTTGGTTTTGGAATTTTATCAATGGGTTTATCTTGTTATAACTGGAGGATCTGCTCTCTTGTTGCCAATTAATAGTTTTAAATTTGGAGTACTTATTGTTTTCTTTTTACCCACCTTCTTCTCTTCTGGCTCAGGAGTTTCATATCACTCTCATTAAGTGGCATTTAGCTTATGTCTGATCCCTAAAATTTTTTGGTGCCATCTCTTGTGAATTTGTGCCTTTGGTGGTTTGAGCGTGCTATATTTTTTGTTACTTTGATAAACTGTTGATGTATTGCACTTTTCGTTGTAGTTATACCTCTTTTGCTGCCTATACTAATACTGCGTTATTTTCAGGGATCAGCTTTGGGGTCTTTATCTGACATAGATGATCTGGCAACTACATTTTCAAAGGTTTGATCACAGTGTACCTTTTTAATTGGTACTGTTCAGTATAATACCTGGTTGTGCTATTTTCTTTTATCTCTTCTTGATTCCGAATAGAAATCTGGTTATCTCTAAGGGGTCGTTTGGTATCAGCAATAAGGATAGCAATCTGGGATAAAATGTGGGATTATTTTATCCCGAATAACTTGCTTGCAAGCCAAACAACTTACTACTTAACTAGTAAGGGTGTTGGAACTATGGCTTGTAAATTTTATTTATTGTAGCATCTTCTCTATAGAAATGTGAAATTATTCTGCGCTATCAATCTGATTAATTTCCTGCCTTTGAAGGGGGATAATGAATGGATAGTTGCAAAATGTTGAACTTGAGGTGTAGGTGAAGAGAAACAGAGCTTTTTAAGCATACGTGGAACTAATAATTTTCTTTTTCTGATTTGCTTAGTCTTCTAGTACTCTGAATGGCACTAAAAGGAAAGGCTCTCTCAAATGTACTTGATTTTATCATTCATATCTTAAAATTTGAAGATCCTGGTTTTGCATGGCATGCGTCTTCGATTTACCTTCCGATCTTTTCTGCACATTGCAAAGTCGAGTATGCTATAATGGTCTGAATGGTGTGACCTAACATATTATTTTTTAAAGCTTACATGATTTTTTTTCTTTTCTCCAGTTGAACAGAAATGTCGCAGGACCTAGGCATCCAGGAATTATTGGTGATCGTGGATCAGGATCATTTTCGAGGGAAAGTAAGTGCACATGTGGATTCATCTTTGAGTCCGTATCTGATATTACTATTTTATATTGAAAAAATCTCTTGGGCTAATTGCTGAATGAAATTCACTTTTTTCTTGTTAATTGTATCTGATGCTACTTTGTAATAGAAATCATATTCCCTTAACACTATCTGCTCTCCTGCATATTGGGCCACTAGTCCAAGTTCTGTAAATTTCTGAAATATCATAAAGTTTCTCTTTCTTTGTTGTCTCTGAAGTCTCTTTTTTTTTTTTACTTGTCTTGCTTATTTATTTATTTATTTGTCTTGCATATTATTTCACATTGGCGACTTGTTTATAACGAAATGTAATAGGATCTAAGTTTGGGACTTCTACACATTTGTACTCCTTTTCTCTGCATATGTGTGTGACATGTGGTTATATCTCTGCTTTGTTGTTTATCAAATGGTTGTGTTGAGCATTAAGTGGGAGAATACAAAAAGTTATTGGCTTGTGCTGAAATCATCTCCTTACCATCTTTCGTCTTTATTACAGGAAATCTGTGAGACTCTATCTAGGAAAAATTGTATTGCCTTTGTAACATATGCCAGATTAGATCTATTGTTAATGATTGTCATTCTTATGATGAGTTTCCATGCAGCTCTCTTTGATTGACCGAAATTGTTTGCAGGTTCATCGGCAGCTGAATGGGCAAAGGAAACTGATTTTCCTGATTGTTTTGATCAGCATTTGTCTGACACTGAATGTTACCAGGATAGCAAAAGATGGTCTTCACAGTCTCATTTCTCTCCTCTGCATCTGTCAGAGTCAAAACCGCTGTATAGAACATCCTCAAATCCTGAGCAACCACAACAACTTCAGCGCTTCTCAAGTGAACCCATTTTAGTGCCAAAGTCATCTTTCACTTCTCTCCCTCCTCCGGTTGGCAGATCTCTACAAGCCTCACCATACAGCCTGTCACATCATCAAAGCATGCCATCTCTTGCTGCTGGACCTCAGTCTCCCTATTCAAATGCCAATCTCTCCACTTTGTCAAATCCTAATATCCATTTACCAGGCTTGTCTCATGGGCTCCATTATGGTGGAAACATGCCACAATGGACACCTCCCGGTCTTTCTCTCGATACCCGTCTTCAAAATCAGTGGACTAGTCATGTGAGTCTCAGCCATGGGGATCATTCTAGACTATTAAATAGTATATCTCCACTTCAATTTCCTCTGAATGGTTTGTTATCTCCTCTGTTAATGTCTTCCCAGCAACTGCAGCAGCAAAGATTGCATCATTCAGTTCAACCATCTTTAGCTCATTTTTCTGCACTGCCTTCCCAGTTTAATTCCTTTCCTTCTCCTGCCCACCTGGGTAAGCATGGATTGGCTGATTTTAGAGATTCAAAATCTAAGTCATCACATAAAGGTAGACAGAATGTGCGCTTTTCTAAACTAGGCTCTGAAGGCAGTAGCCAAAAAAGTGACAATAATGTTCCCAAGTTCAGATCTAAGTACATGACTGGTGATGAAATAGAGAGCATCCTGAAAATGCAGCATCCTGCAACACATGGTAATGATCCATATGCGGATGACTATTATTACCAAGCTCGCCTTGCAAAGAAAGCAGCTGAGTCGAGGTCAAAACATCGTTTTTGTCCAAACAAGGAGCAACCTTCACGATCACGCAATAGTACAGACTCACAGCCTCACATCCATGTTGATGCTAAGGGGCAAATTTCATTTTCTTCAATCCGCAGGCCTCGTCCTCTTCTTGAATATGATCCACCAGGATTTGTATGTAATGGCAGTGGTGATCAGAAGATGTCTGAGAAATCTTTGGAGCAGGAACCAATGCTTGCTGCTAGAATTACAGTAGAGGATGGTTTTTATCTTCTCCTCGAGGTTGATGACATCAATAGGTTACTTCAGTTTAGTCAGCCGCAAGATGGTGGTGTTCAGCTGAGGCGGAAGCAGCAGATTCTGTTGGAAGGCATGGCTGCCTCACTTCAGCTTGTTGACCCGCTTAGAAAAAGTGGCAGTTCAGTTGGGCTTACCCCTAAAGATGACATTGTGTTCTTATGGTTGGTGTCTCTTCCAAAAGGCCGGAAACTCATTTCAAGGTATCTTCAGCTTCTTGTACCTGGTGGTGAGCTTGCAAGAATAGTTTGCATGGCAATTTTTCGCCATTTAAGGTTTTTGTTTGGTGGCCTTCCACCTGATCTAGGTGCTGCTGAGACTATCACTGCACTTGCAAAAACAGTCTCTGCATGTACAAGTGGCATGGACCTTAATTTGCTTAGTGCTTGTCTAGCTGCTGTTGTTTGTTCCTCAGAGCAGCCACCTCTTCGCCCTCTTGGAAGCCCTGCTGGAGATGGAGCCTCTGTTATTCTTAAATCTGTTCTTGAAAGGGCAACTTATCTCTTGACTGATCCTCAGGCTGTTAGCAGCTTCAGCATGCCTAATCCTGCCCTTTGGCAGGCATCTTTTGATGCCTTTTTTGGTTTACTTACTAAGTATTGTTTGAGTAAGTATGACTCTATAATGCAATCGATCGTTTCACCAACCCAGTCAAACACAGAACTGATTGGTTCAGAAGCTGCAAGAGCTGTAAGCAGAGAAATGCCAGTGGAACTCTTACGTGCTAGTCTCCCACACACAAATGAGCACCAAAGGAAGCTATTGTTGAATTTTGCTCAGAGGTCCATGCCTGTAACTGGATTCAATGCTCATGGTGAAAGCAGTGGACAAATAAATCCTGAATCTGTAAGCTGTTAGTGGAGATGCCATAATCCATGCCCGTAGAATTGTTGCAGGCTGGAAGCAAGCGTATGTGGGGCGTCGTTTTAATGCCTTAAGCTCCTCTTCCTCTTCCAACTTGTGTTTCTTTTTCCTTTCTCCCTACCTTTATTTCCATGCTTCTTTGTCCTTCCTTTCCTTTGAACTTTTCTTCTTCTTTTTTGAAGTAAAAGTTTGTGACAAGTCTCATCTTAAGTAACTGTGTATAATGTTAGAAACTGACGGGGTTCCTCATCCAAAGAGCTTATTTTTTAATGCTCTTGTGTAAACTTGGATTAAAGCTGGAAAGATAGGATGTACAGGCCATTTATGTGGAGTTTAGGGAGCATTCCCCTCTCTTTTTCGGGGAAGAAGGTGTTCGTTCACCTGAAGTGACCATAGGACGTAATGGTTCAACTCTGCAGATACATTTGCCAGACTTGAAAACTTAACATGGATGAAAACTGTAATAGTAGTTAGACGCTCTTGTTCATCGACTTTTATTTTACTGTAACTTTTCCCATATTGTTTACAAAGTTGATTTGAAATTTGTCATCCCCTGTCAATGGTTCAGGTATGCCAATGAAATTATAGCTTTTACCAGTTTGGATAAAACTGTAGGTATATGTTGTCTTCTTCAGTCGTCTCAATATGAGAAGGGCTGTGTATATTTTCTTATCCCAACTCGAAAACTAAATTTAAAATTCTTCTTTCTACACAAATATGTAAAGAATTATTTTTAAACATCTTGTCAAATCAAACGATGTCATAAAATGAAACAAAGGGAGCCTCTTATTAATTTAATTATGGTTACAAATAAAAAACCAATAATACTTAAAACGACGAGGTGTCCCTTCCCTTCTTTTAATAAAAAAGCTGCAGCACACTGCAAGTCGCGCAGAGTTTTGCGCCTTGCTCTTAATAGCTTTCTCTTTCTTTCCCATTTCCTCCATTGAAGACCTTTTTTTTCTAAAAAAATTTCTACCACAAATTTCATTTTCCTCATACATCATCACTTTAAACTCTAAAAAAAAACCATTTTTTGGGTTAAAATATTGTTCGTCTATACGATTGTGGTGTCTCAAGTCTTAACATATAAAAATTCAAGCTTTTTACAGGATAAAATCGATTTTTGAGGTATTTTTGCAATCTCGAGTTATTATTATTACTATTATTTTTTTACTAATGTAATATTGTTTAGTTTGGGTAGATCTATGATATCTGATTTTTGTTTTTATTTTTTATTTTTTATGGTTGTGCTAGATTTTTGGTTCAAATGCATGGTCTTTAGAATTTAATATTTTTAATATATATAATGAGGGTAGCAGAAGGGAAAGGAGAAATGGAAAATGAGATTATAAGGGAAATGAATTCTTACCGACAAGATGAAAGTTTAGATAATTAACTAGTGACAGAGTTAGGATTTTCAGTAAGAGGTTTAAAATATGAAAGAAGTTGAAGAAGTTATATTTATTATGTATACATAAAAGATAATTTTAATTATATATAAGCCTTGTAATTTTATGTAATCAACTAGCTAATCTATAAGATTTCTTGCTCTAGGATTACTGATTTGTGATTATTAATTTAAATTCTCAAGGAATTATTTACTTGCTTCTATGTTGAGAGATATTCTTAAAGCTTTTGTGAAATTTTTTAATTTGTCCCAAAAAAAATTAAATCAGTATTTGTTTTTCCCTATTTAATTAATTGTCCGGTATAGGAAGCCTTCTTGTTAAAATTTTAAGTCTAAACACAATAAAATATAAATGTTACATCATGTCATGGTTGATCTCAAGTGCAAAATACCTATATACATACAATAAATAAAGAGTTGAGTGTTTTACAAATAAAATATACTTGGTAAAATTAAAGAACATTTATAATATGCCATACATTTATTATGTACTTGTCTTTACTAACTATAATTCCACAATTAACTTTTTCTGGAATGGAGTTGAATGTGTAAGAAAGGAGTAAATCTTCACTTTTAAGAGTAAATTATAATGTCCTAAACTAATTGATTAAAAACAATTCACAAATGCAATCATTTTTTTAATTTATAGGTATGGATCCTCCACAGGTGACCATACATCCTGGTCCAGAAGTTTATGATGTGCTAACGTTGCAGGCAGAACATCGATCACAAAGTGTGTGGAATGGGACCTTGAGGGGAGAGAAAGCATGTCTACATCCACGTCGTACAGATCACGAATTATGGCAACATTTGAAGCATCATCCTTTGCATCCCCGTATTCTTGACTATTTTGGCAGGTGTGGATTTAGGGGAGTTGTAGAGGTAGGATGTGTTCCATATGACTGGGGAGTCATTACTGCACTAATTGAGAGATGGCGTCCAGAGACTCATACATTCCACATGCGTACAGGTGAGGCAACAATCACATTGCAGGATGTTGAGCTCATGTTTGGCATGTGCGTAGATGGTCACCCTTTGCTTCAAGCTGGTGCTAGAGATATCTCTGTTCAGGGGTGGCAACGATTGATCTACGAGCTTACTGGTTGGACACCTGAGGAGAATTGCTTTACTGGTGTGAGCAGGTTGTATGTAGGTAGTTTAGCTGCATATATGGACGGGTTAGATTCTATTACAGATCAATCCACCGAGGTTAATGTGCAACAGAGAGTTAGGTTATATCTATTATGGTTGTGCGGTGGCACAATATTCCCAGATAAGTCCGGTTGTAAACTTAGTTTAGACTTTCTACTGGATATGCGGGACCTTAGCACAATGGGAACACAGGCTTGGGGAGCATCCGCATTGTCGTACCTGTACAATTCTCTATGTCGTGCTTCAATGTCCACGTCTAGCGATGTATGTGGATTTCTTTCTTTGTTGCAGGTATTTGACTTTTCAATTATGTGGTTTTATTTGCCTCTCTCATTTTGTTAGCTATAATCTTTATATTTTTTTAAATTTTCTTAATTTAGGTCTGGGCTTGGGAGCGAATTATCCCGATGCAGCCATCTTTGCGTCCTCCTAGAGAACCTATGTCTCCACCTGAGCCACATACAGCACTTGCACGAAAGTGGACTCGTTGTAGAGTTCGCCAAAATGAGGTTCGATGTGTGCTTGCCATTTGCAGGGATGTATTGGACAACCTAAATGATGGCCAGGTAATTTATCGTTTGCTTTTGATTTTCGATTGAGTATTTCTTCGAATAGAATTTTGTAGAATTTGTTTAATTTATTGAATGTTTATGTTTTTCTGCTATAGTTTGTTTGGGAGCCTTATTCAGAGACGATCATTAATGGGCTCCCTGAGTGGTGTCGGCGTGGCCGAGATGTTTGGATGGCACAAACACCCTTAATTTGTGGGATCTATCGTGAGTGGCACATGGTAGACCGCGTTCTAAGACAGTTTGGTAGGGAGCAACATATTCCTGGACCATGCACTACATTTGACCATCTTCATTTCAAGCGCGACAAGCGATTTAGGGTAACACAACAAGACATACATTATTTTGAGTTTATGGCTGCTTTTTGGGCACATCGTCGAGATAACATAATTCGCGCTGAGCTATTGATTGAAGCTTCGAGGCCACGATTAGAGTACTTTGATTGGTATCAACGTCACTCGCGGATTTTTATAGGAAATCCAACTCATGATGTGGATAGGGGATATCAACACATGGCAGGCAGACATGAGGCATTGGTACGTATCGTACATCATTGTACTTGTTTGATATTTTATACGTATCTTAGACCATTGACCACGAACACGCATGATCTTTCAATTTGTTTTAGGCTCGAGGACATCAAAATTCGTATAAGTTGGCTCTCAATGTTGGGAATGATCCTACCGCGTCTGAAGCGGAGAAGGTTTTGGCAGAGAAGTTCAGCCGCATTTCAGTGGAGTCTATGACTGCTGCCTCCTTGGGGACGCGGTTGAGCTTTGCTCCAGATTATACACCACCATCTGAATACGAGGAACCACCTAATGTGCCTGTTCGACGTCGTCAAAGGCAAGTTGTACCTAGGGATGAGGTACGTAGTAGAGGACCTCGAGGGGGGCGAGGTCAATGTCATGTGGATCACCAATTGGTTGATGAAGCGTGTACATCCATTTCATTATGGCGCGAACCTCCTTAATATTGATGTGTGACTTCGCCATAATATGTGAGTATCAACATAATAACAATCATATCGTTGTTTAAATTGAAATGATCCTCCTTATAATCATTCGTGACATGCCAAAATAAATTAACTCTTACATGATTTTCACCATTTTAACTTTTTTTTAAAAAGAGTTAATTGTACCTGCCCCATTTTTATGTTGTTTGTAATAAAGATAATAGTCATAAAACACTTTAATTCCCAGAAGACCAGGTCTTCATTATGACAATTCAAAGTTGTAAAATAATTAATATTCCCTTATTTTGAGGCTTTAGATCTATTTTTGCACCATTTATTCTCTTATTTAACTTCTTTTTACTCCTCTTCCTCTTTTTTTTTCTTGCTTTCTTTAATTTAAATTTATAAAATTTGTTGAATCACTTCTCTTGTTTATCATTTCTTTCTGGTAAATAAGGTTCTTTGTTCTCTCTTTAAGTTTATTAGATCATTTAGCCTTCTTTCATTTATATTTTCTTGTTTTTGTTGATTTTGTACATTAATGTTTTAGTTTCATATGATTTTTTGTGATGTTCAAGCAGCTTATAAATGATTTGATTTGCTATACTAGGTGGGTTTAAAAGGCGCATGCGCAAGGCGAAGTGTTTTTATATGTCATGGGGAAAGACGTAAGCCTCGAGACGCTGGCATAAGCCTCATGTATCTCTTAATTTTTAAATATTCTACAAATTAATATAATTGGATCAAATATGGTAAAAGTTGCATGGAGATAGTAGAAAATTCAAGAAAATTATAATTAAGTGCATGAGAATGACTATATAACAAAAATAATTTTAGCATTCACTATTTACTAATATAATTATGTTCCAATTCATGTGATGTATTTTCCTTTTTATTCGTCTGTTCTAAAAAAATGATATATTCAATATTTAGAATAATTTAGCTTTAAATTTCTCATTTTACAATACCCCTACAAGTATCTCTAGTTTGTGTTAGATCACAAGTTTCAAGGGTTCTTTTTTCTTTCTTTCTTAAAATGTGTGCCCAATCAACGTGTATCGTGTAAAATAGGATGGAGGTAGTACTACATAAAACATACTCATACTCGATGTGTACACCATATCAATAAATGAAAGATAAGTGTTTGACACACGTACATTTATTTTTTTAACCATTGTTAGGTGTTGATGTATATTCTTGCTTTCATTTTTGACCGCTAAGGTTAAGTTACTTAGTTTGATATAAATACCGAGTTCGAATAAACATTTACCTTGTTTCTCTTGGTGTAGGTGAGAGAAGCTTTGCAAGTATTATTTTAGCATGTGTATGGAAGTTGCAATAGGAAAGCAATTGCTTTGAGTAATAGAATTTTTTTTCTAGTTAAAAAGGTAAGTGAGTTCTCTCCTTTTATCTTTTTTTTGGTTTATTTAGAGTCAATCTTGTGAGCCTTTTGGGTTATAAACCACTAGTTTCATAAATAGTATTAGTGTAATGTGGAAGAAATATCATTTATAGCATGATTCAAATGGATATAACCTGAATCACTCCAATTTCTCAGCTAAAAATCATAAAGTTTGAAGTGAAAAAATACTCGAGGAATGCTAAAGGCGCTTATGCGTTTCTTTTCTCAGGCATGGATTTATTGGTGGTGTCCAAGAAAAGGAACAACATTACTAGAAAACTACTCTTGGTTGCTGGCATTACTGCAATTTGTTTTCTTATATTCAGAACATCACCTGGTTTTAGTAGTTTCATGAAGGTTAAATTCTACTCGAATTTTTCATCTTATGCATTGCATTCTCATTTACTTCTTCAACCGTGAATTTCAAGTGATCTATGGTCCACAACAGTTTAAATCTCGCTTAAATGTGTGACCATCTCATTTAAAAGCTTAAGTTGCTACTTTCTCAAAAAAAAAAGAGCTTAAGTTGCTAGAAAGAAAGTTAACGAACTTTTATTTACTTAGTGATATCAAAACTATATTTTGTTGAAGCAGGGCTAGTTCAAACATACAATTTTTTCTTATGCATATGTCTTACCTTTAGATTTTATTTTTTTCCGTTTTGACAACGACGAATCTAATAGTCATTTTTCATTTAAAATTTTCAGCTTGCTCAACGTGAACCTGGTGTGTAACTCATGTCTTAGTTACTGGAGGAGCTGGCTTCATAGGTTCTCATGCTACCGTTCGACTCCTAAAGGATTCATACCGTGTAACTATAGTGGTAAGTTACTTAATCATTTCAGCGTCCCCTTCACAGATCAAGTTTTGAACTTGTGCATAATCCCGGGATTCTTTTGAACAGGATAACCTTTCGCGTGGAAATATGGGCGCTGTAAAAGTTCTTCAAGAATTGTTTCCTGAGCCAGGACGACTTCAGTTTATTTATGCAGATTTAGGAGATGCAGTCGCTGTATCCATAACGTGTTCTTTTATTCTTTCCACTTTTATCTTGATCACTTCACATCACCTCTTTTAGTAGTCTAATTCGGAGGCAGAGTCAGTATTTGAAGTTTATGGGCTCTGAACCTATCAACGAAACCATAGCTCGATTGAGTTACTGGTTCGCAATTAAATATTTATGCATATTTAATGGATTTCCTGATATTGTAGCTCCGCCCCTGGTCTGATTACAGGTTGATATTTTCATCCTTAACCAGTAACTCAGGTTAACAAGATATTTAAACGAAATGCATTCGATGCTGTGATGCATTTTGCAGCTGTTGCATATGTTGGTGAAAGTACACAAGAGCCTCTCAGGTACTCCCCAAAATTCTGAAGCTCTAACTCATATCAACTGTTAAAATCGTTCAGTTTGATGCATGTTATACTTGCACCGAAAATAATGATTTCATTCTATGTAGCTCGGACTCTTCAAAAATGTCAACAGGTGCATTTTTTGAGGATCTAACACGGGTGCAGAAGCATTTTTGGAGAGTTCGAGCAACATAGATTTCATTTCAAGAACTAATCTTCCAATGCAGTTGTATGAAAATAGTGTTCTTTTGTACTTGTTGTTTCTGAGCTTGTGTTTCGGACATTCAGAAAGATCCAATCTTCTTTTATAGTAATATTCTCGAGTATTTTGTAGGTATTATCACAATATCACATCGAATACATTGCTACTAGTTAAGGCAATGGCAACACATGGTGTAAAGACACTAATCTATTCGAGTACCTGTGCTACGTATGGAGAGCCTGAGAAAATGCCTATTACAGAAGAAACCCCGCAAGTCAGTGACTGCATTCCAGTTACTTATTAAGCAATTTACGCTAAATTGATTTTCGATATAGTAGTTTATGTGTCTATTAAGAACACTTCCTTTGATGTTAACTTGGAACCAGTTTCCTTTTTTCAATTTGACACTTTTGCTGGTGCGGACTTGTGGAGTAATTGTTTGGTTATTATAATTATAATCGATCATTCTAGTTTTTCCATTGTACTGACTTAACTTTGATCAATCAGGCACCAATAAATCCGTACGGAAAAGCAAAGAAAATGGCTGAAGATATCATACTGGACTTCTCAAAAACTTCTGATGTTGCTGTCGTGATGTCAAGGTTTGTGCTATACTGCTAATCTGCTATCAATGATTTCTTATATTTTGCCGGCGGGATTTAAATTATATATACTGACAGTATAGAATTTTCACACGATCGATGCAATTTTACTTGTGATAACAGGTTCTCACTCTATTTCTCAAAGACCTGATATAAAGAGTTACCTACTATTGTAGGTTAATTTTGTCTGACCATTTTAAGAAACCTATATACTGTCAGTACACAAAGCTTAAACTCTTTTCCAGGAGTGTCGTATTCTAGAAAAGAAGTTCGCTTATTTCCAACTTCTTATGATTTTCGTATCAAATAATTCAGGTATTTCAACGTAATGGGATCAAACCCTGAAGTAAGGTTAGGAGAAGCTCCTCGACCAGAATTATGCGAGCAAGGACGGATATCTGGTGCTTGTTTTGATGCAGCCAGGGGAATAATTCCAGGGCTGAAGGTTAGAAGAACATACATTAGTACTACTATGAGTTTTTTCACTATCAAGTCACCCCTGAGATAATGACGGGTAAATAACCTGGAAAATAAGACAGATTACCTGCTACAAGCGATTAAAATACATTAATAGTGCAAAAAATTCATTACATTGTCAAATGCTTACGACGTATGAGTAAAATTCTTTTAGGAATGCACCAAAATGCTGACTGGTGCATGTCGGATCCTTCAAAAGTAGTAGTACATTTTTTAAGGATCTGACACAGGTGTGACAACATTTTCAGAATGTCTAAGCAACATAGCTTTGAAGCTTTCCAACTTGTTATAATGTCCTTAATATGTACCAATGGATTCTTTTCATCTATATGGTGAATTAACTGCAGATAAGAGGAGTAGATTACAACACACCTGATGGAACATGTATACGAGACTACATCGATGTGACTGACCTAATCGATGCTCATGTTAAAGCGTTAGAGCATGCAAGACCTAGTAAAGTTGGTATCTACAACGTTGGGACTGGAAGAGGTTTGCTTTCTCTGCTTTCTCTGTTTCTTGAGTTAAAAAAAAGGAATCCCTTGACATTTGTATGATGCTTATTGTTACTACAACAGGTAGTTCAGTGAAACAATTCGTCGAAGCTTGTAAAAGGGCTACAGGAGTTAACATAAAGACTGAATACCTCACTCGACGTCCAGGAGATTATGCTGAAGTATACAGTGATCCTTCTAAAATCAGGCACGAATTGAATTGGATCGCGAGATACACGCTTGAAGAGAGCTTAGCAATAGCATGGAGATGGCAAAAGGCACATAGAAATGGTTACAACTAAAATAGATAAGTTTAAGATTTGAACTCATGAATTACTTTTTTTGTTTTGAATAGATAACATTATACCTCTAGCAGACTCAGTGGCGGAGCCAGGATATTCACTAAGGAAATCTAAAATATAAAAAAAGGAAAACATACGAAGAAGCCAAGGAGATTCTTGACCATATATATACTGTAAGAACCCCCTTACGATAACCTGGCTCCGCCCACGCCTATAGGTGGTGCAATGGCATTGGAAAATCCTATGTGTTGGACAACAATGATATCATAGTTGATAGTTTGCTAGTTTTATAACTGCAATTTTTTTTTACATATTCTTGTGTATCAATAGCCACTCAACAATTCACTCGATTGTTATTAGATGTACTCTTTATGTTCCATATTAGTTATTTATTTTCCCTTTTACAGGTCTCTAAAAAAATCGTAAATGACAAGGATAGTTTTACATATTTACCCCTTAGAAACTTTTTTTTTTTTTAACTTTACAAACATGTTTACACTATTCGTGGGAGTATTGCATTTTACTCCTCAAAGGAATAGTTATCCAATGTGTACACGTGAGATAATATTGTTTAAAAATAAAAAATAAGTTCATCATTTCCAAGAAGAATTGCTATATAAAACTAAAGTAATATTAATTGTCACACCAAGGTAGAAAAATATCTGTTTGCTACAACCAATTGAGAATTTGTTCGTATAATACAAGTATTTGCCCAAATTAATGTTTCTCCATCCACTTAATTTATAGTGTACCTACTTCTTTGGTAGAAGTATATTTTTTTAAAATTTTTTATAATCATACAAATATTTTAATTATGATATATATTCAAATTTTTCTTTTTTAAACTCGGTATCAAATAACATCATGTTTGGTTAAAGGTAGTGAATTATATATGTTAAGTTATTGTCACATTTTTATACTACCAATTGCCAATTCCAGCTACCCCTTATTGTTTATTTCTTTTCTATCTTTTTCTTAACGTTGGAATTGGAGGTGATCAAATCGAGTGCATTTTATCGACGGAGTCAAAACTTTCACTAAAGAAATTCAAAAGATAAATGTACGAAAAAGCTAAGGAGATATATCTACTATTTGTACATAAAAAAATATTTTTAACCTTTTTATATAAAGGGCAATTCTCCAACATAGAAGATTCAGATGAACCTTTAGCTCTGTCCTTGCGCTTAGTGAATCTATTCAGAACATGACATTTAAAATAAATCGAGACAATGAATTTCGAATATTAAATGCTTAAAATATAAAAATAAAGAGAGCTAGAAAATTTGTGGAGCATACTAAATAATTACATAAGTAGTCTTTCACATGATCATGAATTTGTGATGAAATAGAAAGGACCCTTCCACTTTTAGTTAGTGATTTCGAGTTTAAATATTGAGAATAGAAAAACTCTTGTAGGACGTACTTATTCTCTTTTTGATAAACCTTACATGACATCAAATTTAAATTAATCAAGTCATTCAATAACTAAGATACTTTTCATTAAGAGTGCCATCGACATACATGCAAATAATTTCTTAAGAAAATTAATATGAGTACACATAGTATTTCAACACCACTTGAAAAGAACATTAACTATATATATATATTTTTTTTTTAAAAAAAAGAGGAGATAAAGTTACCATATACCTTAAAGTCACATACAACTTGTGACAATAGATCGATACTGCTCAGCGAAATTTTGTGTACGCCATTGCAGTAAGCACACTAATTACCCTAATATATTTTGATTCAAACAAGATAACTAATTAACTCTATGGTGAAAATTAATATTTTCACCTTTTTAAACTTTCACTATTTTATGTCGAGCTTGATTTTCTCAGATGGTTACTAATCAATTGATAGTTATTATATATCTCAAAAAGTCATTTTTTTGTTCAAAAAAATTAAAATCAAGGAAAAAGTTATAACTTTTTGAGATAATAATATTATTTCAGTAACCATATGAGAAATCAACGCGTTTTATTTATAACAAAATGATATATATCACTTGTGCATGGCATGGTTTTTGGCATGTCTTGGTGACAAGGAAAGTGCAACAATTTTGCCTTCAAGTTGTGCTCCATCTTGGGGCTGCAGTTGCTGGTCATGCAGGTAATCACATAGTTGATCATGATTTATCTGACCATCCTATCATATAATAATAATTAGTATAGCTTTGGCGTAACAGTAAAAGTTATTGTATCGTATGTTGTGTAATTCAAACATTACGAATTTAAAGACATAGCAAAAAACCTCTTTTAGAAAGATTAGGTAAATTGCATTTGATAAATTCGAAAAAATTTCACTATAAAATCATCCAGAGAATACGTACAAGTAAATTTCCTTAAATATGAAGTTGTAATACTGAAAATAAGACAGATGACAATTGAGGTGTAAAAATTTCTTACCATAAAAGTTATTATCAGGGTGATTCGAAAATCACGAATTTAAAGTCATAAAAGAGCCCATTTTAAAAATATAAACTAAATCGCATATATTAAATCAGATCAAGTTTACGTAATATACAATTATTATACATAATGATATGTCATTTAGTTATTCAGATGAATATTGAAACCTATCGTAAATCTTTCATAAGCATCATGACACTATACTATTATATGTTTATATTAAGAAATTCACCTAATATTATAAATTTTAACTTTAGAACGCAATTCGAATTTTCTATTGTAAAATTTAAAATTCATAATATTCAAATTCTAGATCTTCATCTTCCTAAGAATTAACTATAATCTAGAAAGCCAATAGTAGAAGAAGAAAAAATCAATAATATGAACAACAACAATAGATTCATCAGTGTAATTTCATAAGTAAGATCTGAGTAAATCGATATAAAATTAAAATGAATCTTACTTGTATTTTATTTACATGGCCATCTTTCATGTCTTGATCATGTTGTGGGAATTTTTCAGCTGGTTTTATCATTTGTGCCATCTTTTTCTTTTTTAAGTCTAAAAATCTACTAATATATCAAAAATCAAGTATATACTATTTCAATTTAAAAAGTAAAGTACATATATATTGATGAAGATGAGATAATTGGAATTAATGAAAAAAAATGTTGAAGACATAAATAAAAGGAATTGGTTATACTTTTGTGAGTTTCTCATAGCAAATAGTCCCTTAATTAAAGGGTAACCATTGGTATGAATTAATGGATCTTAAAAAATCACCAAAAATTGGGACAAATTAATGTTTCATTTTGTATATCTTTTTATTATTATTATGTTCTAAAAAAATGACATATTTTTATTTTAGAAAATTCTTTAATTTTAAGCATTTAGTTTTACCCTTAATACCTATGGGGGATAGCTCTCCCAAGTCACCCCGGACGACTCGTCAACAAGCCAGACAGTTGGCTATAGTTCCAGCACCAGAGGGATCGACCTCTGGTGATGCCAATGCCACTTCCCAGTCTGAAGAGGAAGTGCAGAGTTCTAGTAGGGGTGGGGACGATACTCCACATAGAACTACCCCTAGCCTCCAGCCTGCGGCCCAGTCCGAGCCGGGCTCTGACTCAGAGTCGGGGTCTAGTTCCGGCTTTGCTTCTGGTTCTGATTCGGGTGACACTAAACTAGGAGAGGAACACCCTATTAGGGTTACAGGCGAGCCCATAAGGGGTTACAGGCGAGCCCAACTTATGGTGTGTAATTTCACAGCGTTTTTGGGAATTTAATAGGAATTAGGCGATTTTTCTCATTTTTCGTGTGTGCTAGCCCATTAATATTTTGGTGATATGGCTTCCGGTCAATTTTTTGCCGAAACCTTTTGGGGACCCTCCGTAACTACCCGGGGGAACAGCAAGAGAAGCCTCAGAAATTTTCACAGAGTTTTTGGGTATTTACGAGGCATTTAATAGGAATTAGGCGATTTTTCTCATTTTTCATGTGTGTTGGCCCATGAATATATTGGTGATATGGCTTCCGGTCAATTTTTTTCGAAACCTTTTTGGGACCCTCCGTAAGTATCCGGGGGAGCAAAAGGTGAAGCCTCGTGATTTTTCACAGCGTTTTTGGGCATTTACGAGGCATTTAATAGGAATTAGGCGATTTTTCTCATTATTCGTGTGTGTTAGCCCATGAATATTTTGTTGATATGGCTTTCGGTCAATTTTTTCAGAAACCTTTTGGGGACCTTCCGTAAGTACCCGGGGGAGCAGCAGGTGAAGCCTCGGGAATTTTCACAGCGTTTTTGTGCATTTACGAGTCATTTAATAGGAATTAGGAGATTTTTCTCATTTTTCGTGTGTGTTAGCCATGAATATTTTGGTGATATGGCTTCCGGTCAACTTTTTTCCGAAACCTTTTGGGGATCCTCTATAAGTACCCGGGGGAGAAGCACGTAAAGCATCAGAAATTTTCATGGCATTTTTGGGCATTTACGAGGCATTTAATAGGAATTAGTTGATTTTTCTCATTTTTTGTGTGTATTGGCACATGAATATTTTGGTGATATGGCTTACGATTAATTTTTTTTCGAAACCTTTTGGAGACCTCCGTAAGTACTCGGGGGAGTAGTAGATGAAGTCTCGAGAATTTTCACGGCATTTTAAAGCATTTACGAGTCATTTAATAGGAATTATGCGATTTTTCTTATTTGTCGTGTGTGTTAGCCAATGAATATTTTGGTGATATGGCTTTCGGTCAAATTTTTTTTGAAATCTTTTGGTGATTCTCCGTAAGTACCTGGAGGAGCAGCATGTGAAGCCTTGGAAATTTTTACAATATTTTTTGGCATTTACGAGGCATTTAATAGAAATTAAGCGATTTTTTTTCATTTTTCGTGTGTTTTAGCCCATGAATATTTTGGTGATATGGCTTCCGATCGTTTTTTTCGAAACCTTTTGGAGACCCTACGTAACTACATGGGGGAGTAGCAGGTGCATCCTCAGGAATTTTTACAGCGTTTTTGGGCATTTACGAGGCATTTAATAGGAATTAGGCGATATTTCTTATTTTTCATGTGTGTTAGCCAATGAATATTTTGGTGATATGGCTTCTGGTCAAATTTTTTTCTGAAACCTTTTGGGGACCCTCCGTAAGTATCCGAAGGAGCAGTAGGTGAAGTCTCGGGAATTTTCACAGCATTTTTTGGCATTTAATAGGAATTAGGTGATTTTTCTCATTTTTCGTGTGTGTTAGCCTATGAATATTTTGGTGATATGACTTTAAGTCAATTTTTTTTCGAAACCTTTTTGGGATGATCCGTAAGTATCTGGGGAGCAGCAGGCAAAGCCTCAAAAAATTTCCCGGTTATTTTGGGTATTTATGAGGCATTTAATAGAAATTTGGTGATTTTTCTCATTTTTCTTGTGTGTTAGCCCATGAATATTTTTGTGATATAGCTTCTGGTAAAAAAAATTTCAAAACCTTTTAGGGACCCTCCGTAAGTACACGGGGGAGCACTAGGTGTAGCCTCGAGAATTTTGAGAGATTTTTTTGGCATTTATGAGGCATTTAATAGGAATTAGGCAATTTTTCACATTTTTCGTATGTGTTAGCCATTGAATATTTTGGTCATTTGGCTTCCGGCCAATTTTTTTCTGAAACCTTTTGGTGACCCTCCGTAAGTATCCTGGGGATGAGCAGGTGAAGCCTAAAAAATCTTCACGGTGTATTTGGGCATTTGCGATTCATTTAATAATAATTGGGTGATTTTTCTCCTTTTTCGTGTGTGTTAGCCCATGAATATTTTAGTGATATAGCCTCCGAAAAAAAATTTCGAAACCTTTTGGAGACCCTCTGTAAGTACCTGGAGGAGTAGAGGTGAAGCCTCGGAAATTATCATTGCGTTTTTGACATTTACGAGGCATTTAATAGGAATTAGGCAATTTTTCTTATTTTTCGTGTGTGTTAGCCAATGAATATTTTGGTGACTGGCTTCGGTCAATTTTTTTCTGAAACCTTTTGGGGACACTCTGCAAGTACCCGGAGGAGCAACAGGTGAAGCCTCAGAAATTTCCAGGGCTTCACCTGCTGCTCCCCCGGGTACTTACGGAGGGTCCTCAAAACGGTTCAGAAAAACATTGATCAAAAGACATATCACAAAAATATTAATGGGCTAACACACATGAAAAATGAGAAAAATCACCTAATTCCTATTTAATGTCTCGTAAATACAAAAAACACAGTGAAAATCCCGATATTTCACCTGCTGCTCCCCCGAATAATTACGGAGGCTCCCCAAAAGGTTTCAGAAGAAAATTGACCGGAAGCCATATCAACAAAATATTCATGGACTAACACACACGAAAAATGAGAAAAATCACCTAATTCCTATTAAATGCCTCCTAAATGCCCAAAAACGCCGTGAAAATTCAAAGGCTTCACCTGCTGCTCCCCCAAGTACTTACGGAGGGTACACAAAAGGTTTCAAAAAAAATTGACGAGAAGCCGTATCACCAAAATATTCATGAGCTAAAACACACGAAAAATGAGAAAAATCGCCTAATTATATTAAATGCCTCGTAATAGCCCAAAAACGACGTGAAAATTCCCGAGACTTCACCTGCTGCTCCCCTGGTACTTACGGAGGGTCATCATATGGTTTAAGAAAAAAATTGACCAGAAGTCATATCACCAAAATATTCTTGTTCAAATACACACGAAAAATGAGAAAAATTACCTAATTCGTACTAAATGCCTCGTAAATACCCAAAAACGCCGTGAAAATTCTCAAGGCTTCACCTGTTGCTCCCCCAGGTACTTACGGATGGTCCTCAAAAGATTTCAGAAAAAAACTAACCGGAAGCCATATCACCAAAATATTCATTGGCTAACACACACAAAAAATGAGAAAAATCGCCTAATTCCTATTAAAAGCCTCGTAAATGTCCAAAAACGCCGTGAAAATTTTCGAAGCTTCACCTTGTGCTTACCCGGATACATACGGAGGGTCTCCAAATGGTTACGGAGAAAATATTGATCGAAAGTCATATCATCAAAATATTAATGGGCTAACACACACGAACAATCACCTAATTCCTAGTAAATGCCTCGTAAATGCCCAAAAATGCCTTGAAAATTACCGAGACTTCACTTGCTGCTCCCTGGGTACTTACAGCGGTTCCCCAAAAGATTCGGTAAAAATTTGATCGGAAGCCATATCACCAAAATATTCATTGGCTAACACACACGAAAAATGAGAAAAATCGTCTAATTCTGATTAAATGCCTCGTAAATGCCCAAACACGCCGTGAAAATTTTTCGAGGCTTCACCTGCTGCTCCCCGGGGAACTTACGGATGTTCAACAAAAGGTTTCAAAAAAAAAATTGACCAGAAGTCATATCACCAAAATATTCATGGTCTAACACACACGAAAAATGAAGAAAATAGCATAATTCCTCATAAATGCCTAAAAACACCGTGAAAATTCCCGAGGCTTCACCTGCTGCTCTCCGGGTAGTTACGGAGGGTCCCCAAAAGGTTTCGAAAAAAAATTGACCGGAAGCCATATCACCAAAATATTTATACGCTAATACATAATGCCTAAAAACGCCTTGAAAATTCACAAGGATTCACCTGCTGCTCTCAGTGTACTTACGGAGGGTCCCCAAATGGTTTCGTAAACAAATTGGCCGGAAGCCATATCATAAAAATATTCATTGGCTAACACACATGAAAAAATGAGAAAAAATCACCTAATTCCTTTTAATTATCTCGTGATTCCCAAAAACGCGGTAAAAATTTCCAAGGCTTCAGGTACTGCTCCCCCGGGTACTTACGAAGGGTCCGCAAAACGTTTCGGAAAAAATTTGATCAAAAGCAATATCACAAAAATATTAATGAGCTAACACACAAGAAAAAGGAGAAAATCACCTAATTCCTATTAAATGCCTCGTAAATGCCAAAAAATGTTGTGAAATTTCCCGAGGCTTCACCTGCTGCTCCCCCGTTTACTTACGGAGGGTCCACAAAAAGTTTCAGAAAAAAATTGATCGGAAGCCATATCACCAAAATTTTCATGGGCTAACACACACAAAAAATGTGAAAAATCGACTATTTCTAATTAAATGCCGCAAAAATTCCCGAGACTTCACTTGTTGCTCGCTCGTTTACTTAGGGAGGGTTGCCAAAATGTTTCGGAAAAAAAATTAACCGAAAGTCATATCACCAAAATATTCTTGGGCTAACACACACGAAAAATGAGAAAAAATTGCCTAATTTCTATTAAATGCCTCGTAAATGCCCAAAAACATCGTGAAAATTTCCGAGGCTTCACCTGCTTCTCCCCCGGGTACATACAGAGGGTCTCCAAAAGGTTTTCGAAAAAAGTTTTAGTAGGTCCGGAAGGATTTTTGGCAAAAAAATTTTTTGGGGGTCCATTAAGACCTTATTTATGGCGTGAATTGATCCCGAGGGGCAAACGTCTGCCTTTTAAGGTTCAAAATAGGGCCAAAGCGGGAATATGGACATATTTGCCATTTTCCGTGTACTATAGTCCATGGATTTCTGGTGATAGGAGGTACGGACGAAATTTTGGCCGAACTTTTTAGTGGGGGTCCGTTAAGACTTTATTAATGGTGTGAGTTGGTCCCGATGGGCAAACTTCTGCATTTTGAGGTTCTAAATAGTCCCAGAGCGGAAATATGGCCATATTTACCGTTTTCCGTGTACTATATAGTCCACGAAATTTTGGTGATAGGAGGTCCGGACGGATTTTTGGCCGAAATTACCCAAAAACGCCTTAAACATTCCGAGGCTTCACGTGCTGCTCCCCCGGGTACTTACGAAGGGTCCCCAAAAGGTTTCGAAAAAAATTTGATCAGAAGCCATATCACCAAAATGTTAATGAGCTAACACACACGAAAAATGAGAAGATCACCAAATTCCTATTAAATGCCTCGTAAATACCCAAAAACGACATTAAAATTCTCGAGGCTTCACCTACTGCTTCCCTGTTTACTTACGTAGGGTCCCAAAAAGGTTTCTGAAAAAAATTGACCGTAAGCCATATCACAAAAATATTCATAGTCTAACACACAAAAATGAGAAAAATCGTCTAATTCTTATTAAATGCTGCGTAAATACCAAAAAACAAGATTAAAATTTGCGAGGCTTCACCTGCTGCTCCCCCGTTTACTTACGGAGGGTCCCCAAAAGGTTTCGGAAAAAAATTAACCGGAAGCCATATCCCCAAAATATTCATGGGCTAACACACACGAAAAATGAGAAAAAATTACATAATTCCTATTAAATGCCTCGTAAATGCCCAAAAACGCCATGGAAATTTTACGACGCATCACCTGCTGCTCCACGGGTACTTACAGAGGATCCCCAAAAGGTTTCCGAAAAAAATTGATTTGAAGCCATATCAACAAAATATTCATGGGCTAACACACACGAAAAATGAGAAAAACGCTTAATTCCTATTAAATGCCTCGTAAATACCCAAAAACGCTGTAAACATTCCGAGGCTTCACCTGCATCTCCCCCGGGTATTTACAGAGGGTCCCTAAAAGCTTTCCGAAAAAAATTGATTGGAAGCCATATCAACAAAATATTCATGGGCTAACACACACGAAAATTGAGAAAAATCGCATAATTCCTATTAAATTCCTCGTAAATACCCAGAAACACCGTAAAAATTTTCGAGGCTTCACCTACTACTCCCCAGGGTACTTACGCAGGGTCCCCAAAAGGTTTTGAAAAAAAATTGTTTGGAAGCCAAATCAACAAAATATTCATGGGCTAACAAACAGGAAAAATGAGAAAAAATGCATAATTTCACACAAATGCCTAAAAACGCCATGAAAATTACCGAGACTTCACATGCTGCTCTCCTGGAACTTATGGAGGGATCCCAAAAGATTTACGAAAAAAATTGACCTTAAACCATATCACCAAAATATTAATTGGCTAACACACATGAAAAATGAGAAAAATCTCCTAATTCCTTTTTAATACCTCGTAAATGCTAAAAATGCCGTGAAAATTTCTGAGGCTTCACCTGCTGCTCTCTCAGGTACCTTCAAAGGGTCCCCAAAAAGTTTCAGAAAATAATTGACCGGAAACCATTACAACAAAATATTCATGGGCTCACAAACATGAAAAATGAGAAAAATCGCCTAATACATATAAAATGCCTCGTAAATGCCAAAAAACATTGTGAAAATTTCTGAGGCCTCACCTGCAGCTCCCTTGGTTACTTACGGAGAGTCCCAAAATGGTTTTGAAAATAAATTGATCGGAAATCATATCACCAAACTATTCATAGGCAAACACACACGAAAAATGAGAAAAAATCACCTATTTCCTATTAAATGCGTCATAAATGCTTAAAAAATACCGTGAAAATTCTCGAGGCTTCACCTGCTGCTCTCCCGAGTTCTTACGGAGGGTTCCTTAAAGGTTTCGGAAAAAATAATTGACAGAAAGCCATATCAACAAAATATTAATGGGTTAACACACACGAAAAAAATAAGAAAATCCTATAACTCGTAGTAAATGACTCGTAAAAGCCCAAAAATGCCATGAAAATTCCCGAGGTTTCACCTGCTGCTCCCAGGGTACTTACGGAGGGTCCTCAAAAGGTTTCGAAAAAAAAATAATCGGAAGTCATATCACAAAAATATTCAAAGGGTAAGACACACGAAAAAAGAAAAAATCACCTAATTCTTATTTAATACCTCGGTAATGCACAAAAACATCGTTAAAATTCTCGAGACTTCACCTGCTGCTTCTCGGCGTACTTATGGAGGGTCCCCAAATGGTTTAGGAAAAAAATTAAACATAAGACATATCAACAAAATATTCATAGGCTAACGCGCACAAGAAAATGAGAAAAACCACCTAATTTCTATTAAATGCCTCTTAAATGCTCAAAAATGCCGTGAAAATACCCGAGGCTTCACCTGCTGCTCCTCCGGGTACTTACAGAGAGTCCTCATAAAGTTTTAAAAAAATTGACCGAAATCCATATTACCAAAATATTCATGGCTAATACACACGAAAAATTAGAAAAATTGCTTAATTTCTATTAAATGCCTCGTAAATGCCCAAAAACGACGGAAAATTTTTGAGACTTCACCTGCTGCTTCCTCGAATACTTACGGAGGGTCTTCAAAAGGTTTCGGACAAAATTGACTGAAAGCTATATCACAAAAATATTCATTAGCAAAGACACATGAAAAATGAGAAAAATTGCCTAATTCCTATTAAATGCATCGTAAATGCCCAAAATCGCCATGAAAATTCTTGAGCCTTCACCAATTGCACCCCCAGGTACTTACGGAGGGTCCCCAGAAGGTTTTGGAAAAAAATTGACCGAAAGTCATATCAATAAAATATGCATGGGCGAACACATACGAAAAATGAGAAAAGTCATCTAATTTCTATTAAATGCCTCGTAAATGCTAAAAAACGCCATGAAAATTCCCGAGGTTTCACCTGCTGCTTCCCCGGGTACTTACGGAGGGTCCCCAAGCGGTTTTGGAAAAAAATTGACCGGAAGACATATCACCAAAATATTCACGGGCTAACACACACGAAACATGAGAAAAATCACTTAATTCCAATTAAATAACTTGTAAATGCCAAAAAACACCGTAAAAATTTTTGAGGCTTCACGTGCTGCTCCCCCGGGTACTTACGGAGGTTTCCCAATAGGTTTCAAAAAATATTGAACACAAGCAATATCACAAAAATATTCATAGCCTAACACAAACAAAAAATGAGAAAAATCACCTAATTTTTTTAAACGCCTCATAAATGTCCAAAAACGCTGTAAAAATTCCCGAGAATACACCTGTTGCACCCCCGGGTACTTACGGAGGGTCCTCAAAAGATTTCGGAAAAAACATTGATCGGAAGCCATATCACCAAAATATTCATGGGCTAACACACACGAAAAATGAGAAAAATCACCTAATTCCTATTAAATGCCTCGAAAATGCCAAAAAAACTACGTGAAAATTCCCGAGGCTTCAACTGCTGCTTCCCCGGGTACTTACGGAGGGTTCCCAAAACGTTTCAGAGAAAAATTGATCGGAATCCATCTCACCAAAATATTCATGGGCTAACAAACACGAAAAATGAGAAAAAATCGCCTAATTCCTATAAATGCCTCATAAATGTCTGAAAACGCCGAGAAAATTCTCGATGCTTCACCTACTGCTCTCCAGGTACTTACGGAGAGTCCCCGAAAGGTTTCGAAAAAAAATTGACCTGAATCCATATTACAAAATTTTCATTATCTAACACATATGAAAAATGAGAAAAATCGCATAATTCCTTTTAAATAGCTCGTAAATGCCCAAAAACGCTGTGCAAATTCTCGAGGCTTCACTTGCTGCTCCCCCGGATACTTACAAAGGATCCCCAAAAGGTTTCATAAAAAATTGACTGGGGCCATATCACCAAAATATTTATGAGCTGACACACATTAAAAAAAAAGAGAAAAATCGTCCAATTCCTATTAAATGCCTCGTAAATGCCCAAAAAGCCATAAAAATCCCGAGGCTTCACTTGCTGCTTCCTTGGATACTTACGGAGGGTCAAAAGAAGGTTTCGGAAAAGAATTGAACGGAAGCC
Organism: Solanum appendiculatum; assembly: GCA_018342035.1. Taxonomy (NCBI): domain Eukaryota; kingdom Viridiplantae; phylum Streptophyta; class Magnoliopsida; order Solanales; family Solanaceae; genus Solanum; species Solanum appendiculatum. The sequence goes on from JAGDQO010001477.1 coordinate 533,964, forward strand.
ATATCACAAAAATATTCAATGCTAACACACACGAAAAATGAGAAAAATCGTCTAATTCCTATTAAATGCCTCGTAACTGCATAAAAACGTCGTAAAAATTCTCGAGTCTTCACCTGCTGCTCCCCTGGATACTTACGAGGGGTTCCCAAAAGGTTTCGAAAAAAAAATTGACTTGAAGCCTTGTCATCAAAATATTCATGGCTAACACGCACGAAAAATGAGAAAAATCACCTAATTCATATTAAATGCCCAAAAACACCGTGAAATTCCTGAGTCTTCACCTGCTGTTCCCCGGGTACTTACGGAGGGTCCCAAAAGGTTTCGAAGAAATATTGATCAGAAGCCATATCACCAAATTATTAATGTGCTAACACACACGAAAAATCGCCTAATTCCTATTACATGCCTCGTAAAGGCCCAAAATCTCTGTGAAAATTATCGAGGCTTTACCTGCTCCATCTCCGGGTACATACGGAGGGTTCCCAAAATATTTGGAAAAAAAATTATCGAAAGCCATATCACCAAAATATTCATGGGCTAACACACACGAAAAATGAGAAAAATCATCTAATTCCAATTAAATGCCTCGTAAATACCAAAAACTCCCGTAAAAATTCCCGAGGTTTCACCTGCTGCTCCTCCAGTTACATACGGAGGGTTCCCAAAAGTTTTCAGAAAAAAATTTACCAGAAGCATTATCACTAATATATTTATGGCTAACATACACGAAAAATTAGAAAAATAGTCTAATTCCTATAAAATGTCTCATAAATGCCCAAAAACGCCGTGAAAACTCCCGAGTCTTTACTTGCCGCTGCCCCGGTACTTACGGAGGATCCCCATAAGGTTTTGAAAAAAATTGACCGGAAGTAATATTACCAAATTATTAAAAAGCTAACACATACGAAAAAATGAGAAAAATCACCTAATTTCTATTAAATGCCCCATAAATTCCAAAAGTAGTCATGAAAATTCCCGAGGCTTCACCTGCTGCTTTCCAAGTACTTACGGAGGGTCCCCAAAAGGTTTCGGAAAACAATTGACTGGAAGCCAATTCACCAAAATATTAATGGGCTAAAACACACGAAAAATGAGAAAAATCTCTAAATTCCTATTAAATGCCTCGAAAATGCCCAAAAACACAGTGAAAATTCACGAAGCTTCCCTTGCTTCTACCCTGGGTAATTACGGAAGATCCCCGAATGGTTTCGAAAAAAATTGACTGAAAGTTATATTACCAAAATATTCATTAGCAACACACACGAAAAATGAAAAAAATCGCCTAATTCCTATTAAATACCTAAAAACGCCGTGAAAATTCTCGAGGCAACACCTCCTTCTCCCCGAGGTACTTACGGAGGGTCCCGAAAAGATTACTCAAAAAAATTGAACGGAAGCCATATGACCAAAATGTTCATGGCTAACACACACGAACAATGAGAAAAATCGCCTAATTCCTATTAAATGTCTCGTAATTGCCCAAAAACGCCGTGAAAATTCTCGAAGTTTCACCTGCTGCTCCCCCGGATATTTACGGAGGGTCCCAAAAAGGTTTTGGAAAAAAATTGACCGGTAACCATATCATTAAAAAATTCATTGGTTAACACACATGAAAATAAGGAAAATTGATTAATTCATATTAAATGTCTCATAAATGGTAAAAAACACATTTAAAATTCTAGAGTCTTCACCGGCTACTCCTAGGATACTTATGGAGGGTCCCCAAAATGTTTCAAAAAAAAGTTGACTGGAAGTCATATCCCCAAAATATTCATGGGCTAACACACACGAAAAAAATAGAAAAATCGCCTAATTTCTATTAAATGCCTCGTAAATGCCAAGAACAACATGAAAATTCACGAAGCTTCACCTCTTTCTCCCCCGGGTACTTACGAAGGGTCCCCAAAAGGTTTCAGAAAAAAATTGACCGGAAACCATATCACCATAATATTAATGGTTAACACACACGAAAAAAGTGAAAAATCGCCTAAATCCTATTAAATGCTTCATAAATGGCCAAAAACACCGTGAAAATCCAAGGATTCACCTGCTGCTCCCCCGGATACTTACGGTGGGTCCCCATAAGGTTTTGAAAAACAATTGACCGGAAGTCGTATCATCAAAATATTCATGGGTTAACACACACCAAAAATGAGAAAAATCGCCTAAATCATATTAAATGTCTCGTAAATGCCCAAAAATGCAGTGAAAATTGATTGGAAGCCATTTCACAAAAATATTCATGGCTAAACTACACGAAAAATGAGAAAAATCACCTAATTACTATTAAATGTCTCGTAAATGCAAAAAAAATTTGTGACATTCCCGAGGCTTCTCCTGTTGTTCCCTCAGCTACTTACGGAGGGTCTCCAAAAGGTTTCAGAAAAAAATTGATCGGAAGCCATATCACCAATTTATTCAAGGGTAAACACACACGAAAAATGAGAAAAATCGTTTAATTCCTATTAAATGCCTCGTAAATGCCCACAAATGCCGTGAAAATTTTCGAG